>OY292396.1:24278049-24472852 GCA_958496205.1 Idaea biselata | reverse complement strand
GCAAATAAAAAACGGTTTATCCGCGTAAAGGGTTCACTTCCCATCACATGGAGGTTGAAGGTACTCACTCACTCAGGCGCAGCTCTCGCACACATGCTCACGTTACGTGTCGTCATCGCCGAAGAGGCAAAGTCCGAACTAATCTCAACGGGCCAAGGGATATTTCCGAACTCAGATGAAATGAAAGGCCTTATATGGACACGGTTTTATATTTTGGACGTTAAATTAAATATTATTATATCTGTTAAGATTTAGAAAGTAAGTAATACCTAACATGCGAGCTTGCCTGTTTTCTGGAAATAGGTTTTGACAAGTCACACGTGTCAAAAAAATGCTTAATTACGCGATAAGGTTCTGTAAATTATGTTTTTACCGGACCACGACAAGAAGAAGGGTTATGTATGATGTATGACACCTTAAATAATTAAAATCTATAGTTAATAGTCACCGTTTGGGGTATCGAAAGAAAGGATTTGATAGGCATATTTAAAAAAATCATCATGTTTTTTCAGAGTAGGTACCTACCATTGTACCTATACATAATTAGACAACTGACACGGGATCTGAACTAACGCAGTTTTGCCCTCATAAGTCCAGATGTCGTGAAAGTTTCCAAAAATATTTTTTTGACAGACCAGATCCGTAAAAGCTATCAGCATCTATGACATCTTCGAAAAATGTCGTGGAAGTTTCGAAATAGCTATCTGCATCTATGACAAGTTTTATCCTGATACATATGGCCATCGATTTGAGCTGCGCTTTGAATGTTGGTAATTTAAAAGCAAAGATAAATATAACTTTAAGTATTTAAAATTAAAGACATTTTTCGGTTTGAATCGCGTGGTTTTTATTACTTTTAGCATTGTTACAACGCTCAACGTTTCGAGACCTTTCCAGGTCTCTTCTTCAGGAGATTCTTCAGTCTATCCTGAAGAAGAGACCTGGAAAGGTCTCGAAACGTTGAGCGTTGTAACAATGCTAAAAGTAATAAAAACCACGCGATTCAAACCGAAAAATGTCTTTAATTTCAATACAACATCGCGAAAACAGAAGAAGAATCTATGTTTAAGTATTTATTTTACGATATCCCCTAGTCTAGGCACATCTTAAAGAGACGAATGTACTAAATCAATAAAAAAACGTCGTCGTAGCCTTTATTTGGGACGTTGCCGTATCCACCTTATTCGTGGTAGATAAAATAAAATGTTTTATTCATTTTAACCGCAGATAAAGAACAACAGCGAATCCATTATAGAACTTTATTATCTTACATCAAAGTCCGGAATCGTAAGGCAATAGTCGGACTAAAGATCCAGCAAGCTCTCAATCGAATATCATTTCTATTATATCCGAAAATACGATTGAAAATGAAAGTTCCCATTCTAAATGGGAAAGCATTAAATAGACGCTTTTTCTTCTTTTTTTTCATGGGAATTCCTTTGTGGTTATTGTTTTTAAAATCAATCGTGGTAGAATTAACCTATATTTTATGCATTTTATGGGGTTCAGAGTATTCTATAGGTACCGAAGATCAAAAACTTAGTTCATGTTGCTTTTGTGTTCTGAAACACAAGATTTAATTGTTTGATATTGTAAGTCTCTACACTTAGGAACACTGTAGGTACTATTCGCCCTATATTTTTTTATCTTTAGAAGTCATTAATCACTTTGACTATCTAAAATATAGTCATGTTTTAAAAAAGTGACGTAGCTATATTTAATGTTGTTTTACCTTTAAATTTAAAATCAGGCCTATTTGGATTTTTGAATTACATACATCTTAGTAACGTAAAACTTAAATAGAAGTAAAGTAGTTTTCATATCAGCATCGCAAAAACCGAAGAAAAAGAAGTAGTTAAAGAAGTGTAGTCACTTATGTAGGCGCTTATATGTGTTGTCTTCTATTTTGCGATATATATCTTATGTTTTTGAAAGAAATGTAATGTGTCTAGGTGGAATTGAGTGAGAATAATAATGAACTAACATGGCAGGTGTGTATTTTATAGATCAAAACCATCCTAAATATTTTATTTCTCTTAAGTTTTATTTCTTGCACAATTCCATATGGTAGGTATAAGGTGTATATTTCGAAATCATTAACCAACTTTGCATAGATAGATATCTTTAATCATTGAATCGTAAAACCGGAGAAACTGTTTATTCATCACATTGACATCGTATGTGGGTACACGAAAATATTGAGCATGTGTGCTTGTTTGTGTGCGTATATATATTGTTGCTTATTAGTGTGATAAAGACGGCGAATATGGAATGGATCTGTGCGACTGAGAAGAGCGGACGTCAACAAGGCTAGCTTTGCCATATAAGTATATGAATGTACGTTTTTATTAAGTTGATTCGTTATACGGTCTGCCATTATAATAAATAATATATGTGTAGAGACAATCTCAATTCAGAACAGTAAAGCTTGAGGCGGTTTTTGTTAAAAAGTTATGAATAAAACAATAAATAAATGTAGCAACTAGACACTTATATTCCTATTTTAATGCAGATTTTAGTGTTTAACCCAGATTTAGGGAAATATAATTAAAAAAATCCTTTGAAAATTCAGTTTTCCCGGTGGGATTTAGATACCCAAATATACTATCAACTGTGTTAGTTGGCAGTGTGCCACTACAAAACTTAAATACACTTAAGTACAGCTTATTTTTTATCGGAATCAATCAGAATAATGGACAGACAGAAACGGTAACCGAATAACTAAGAGTATGTAGATAAGACACCTCTTGTTCTCACTTGATAAACAGACCATAAATGAAATACCTTATAGTATATTTAATATACTTAGTCCTAAAACCCGGGGTCCACGGGTAGAGTAGAACGGTAGAGTAGAATGGTAGAGTACTAAGTTAACTTGCCAATCATTTAAAGTACCACAAGACTCCGTTAATAATGTGTGACCACAAGTCATTTTCCATTCTTGGAACAAGTTCTATGCAAAGTTTCGTCTAAATCGGAAATAATTATTTTAGTACTCTACCGTTTATCTGTAGACACAGGCCTTAAAAGCATACTGGGTAGGCAGGTATAAATAATACATTTATTAATACAGTTTAGTGACTATTTAAAAGTTAATTAGTCGTTCATATATTTCAATACGTATGTACTTGATCGATTTTAAATTCTTTGCCTTACTTATACCTACTATACGTACTTACTCGTGTGTATAAAGTACAGGAATGTTTATTGTCTCTCATTTTATTCTGATAGTCTAGCATTAAACAACCACTAAACTACTTAGTTAACTGCCTGCATTGTAGTTTTATACAGCACTTATTTGTAAATTATGGTATCGACGAGTATGAACTGTAAATTGAACCAATTCATTGTACATAAGATAAATATTGAATTATTTCGCTGATATAATCTATTTCGAGTCGAGGTTGACTGACTGAGTGTATATTTTCGTTTAATGAATGTTCAATGTACCTACCTTGTAAATGTAGGTACCTTGTATACGTACCTACCTATATTTGTTTCTACTAAGTTTCCTTGGGGTTAGTTACACGTGCTCTAAAACCTACTTTTAAAAAACATGTTTTTTTCTCACATTGTGTCCTGTGTACCGCCCCGACGCCCCGAAGACTTATTCAAATAATTTTAAAAGTACTTACATATTTTAGTACCATGGGCTCAAAGCATATTTCAGAATACATACCTACTTACAATATGCTTTGGAGCCCATGGTACTAAAACATGTATCAAAAATCCTATAAATATTATTTCGTCTTAAAAATTGAATTTCTATATTATATATAACAGATCCGTTGATGTAGCTCACATCAAATTATAATTAACTAACTACTTACTTACCTACATCATTTCAAGATACTATTACTTCAGTTTAAACGTTTAATAAAATAACTTTGTTAGAGGTAGCTATTGCTGTTACTAAAATAAAACAGGTAAAGTTGTAAGGAATGACGCGTTTCGCAACTTCAGAAGTTTCGCTAAAATGTATCATTGATACCAAATCTTTACGGCTGTTGTTGTTAATGTTTAACATAAATAAAGAGTTTGAGACAAGTATAAATAAGAATTACATATATGGATTGTGTACATTCTCCGAGGCGTAGTGGTGGTAGGTACATATCGATTTGTATCGCGAGCAGGGTGTTGTTCGGACGCAGGCGCAGGTCGAATCTTGCGACGAAACGTTAACGGCAAGGACCATTACAAGGGCGTACCTCTCACTCACGCACGCATTTTGGATGCCAATATAGGTAATTATTGAATTAAATTGTTACCACCGGGTATGCACTGAAGACAGAAACAGCAAACTTAAACGACCTTTAAACATTACTATGCAAAAAAATAAAACGAAGCCATACCTTTTTTGTGGCATGTAGCACGCAGAGAATTATTTTTCCGTTGGTTTCTTTGGCCAACAGAAAATAATTACTCCTAGCTGCTGTAAGATCAATCTTTCCTGGTACATTTTGAGGGTTATTGTTTTTGTAAGGCTACAGTTATTTTAACAACCTTTCTGTTCTTATCTTTCGAATTCAATGCAATCTATGGATGTTTTCTTCGATCATTAAGCGAATACTTCGCGTGCGTTAAAAAACAGCCTCGAAGAGCAATATGGTATATTTTTTATACTGTACCAAGTGGGTTCTGTGCAAGTCTCTGAACGTACAAGGAGTTGCAATCCACCACGTCCACTTCTGAGCGATGTAAATGATCCCCTTGAATAATGTATCCCATTCTCGGCTCCAACTTCTACCAATTGCGTATATGGCACATGGCGACAAACCGTTACTCCTAACTGATCCTTGCCTGCATATTCAAACGTAAAAAAATTACCAGCCGCTGCTGTTTATATCAGTGTAATTACAATTATAAAACAAAACAAGGCAACTAACGTAACGACTTAAGTAACATTGTGGTATTACGTAGGCGCGATAATTTTGTTTTGTTTGCCACGAGACGATGAGACGGTACCTAAGTTCATGGCCTCCGGAATATACTTCATTGCTTAACCCACCAGCGGCATGCGGCATGTCGCATTATTATGTTCCGGTGTTAAAATAGCAAACCAATCTATTTTTCGGCGTTTTAGTTTCATCCCGAAAAGTAAATCCTGTATCGTATTTGACTTCCGGCTCACACTATTAGATAGACTAGGCAGATTTTCAAATCTCTGGGTAGTTTAATTTCTATCTACTTTCCTTCTACCCGCAAAGACTACAAATGGAAGTCTAAAGTATAAAAAATAATAAACTTTTTTGCACAGGTAGAACCAATTCACCATGTGAGTTTAATGAAAATTAATCAAGCCAAGTTGGTAAAGGTCGAAGACAAATGGCTAGAATACCATACACCGGTGTTAGACACTGACTGGTGAGACAGTGTGGCCAAGATACGTCCACAAGTGATTGTAGACTCTATCACTATTCTCGTTGTTGTGATTATTCAGTGTTAGAGAAGCGGGTAAAGCCGCGAGCGGGTCACGACTGACGCGCACGCGCGTTCGTGACCTTGCGCGCGCGCCTTGCAGAGGTCACAATCTTGTGTTGATGCGCTCGCGCTACGACCACGCTTTCAAAGTTCAAGCGTGTACGCTGCAACCAGGCTAGGTCGATGTGTACTGACAAAGTTTTAGTGGACCCGAACACTTTATTAGGTAAAGTACTTAAACAGGCACGAATATTCATTATTACAATACAATTTTATGCGAAACATTTAAAATAATGTGTGAATGAGACACTTTTGTGCCTTTGAAGAATAGTTATTTGTACATAGGTTCCCAATAGCAACTCAGCTCAGGCAACTTCATGCAGCAACGTTATCTATCTTGTAGTTAAATTACAATAAGATAAGTATACTTAATCATTTCTAACTTCAAAGATGGTGATGATGATGAATCATATCACGAGATTAACGGATTTGTTGGCGGCGATGTCTACCTACGTTATTTTTACTTTGCTAAACACAATTTCCTCTATCCTGAGGCTACAAATTAGCAATAATAAATAGCGTTAACTTCCATTATCCTTTTTGGTTATATCATGTGGCCTGATGTGGCTAACAATAATATAATGTTAAGTGTCACAATGATATGAAATATGTTTGTATTGTACATTCAACCCGGAGATTGCTGGACTTTGTTTTGGGCTTAGCTTTGAACTGGATAGCATATTGATAATGCAGTCTTTATATAGGGTTATAAAGGTAATTTTTAAACCAAAACATTTTAGGATTTTTAATTGACAGTAGATATTTTAACATGATATACTTACCTATACCCTATTTCAGAAACTTACATCAAAAATATAAACAAAAACCCCATACATTTATTTGAAAGTGACATCTATTTATTTCCTTTTTACTATAAAATTCTTCTTTCTTTGTTTACAGTTCTTTGTTTACATTTTTGATCTACGTTTCTGCAATAGAGTTTAGGTGTATTAATTGACCTACTATTCCTCTCTTATTCGGGAAGGTACCTACAGTACAGCGTGCCATCGACTTATCAATTCAGGCGGAAAAATAGAAAACTAAAAATCGACTTAAAATCACGATATATTTTTCTTATACCATAAGATTCTGGTAGACTATACTTCTAGTAGAGGCGATGTAATTATAACATAACACCACGTCATGTACCATTGCTAAACGGAATGTTTTACCGGTATTTAGAACGAAGATAAACAATTAAGATTAACCAAATCATAGATTCCATAATTATTTAACTAGTGAATCAATAAGCGGAGACAACGAAGGTATGTAACTGCACCTTAACAGGGCGTTGTTACGTGCTTTTGCGAACTTTCTCTGACGATACCTACTCTCTCTCACTCAGTGCCTTGCTTTAAGCAACCCTTTAAATGTCATTAAACGGCTTTACTTCTCTTCATGATTTGTTTATATTTACATTACTTCTCTATTAGTGCACCATCGTACTTATCGTTAAGCCCCTTACTAAACTTATAAAACAGCTTAGTCGCATTAACTATGTATCATTTGTCTTTTATTGTGATATGAAGTTTTTAAGGTAACAGACAGAGACAAACGTGACATAAACTTAGTCCTCGTTTATAAGTAAAGGGGTTCCTGTCGGGTGCAAATTATTGAAAAGCATTTTCTTCAAATATAAGTCATTCAAGTTTAAAAATAAATAACAAAAATAAATTCTGTGAACAACACACTGCGCCATCCAGCCCCGTGGTAAGCGACTAAGCTTGTGTTTCGGTGACTAGACAACGGATATAATACCTATATTTATTTTACTTTTGTAAATACATACATATTATACATAGAGGGACACCCAGACCAGACACAATATTTTTTTTAAGTGTAGGAAACGTTTTAAAATAATAAGTCAAGAGGGTAAGTCCGATGGTGGAGCCTGCTGTACCTATAGCACAAGGGATACTAGTCCAGCTACATCAGTCCACATATCTATACTACATTTAAATACAAAGTCCTGACTGATTGACTGACTAATTGAACTATATATCAACGATCAGCCTAAACCACTGGTCCTAGAGACATGAAACTCGTGTTTTATGTGGTGTGTTTTTAGGATATGTAATGAAATGGGGTGGGTGAAAAAAAAGATGGCAAATGTTTTTTGGGTTCAATGCTCGCCATCAAGCAAATATTGGTTTATCTACGTATTTTTTTTCCTCGATTCTAGCTGTAAAATAAATTAATATATATTTACAAACGAAAAGCTGTAAATATATTATAAGTTGTCTGGCACCCATAATACAAGCTTAGTTGCTTAGATTGGGACAATATGACGATTTGTGTAAGTAATAAGTATAATAAAAAACAGAACCTAACACGGATAATTCAAGAAGGCATAACAATATTCAGTAGGTGAAAATTCCGCGTGTTCAATTTGAACAGTTAGCTGTCTACTTGACAAATATGACGATATCTAATTTTGCTAAACGAATGACTCACGCCTAAAGTTCCATTACAATGTCGTTACGCATGAGTTGCAAAACTAATAGTTTCTTAAAACAATTGAATTAGGCAAATAGCTATCTCAAGTTTGTTGATGACGCGGATGGAGCTCGGAGGTGAGGAGGTGAGCTCATCTATTTTATTATAGCCAATCATTAGAGGATATAACGTAAAGATTGTATTAAAAAAACAATCTCATCGCAGTTATCATTAGATCGCCTGCTGATTTTATAAATTATGCAAATTGATTCATTTATTACATTTTTGATTAACGATGAATGTTGCTCGTACAAAGATCAAGGACATTATTAACAGTATACAATTTATAGGAAAAATATGTTAGTTATATTTAGAACATTATTTGTACAAACACTTTACCTTTTTGCTGTGTTTCGTGTTTCGAAACGTAGTTCGGTGCAGCCACTAGAAATACTCGATCCACCGTCGTCTTCCTACCTTCGACAACAAGTCACGTGGGTACTTTCAGATCATTTATTCACTTACTTGGTCAAGCACTTCAATAGTTAGGTTCATATATTTGAACTCAAACGCTCATTATACTATACTCAAATAACTTTTGTCATCCAATTTCTACCGAAAGTACCTCATGAGTAGATGGTATAAATCTTATTTTAACAGAATAAATTCGTATGGATCTTAGCAAAAAGCTTAGTTAGGTGGTGTGGTTTTGGAAAACACCTTTCGACCATCGATGAGAAAAAATCACAGGTTTTATGAGGCTGTTGTCAAAAACATTTTGATGGAACGGTAGTGATGTGCCGAGTCGCTGTTTTTGTGACTCGAGTCGACTCGAGTCGGTTTATACGGACTCGAGTCCGGACTCGAGTCCGGGCTCGAATCCCATACTCGAGTCCGGACTCGAATCCCAGACTCGAGTCCGGACTCGAATCCCAGACTCGAGTCCGGACTCGAATCCCAGACTCGAGTCCGGACTCGAATCCCGGACTCGAATCCCAGACTCGAATCCCAGACTCGAATTCCGGACTCGAATCACCAATGTGTGTCAAGCGACTGTTATTCCTTAATCCCCAAGATTTATTATTGTTTTACAACATTTATGGTTTTATTCAAAGTTTAACTGAATTGAACTGCCACAAACAATAATATTGATTGATTGGACTACCACAGACAATATTATTCTTGAATAAAAAAATCCCGCGTCATTCGTACGGACGGACAGTCGAAGTTTGACGGTTTGGCGGGAGCTATTTTTTCCAAGTAAATGTATGTATCTATGGAAAACGAAACATTGCGTGGAGTGAGTGGAACAGAGATCGAGAACGAGCGAGTCAACTTACTCAAGTCAGTTGGAATCGCATAATAGAATCGAGTAAGCAGTACGGAATCGAGTCCCGGACTCGAGTCCCAGAATCGAGTCCCGGACTCGAGTCCCGGAATCGAGTCCCGGACTCGAGTCCCGGACTCGAGTCCCGGACTCGAGTCCCGGACTCGAGTCCCGGACTCGAGTCCCAGAATCGAGTCCGGTACTCGAGTACGCCGGACTCGAGTCCCGGACTCGAGTCAAAATAAATTTGGACTCGAGTCAAAATAAATTTGGACTCGAGTAAGCGAGTACACCGAAAGCATCGAGTCTGACTCGAGTCAAGCCATACTTGGCACATCACTATGGAACGGTAACCTCGATAAAAATGTTATGATGCTTTTGATTGATGATCTTAACTTTATGAAACTTTGACGTTCCTTACATACGATGAAACAACGTTTTAAAGTGCAAAACATTTTATAAATATTACAAATAAAGTCATGAAAAGAGCATAGACATTAATATACCAAGGTAAATGGCAAAATTCTGAGAAGCCGGCCGAGGTTTACTTTTCCATTGATTTTCTTTCCACCTTATATAAATAAATAAATAAATATTATTCGGAATGAGATGGTCTTTTATATTTCTGTGCAAAATATTAACATGTTAATGAAACAAATATTTCCAATTTGAAATTTATAATTTCTTTTCGTTTTTAGTAAAATACAGTATGTATCTTAAATTTAATATCACAACCTACAAGTAAACTTGAATAAGCTCTCGATTTACTTGCGTTAGATAAGCTCACATGGCGCTACATGCGGACTGCGATATCAACGGGTAAACTTAAAAGCTCTGACGCACGCACGACGATGTCTGCCTTTGAGGAAGTTCCGATACCGAGTGCCAGATGGCGCTAGTAGTTCTAAATTAAAGCCTTTGATCATAAAATATTATAATTTATTAAATGCCTACGTGTTCTTGGTAGAGCAATTAAAATAAGTCAATTGAGGTATTTTTGTTATTTAGCATTTAATTTTGAAATTAAAAGGAAACCTATACTTTTAAGTGTTATTTAAAGTCGTATTTTATCTCACATGTATTTTGTTGTTTTGTTTAGCTAAGTAAACTTTGTGACTAGAAAGAATTCAACAAATCTCGTCATTTTGAGCTTAATGAACAATATTAAAAGTCCGCTAAGTGTAATTGGGAGTTGAGCAGCAAAATGCTCGTTTTACTCAGCCGTATAATTACACATAATAGGCAACTTTTGCAATGCACGCGTACTGAATGTTAAACTCATGAGACGCTGAGCCAGACTTTTGAAACACTATGTAATTATGATGAATACCTACTTTAATAATATGTTAACCTTAAAAACTTTGGTTTTCCTGTTTGTAGGTAGAGACGTTTTTTGTTTCTGCTAAAATTCGCTACTTAAATATTTTTATTGTAGGTTCATCTACTCTCGTAATGGATTAAATTACATATTATTATTACTTACAACTTCGTTTTAAATTGTTTGTAAATACAATCCTTAATCTCTTTTAAAACATTTGTTGATAATAAAAAAAGTATCTCAGGAGGCATTTTGTGGCGTAATTATGCGAAATTAGTTATTGTACTTACTTAATTTTCTAATTGGTTTCTATAAAATCCAATGCTCACGTGTATGCGCATCTGAAGGTCGAAGGTCAAAATCCTATATAAGCATCTTACCAATTCTAAATTTCTCAAGTAAGGGGCTAAGCACTGTTAAATATAATCTAATTGATTTCTACTTATGTGAAAACTTGTTAATACATATTTTGTACACTTATACGTGTAATCAACTGACGTTGATATTGCGGTATTAAATATAACTTTAAATAAATTCAAGTATATTACCTAATGTTTCGATTTTGCATCCAAGTATGATAATTATAAAAACCAAAAACATTGTTCTATAAGAAATCTCCCGAACCCGCATGAATGACAATCTGACTGAAAGGTAACAAGGCGCTTTGTTCGTCAGCTTGTCCGTTTTTGCGACTGTATCCAGTAAGATTTAAAAACAATAGCCAACGTGATCGCAATTTTCAATTCAAAGACCGTTTATATCTGCCAGTTATTTCACTGCAATGTTGCTTTCAGTACCTAACTAGGTACGATGTTTTTGTTATCCATTTTATTCATGTCTATAAGCTTAACTTCGTGGTACTTACTTCCTTATACTTTTATAAATGGCTTTGGAGAATGTTCTCTATAAATTACATGATGTTAAATAAAACTGAACAAAGTTGTAAGCTAAACTTATATCTAAACTACATAGGTAGGTACTTTGTTGAGTTGAGTACCGAAAATATGAATTAGATTTAAATTCCGTATAAGAGATGGCGCTACTTGTACTGCGATACACTGCTACGCGAGTGCTACGAAAAATAATACTCTGATTTTAAAATGCCTGAAATCGTATAAATGTGAAAGTTTCTTTGTTCTGTTTCAAATAGTTCATCACATAGATTTTGATCAATATATTTGTGCACGAAAAACATTACTAATTTATTGTTTGGATTAAAAAACTTGAGTAGAGCTCGATTCATAATTATTGTCCGTACTTACATAGATTGTGATATCGTCGAATGGATATAAAAATAAACAATCTAAATTCTTACAATATACCTACTACTTATTTGTGATTAATTTTAATACATTGACTGTACTAATCTACATTATAGTAATTCAAAACTAATTGAAAATTCACGGAGCAAAGGTGCTTATCAAACTAAGCTGCGCTTAGCGTTTTCTTGGCAGTTATCATATCCATCGCGCTATTGACCTTAATCTGGGCAATTTATGGTCATTCAGTACACACTACCATAACAGTTTTATTGACAGTCGTTATTTGAACTCGTGAATACATTTATTACAAGTACACTGTTTTATTTCATACGTAATTGACTAGCACTTGTCTTTACTCTGAGTCGGTCAAAATAAAAGGCTCGTACGCATTCGAATTGTCAGACTTATGTAATAAATGAAAACAATTTATGATCCTTAAAAATTCAATATACGTTGCACTAAAATATCATGAGGCAAATCATACGCAAACGGTGGTAAATTTAATTCACGATAAAACTTTTAATGGCGTGCCACGAAATACCACAAATAATACTAATAATAATAAAATAAAAGTAATAAAATAACAATTGTCTTATTGGTTTTGTTTTGAATTCTTATTCACTTAAGCGTAACTTAACTTTGCCCCAACTTTTTATATTTTTATATTACAAAATAAACAATGCTTAAAAATATTATTTACGTAACATTAATATGATAAACCAAAACCTTCCTAAGTGAATTTGTTATTATAATATAATAGAATCGGTTTTATGATAAAAACTTTACGTGTGGTTCGATTAACCTTATTTGTGAGAAATCTATTTTTTTTATTGATTGTACTAGTTGAAATCTCGCATAGGTCTTGATCCCGTGAGGATTTCGAAAACCCCTTTCTTATTGCATGGTTACATCATATAAAGAATTTACTCTCCAAATTACAGCTCTCTACTATCAACGGTTTAGGCTGTGCGTAGATCCATCAGTCAATCAGTTAGGACGAACCACTTTATAGATATAGATGTTAGATAAATGTTTGTGTGAGTTTAAAAAACGACTGAAACAGGTAGAGAGATAAAATAGGAAACTCTATCTACATCGTTGCTAAATTAGTGTTTCGTGTAGTCGAAGTAAATAACAATAG
Organism: Idaea biselata; assembly: GCA_958496205.1. Classification (NCBI taxonomy): domain Eukaryota; kingdom Metazoa; phylum Arthropoda; class Insecta; order Lepidoptera; family Geometridae; genus Idaea; species Idaea biselata. The sequence goes on along the minus strand of OY292396.1, from coordinate 24,459,887 downwards.
TTTGTCGTATCGTTTCCTATAGATACTAACAATTCGGTTCGCAATCGTTCCCAAAGTAATGACCGCTGTAAAGAAAGGCGTAAAGAGAAGTAATGCGACAGTCGCGTTAGTGCCTCTTACAATATTGCCGATAATTTAAGACATTTTCTTGAAGGCTATCATGTTTCGAACGTTGTTTTTAAAATAAATACGATCGCGGTATTTCCTTATCATGTTTATGTCAACAAAACGTAGGAAGTGACGAAAAAACGAGAATAATAAGAGCAAATTCCAAAAAGGATTCGAGTAGGTAGGTATTGATTTTTATTACTTTGTTAATAACTTTAATAACTCATATTAGTAGGTAGGTTATATGAACGTTGAAGGGCTTTGCGTACGAGTGTAACATGAAAGCAGTTAGTGTATGTGATCAACTCTGAACATTACAGACAGAGAGAAGGAAGGATGCAGCGTAATAATACAGTGCACGAGATCGCCAGTGCAGTCACGTTCCCATTGTTCGTGGGCGGCAGATAAAAAAGTTCACAGAGAACTAATAATTAGTTTCAGGGATCGGGAGCCGGGGATTCAAGAAGCTCAGTAATTAGTAGCCATAATTTTAAAGGCAGATAGAAAGATAGGATCTGTAAAGGTATGCCTGGACCGACTTACCGTTCAATTTTTCCAGACAAATGTAAAGTTTAGTCGCAAAATTTGGTTTCTGAAATGTACGTTCTTTTTATTTAGCAATTAGTTTAGTTTTAGTTTTCTGTGCCTAACTGTTGTTAGATGAAACTTTTTTATTTCCTTACTGAATCGAATTTGTTGTGATGTATCGCTGTGGTATCGTAATCGTACGTAACTGAAAAACGAACGTGATTCGGTTATTACAAAGCACTAAACGAATCATTTAAACGGCTCATTAAGTAAATTTATTCCTTTCGGCAACGATTCGATACGATTGCAACTCGGCCATTGGACAATCTTGAATAATCGCTATCGTGACGTGATGGTTTTTAAGTAAATGTCCATGTAGGTATTCTCAGTTATGTATGTACCTATGTACGTACATATACTACAATGGAACCTGACGATAGATTATAATCTATTATTTGTAATAGAAATCTTAAGATTTGTCGATGGCTGTCGGGCGTCTCACAGCCCGCCTCGGAATAATTGCGTGACTAAATTCCAAGAGGTAGGTTCTGTATCAGGATCGCAATTCATTCGCGTCGCACCTACACTGTAATTAATGAGTCTATATATTAGAAATGAATTCGTTTTGGGTCAATTAGTAATATTCTTGATATAAATCCCACTATTTATGTTTATTTACGTATTAATATGTAACGGGAAAGAATTCTTTTAGTCATCTGCTTATTGATGTTGGCTGTTTAACATTTTTATGTTTTCGTTTCTATCTTTTAACTTAAATAATACATTTTCGTTATTGAAGTTTTAAGTAATCTAATAAAATTGCTATCCCCTAGTATTTAGTTGTATTTAAAAAAAAAAAACAAATTGAACTCAAGAAAGATTAATAATTGAATGAACTCTTCATGTAATGAATATCTGTTAATTTCGCGTTTAACTGTGACCGAAAACCGTTGGTTCAATTTATAGACAGGTTTACAAAATGCGTGACTTTAACATTACCATATTGTTTCGTATCTGTAGAAAAAAAAATATAAGGTACTTACATGTTAATTAACTTTTTTTTTCTAAGTTGTTTAAGTTTTTTGATTATTTTAACAGTTAAAAACCACATAGATAAATAAATAATAAACATTGCAAGACACAGCGTCTTATAGTACTAAACTATAAACTACTAGGCTTGTGATCTGGGTACCATACCAGACGTTGATTGCCATAGGTTTATTTGTTACTTGAATTAAATACATTAGAAACACCCAAAACCTGTCACAAATATTTGTAGATCGTATAAATATTGTATCACGGCGAGAATAGAACCAACAGCCTTTTGCGTCGCAACCAAGTCTTCGCGTTACACACGCAGGTTGCCATAAATAATAGACTTTAGTAGAGTTTATTAAAGTTAGAAACGTTGACAAACTCAACGAGATTAATTCTAGTTCTATAAAATACAAACAATGTACGTACATAATTTTACAGTCTTCCGTATAATAACACCATTTTACAAAACAATTTAGAAAAGTTGTAACCATAAAGTGTTCTGGCAATAACAATTATTATTTACGTCCTTTTATAAATTAAAAGTTTTTAAGTTAAAATTTATCGATGCAACAAACTACAGAGTGTAATGTTGTGTAGTATATTAGAAATCGTAAGTTACAGTCAACACTAACTACCAAGAATAGTTTCCGTGTGGTGTCCGAGATAAGCGGCTTGACCGCGCCGGGTCACAATAAATATTGCCGCGATGCCCGAGTACCGTTCCATTCACTATTCTATTCTATTGATTCTATTATACCCATGCATATTACACTCATTAGTGATTGTCTCCTATTAACATCATGGATGCTATCAAAATTCTTACTAGCCGTCCTGCGGAAGTCCCGATCCCTTGGGAATTTCTAAAAACCCTTTCATATCGGATTCCTAACTCATATTATAATAAATAAATAAATTCTGTAAACAACACACATCGCCATCTAGCCCCGTGGTAAGCGACTAAGCTTGTGTTACGGTGACTAGACAACGGATATAATACTTATATTTATTTTATTTTTGTAAATACATACATATTATACATAGAGTGACACCCAGACCAGACACAAATATTTATTTTATAAGCATAAATACTTGCACCCGGCGGGAATCGAACCCGCAACCTCCTGCATTGCAGTCGCGCTTTCGCACGACGCGCTACAGAGGTCGTCAAAGAATACACTATCCTAATTACGCTATCTATTATCTGTTTAGGCTATGCGTGTATCCATCCGTTAGTCATTCATTTTTTAGATATAGATAGATTTTCCCTAATGTCCTAACTTGTTTATGTTGAATGGTGTATGGATCTTCTAACTTTTTAATTAGTAATTTAAATAATAGCTATAATGTAAATGATTTACATACGTATCAAAGCTACCTATTATTTTATAAAAGCAACAACATGGATGCTAATTGTGGGATTGTAGGTACCTAATACCTGCGTTTCAAATTACTTCTTTGGAAGTTTTATCACTCTCTCACGATCGAGGTTTCTAACGGCTATCACATTTTTTAATTAGCTTCCAAAATAGAGCCGCCATAAATTTTATGGCAATAGTAAGGTGTAATGTAAAGTCGGTAGAGACGCTGCTTGCGCCCGCGCCGGGCTCGCCGCCGGCGTTCATTTGAATATTACAGTTTTACGATATTGTTTATGATTGATTAATCAATCTGAAACCAAAAATTATAGCTTGCGATGTTTGCCTCACCGCTGCCTGCGCTGTTGGAAAGGATTTTAACTTTTAATTGCTTTAACAATAGGTAGGTACATACTAAGCCAACTATTTCCCGTTTTATTATGCATGCCTAGTAATAATATTTAGTATAGTTACCCGCGAAATAGAATAAAGAATGACCCAGGATGGCCGAGATCCAAATCCGAGCAAAATTTTAATTATCTTTTGTGCATTGCCGAGCGTGTTATTGAATAATCTTTTAATGTATTCTACCTATAATATTGTATATCCTATATGTATGACTGTACCTACCTATCTCCTTACAAATTAACCAAGATTAATGTCTATACAATTCATCAGGTGAATGAAGTCATTATTCAATGTATTCTTTTCATTGCTACTACAACACACTATATCTTTCTATACTGATTCATAGATAATAGTGCTTATATCACGATTTAAACTTTCATAATGCAACTGTCATGCATATAGGTAAGTCATAAATAATTGAGTTCAAACATTGCTTCGGAGATAAGAATCGTAGAGCGCAGAATACAAGCATGAGTTTTAAAATTTGAGTGTAGCTACCTACCAACAGTCAGTGCTTCCGAGTGAGTGGCGGCTACCGAGAAGCTTTTATTGTAACAGAGATATGGAAGCCAGGCCCATCAATCTGATCATCCATTTGTATTAAAACAGTGACCTGGCTCAAGTAGTACTTTCTACCATTTCACTTAGAAGATATCACTTCACAAAAAATATTAGCATCTGGCTAGGTAAATACTAAAGTCCAAGAAAATATAACACAAAAAGTGGAATTTATAATGTTTTCCACTATCTTAACACATTTTATGAAGCATTATGATAAAACACGAAAATGACTTGATGGTCTCGCTCAGTTTAAAATAACGTCATCTCTTCTTAGAAACAGATGCCTGATACACGGCAAATGTTAGGCATTATGTTCTCTACAATTTTCTTTGACCCTGGACGCGGTTGTTTCTGTGGACAAAAATTATACAGTGAAGAATATGTTCGTATCAGTCAAAGATCAGACCGTATAATATTGCGATAGCCATTACAGCACACCGTAGCGTCTTCGAAGTGGCTCGTAAACGCGTTCCACGGCTACTAGAAATGTAATTTAGCGGTACGGAGAAAGAAATGATTACTATCTGATGAATGAACGAGTGTTAGCGTACTATTGCCGTCACACTTTTTTCCGGTTAGGGTGTTTTATCTCATAATCGCAAGATCCTAACAGTACCTATGCTTTCCAAAGTGTTAGCTAACGTGCACTATGTTTTGGCCACCAAAGAGAGGTTCAGTATTCGTAGTAGGTACTAAACGAAAAAAAAATAGGTGGAAAAATACTTGAAATTAGTACCTACGTCAAAATAGTGTCCATTGATTTTAAATATGTATTGGATTAATGTAACGTATTGGACAACGTTACTAAATTTAAATATAAACATTTTAAAGTATGGTAGATTAAATACTGATAAAAGTACCTAAATGATACCATTGAAAACTGGAATGATTTACTTAATACCGTTTTTGCCTGTATATCTGTATGTGTGTTTAAATACTTGTAAGTAAATACTATTATTTGTTACATATACATAATAAATATACCGATCTACACACATTAATATTTTAATTTTAGTTTAATTGGGTCCAGGCGAGAGTGACATTCGAGGCTGTCAGATTTAAGTCGAACTCAAGGTGACAGTCTCTCTCGCATCGGACTAAAATGGCGACATTGCTGGCATTTAAATGCCATGCATTTTTAAATTCATGTATCGTATGTAATTAACAATTCTACTTCGATTACTTTGTCATACACGTTCCTGTCTTTATCGGCAGCCAGTGCAGTGCCCGTTACGTAGTTCCATAAGAAATAATGACACTATAACACTGGGAATTAACTTTATGATTTCTGCTTATACCAAAAACATTAGCAACAAAGTTTATTAGAAAGACTTAAGGTCTATCTTTACGTTCTTTGCATAGAATTACCATATGACAGTGTCAACGTAATCTTCAAGCTTAGTGCCGCACTCAGCAGTAACATGGTACAATTTCTAGGAACATTTATTATAACAAACAACGTGTCTCTAACTCTACCTTCTACTTTAAAATGTCGTTGTTCTGGACAAAAATAAATAAAAATTAAAGCGATGGTAATAAGGAAGCCATTTACCACGATTAAATACCTACATATTCATTACTTTAAAGTATATCGTTAATTTTGAGGGAAAAGTGTTGAAATAAAACTTAAAAGACTGCGAGAGCAAATAGCTACATATAATATAAACAACGTTTGTAAATAGTATAGGTAAATAAATTATTTAGACTGACAAAGAGGAAGTGCCTACTATACTTCGTTTCTTTAAATTCCATGCAACGATCTGACGTCTTCTTTCTTTGTATTATATTAGTATAATATATACTATTATTTGACGTTTTTCCTTAGGAAGATGTGTCAAATCATAGTCTACAATCAAAAAACGAAGTATAGTTACTAATATTATAAATGTGTAGGTTTGGACGTTAGTAGCTACATGTGTATGGAATATTTGTAATCTTTATCTCAAACGCTACGAATCCGATAACGATGAAATATTTTATCCCTAAAATCTCACGGGACTTAACGTGGGTTAAATCATGGAATGGAATATATGGTTAGCAAGTAGCCTTTGTGTTTTAAACCCAATTTTAGCTATCTTCGTACCGAGTTACATAACAATCGGTTTATTAGTTTTTGCATGAAGGAGTAACAAACGACACACCTATAGCTATATTACGGCAGATATTGTCGTATAGTCGGTTGGTTAGTTAGATAATATTGTTTCACATCTGTCATTGTTAAGGCTTTAATATTTTACTGACAACACACAATTGCATTGAACACAAACCTAATTGCATTAATTCGACATCAGTTAGTCGTGGATATCTGTATCCATGTCGGCTGATTGTTACAACCTCGGTTATTATAAGTTTAACTCTGCCTTTGTCTTGATAGAAGCTCTTAGGTAAGCAGTTATTTAAAGAAGGTGAAGGCGGCGTTAGATATATTTGTACCTATATGAAGATATTGAAAATGCAATTTGTTTCATTGAGGGTGTTGTACCATCTAATTCGAAAATTGTTGTCTGGATTTTAGTTAGAGTTGACCATCACCTTTATTAAAGTTACTAGCAGCTCCCCGCTGTTCACCCGCATAAGTCTCGATCCCGTGGGATTATCGAGATCAAAAATAGCCTATAGCCTTCCTTAATAAATGGACTATCCAACCCCGAAAGAATTTTTCAAATCGGACCAGTGGTTCCTGAGATTAGCGCGTTCAAACAAACAAAAAAACAAACAAACAAACTCTTCCGCTTTATAATAGTAATAGATTAGTATAGATATAGATTGTACATATGACTAAATCATGTATTATATTGAACACGCACACTGTTTCTATAGTTGGTCATGTTTGGGGTTGCAATGTCAAACAATTTCTATTTATTAACTCCTTATAGAGGATATCTATCCTAATATTATAAAGAGGAAAGATTTGTATTTTGTGTGTGTGTGTGTCTGTTATGAATAAACTCAAAAACTACTGGTTTCATATTTAATAATATGCCTACAGATATCTATTTTATCTCTGCTTGAAGTTGCAAAATACGGTCTGCTACATGATTTTCAAGTTTTTGATGGCATACGGTTAACTAATTTAAAATCACCTTTTTGTAAATTCTTTGCTAACTGTACGTAGGTGAGCCTACGCGTTACTATGGAATTACAGCAAGTTTTACATTATGCACGTTTTAGTATGATATCCTTGCTAACGTTTTATTCGATTGCAACGAGCCTTATGGTGATAAGGTTCTCATTTTATTTGTTTGTGTCGCTGCGGGGTGCGACTAGGTATATGAACATATTTAAAATGATATAATTAAATTAGTATTTTCATCGGGTTTCGGAGTTAAAGTAATAAAAAAAAAACTTAATCAATCTAATCTAAAAAAAAACCGATCAAATGCAAGACGGACTCGCGCTCGAAGGATTTCGTACCATTATCACAACTGGGTACGGATAAGTTTCTTGTTTAGTAAAAAAAAGCATAGCGCGGCGTCGCTTTGCTACTCACCTCAACACCTCGCGTCAAAGGTGCGGACTTATTATAACATCCGTATCCATAGTACAAGCCTAGTTGTTTCGTTATTTATTTACAAAAATAACGCTATCCATTAAAAATAATGTTGTTATGGTGATCAATAAAGATTTTTAATAAGAAAATAAAGCTTATCGGATCATTAGTTACTTAAAATGTTTACGGTTAAATTTGCATTTAAATGAATGTCTTAACTTTGTACATTTGTAACAAGTGTTTTTAAGTCCGTAATTAGACTCCCTATAAAGTAAATGCAATTTATTCAATACTTTACAAATTTGAATTGCTACACCGAACATTAATAGTGCTGACTTACTGCATCGACATATGCCATTTATTTTAGTAGGCGTTCAATATGTATGCATAAGTAGGTATGTTGGTATGTACAGTCGGCACACGAGATTGGATAACCGCAATATACATACTTGGTTCTAAAATTGCTATTATTAGAATTTTCTGTGTAGAAGAAGCGTTTGTACGACTTTCAACATCAACCTTCTAACCTAATACTATAAACTTTCATTAATTTATAGTTATAAATAATTTTAAATAAACCACAGCATATCAGCATCTTCTAAAACGGAAGAAAAGCTCTACATATAACTAAACCTTCAAATTATGATTTGTTTCATCTTTAAAACGTAGTTAAAATATTGCACCTTTACATCTAACAAGAGACAAAAGTATATAGTATTGCCTCCTTATTAGTAAGAAGGAGACTCTTTGGAGTCCTTTAATTTTTGAAATAAACTATCAGAGTCCATCGGCTTCACTCGCGTAAGTCCCGATCCCGCGAAAAGATACAAAAAAACTTTCTTAGTGGATTCCTACACACCACAAAGAACACACTCTACAAATTACATGTCTCTAGGACCAGCGCAGCGGTTTGAACTCTATGTTAAAATATAGATCAGTCAGTAGGTACCTTGAATTTTATATAGACAGATTAATAATATAAAACTTTACGGGTGATAACCACTTGTGTAGTGTGACTATACATTAATTTCTATATACCCACTCGTACATTATGTAGCAGTAATTCAACACACGGGATAATGGGTGCGACACATCATCCCATCTCCTTGACAATCAATTTATCCAAGCTCCATAATCACAAACAATTAATTTTTTCTTGAAACATTTAATAGGACTACGCTTTCGTCAGTTATTTTCTCGATAAGGGTCGAATTTATCTGCCCGCAGCCTATGCTGAGCAATTTCAGACATTCGGCGCAACTGCAGTTTTTGCCCACATTATGACTCCTACAGTTTTTACTCAACTTAATTTTAACTCAACTGATGACTTTATAATGAAATTAACGTACATCATTCTTATTGATTGGAGATTGATCAAAGACTTTAAATATTCTGATACAATACAACAACTTATTGGAAGACAGAGTAACGACTTGCGCAGACAAAAGCTTGGGTAGAGCACAGCTTAAATAGATACTTTTCAGTGAAACTATCTGCACAAATATATCACTACTATTAAAACTCTTATTTTTTTTTCTCAATCTAAAACTCTCCAAACTACATTTTAATTTTGTAGGTACGTTACTAAAGTTTCATGGCTGATAATGTGGTATATGAATCGGTGACCATTTGACCTGACTATGACGTTGCAACACAAAGGGGCTCTTTTTGATAAATCGTCGAAAAGAAACAAAGGGCGCATAAATTTATAGTCGGCGGCTTATCATGATCAGACTTTCTCCAAGTGCCGATGCACCGTGCATTGCGTCCGCGCCGCGCCGCCTGCGCCGCGCCGTGCGCACCATACGGCATACACCTCGCGAACTCCAGCATCACACACTCGCATCCCGCACTTGACCCGGTCTGCATTAACTTGCGGCTCACAGTTATTGTACAACATTCTTTACCTACTCTATTACTTCTTCTGTAACTAAATAATATCATTCAGAAAATACTGGTTCTTAAACACTCTTAACGGATTCAGTCTATCTATTCAAAAATAATTTCTATAGTCGGTACTCAATTAACAGATAATCTAATTTAAGAGAGATGATATACCCACCAACTTATTCGTAATTAGGCACTTTGGATTCAGTTGACCTCTTAAAATTATAATTTCATGCATGCGCGGATAACTTCATTTTAATGTTCATTTTCTTAATCTGAAAAATGTGAAGTAACAATAATAAAAAACGTATTTAGTAGGTTTGTAGAGACTCATAAAATCCATGACAGACGGTAAATTAGGTTTTGGTTATAAATCCAACAATATCTATGCTAACGGTATACCATCGGATCGTTCACAGGCACTTTCCTGCACAATTTGTGCTTATAATAATGTGAGTAGGTACCTGGCATATAATGCACCTTTCATTGAATAACCTTTTGCGGAGTTGAAAGGGGTGTCGCACAATTTAAGTACTGTCTTTCAATCTATTGAATATAAATAAGAATAAAGGTGCTTTTTTACAAGCCCAGGATTAATAAACAATAGTTCGGATGACCACCGATGACCAGTACTGACCTAACGAAAGGATGACCAGTGTGGGAAGGTACGTTGATATCTTTGTGAAAGTTGACCCTTCTATTGTGTCGTTTATTATAAATGACGATGCTTTATTGTTAAAGCAAAGGGTTAGTCTTGAGAATGAACTTTAGCTTGTTTAGTTAAATTTATTTTTGCAAGTCTTAACGGTTGGACTAGTGATAAAAAATCTTCTTTTAGGTACCTGTATACATGATTCTCATGAATGTGTTTTACCTTTCTGTATTTATAATTAATGTAAAATCGGCGAGAAAGTCGTAAGATGTTTTGCTCACAAAGCTGTGAAGGGCTTTCGGACAATTCGGACAACAGTGATAAATCGGACCCTCCAATTATTGTTATTGCATTCGGCATTCACTGTACTTATTGAGATTATGGGCTGAAATCTCCGAATCTCCGCTCGTTGCGCCGATCCTTCACTTGTTTACATAATTGAGCAGTTTGATACAGGCCGTGTTTTCCCCACTGACTAGTTGGTTCTCTAGTAAGTACGTGGTTTTCCCATAGGGGAATTTAAACACATGTGTAGTTTTTTTAAAGTAAGTAATTGATAATTTTATATTTTCCCGGGTCTTAATCGCGTGATTTTTACTTTTTAATTCTCTTACCTAAAACACAACACACGTCACACACACGTCTTAAATAGAGGACGACACCCGCCGCAGCTCCAGTCCCCTCGCGACCAAGACCGTTGCAACATGGTCGAAACGTCGAGGTAAGAGAATTAAAAAGTAAAAATCACGCGATTAAGACCCGGGAAAATATAAAATTATGAGTTCCAATCGTGTTAGTTTAAAAAGTTTATAAGTAATTGATGATCATATTTTTTTTGTGTAAACCTGAAGTTTCCGAGATTTTCAAGTTTCTCTGGTCAAAAGAAGACTGTCTAAAATCAGAAAACATTAACCACCTTATTATAAACCGATGACTAGTTAATGAAATGTTTATCTTTTACTGTGACATGTAGTTTCTAAGCTAACAGACAGTGACTAACTTTATATAAACTTAGTCATCGTTTATAAGTAAGGGGGTAAATTGATAGTGTTAAAATATGAAAAGAGTAACTATCTAAAGATATAAAAGCTAATGGAAATCGGCGATTAGTCAGATCGTTGATAAAACTCATTAACAGTCTTGTTGGATGGATATCTAATAAGACTGATTAGCGATCTGATTTACTAACTATAGTGTTATTGGGCTTAAGAGTGACCACGACACCATTATCTTTCTGTGGCAATCCATCTCGATAAAGCTTCGATTTTAATTCTCTTGCTAGTAGTAAGTGTGTGGGCGTGCCTGTCGACTATTCGTAAACATAATTTTGTAATTATGTAAAACGGTAAAAGCCAAATTTCAAACCGTTTGCTATGTGTAACGCGCCATAAATTAGTAGACGTTATAATAAAATTTGGGGACGGACGGCAAATGTTTAGAAGCCAATTTGGTACTAATAAATTGTTGAAAGTGTTCTACTTATATCTATCATTCAGTTACGCTCACCTACCTGCGTTATGTTTTAATCAAATAATTTGATATTTTATTCATGAAGTTTGTTATAATAAAAAGATTTACCAATTACCAAAAACCTAGTTAATTTTACATGTACCTAAAGTAACGTTTCATTGAGAAGTGCATTGCAAAGCCATATTAGTTACTAGCTGTGTCCCGCGGTTTCATCTGCGTAAGTCCCGATCCCGTGAGAATATCGGGATGAAAAGTGGCTCCTCCGCTATGTCACTCCTCCATTAGCTTTCTATTGTTGGAAGATTTTTTGAAATCGGTCCAGTAGTTTCGGAGCCTGTTCGTTACATACAAAGGAACAAAGATTATTTTTACCACAATTTTTAGGGTTCCGTAGCCAAATGGCAAAAAACGGAACCCTTATAGATTCGTCATGTCTGTCCGTCTGTCTGTCTGTCTGTCTGTCTGTCCGTCCGTATGTCACAGCCACTTTTCTCCGAAACTATAAGACCTATACTGTTGAAACTTGGTAAGTAGATGTATTCTGTGAACCGCATTAAGATTTCCACACAAAAATAGAAAAAAAAACGATAAATTTTAGGGTTCCCCAACTTCCCCATACTTTGAACTGAAACTAAAAAAAAAAAATCATCAAACCTATACGTGTGGGGTATCTATCGATAGGTCTTCAAAAATGATATTGAGGTTTCTAATATCATTTTTTTCTAAACTGAATAGTTTGCGCGAGAGACCCTTCCAAAGTGGTAAAATGTGTGTCCCTGGAACTTCTAAAATAAGAGAATGATAAAATTAAAAAAATATAAATGATGTACATTAATGTAAACTTCCACCGAAAATTGGTTTGAACGAGATCTAATAAGTAGTTTTTTTTAATACGTCATAAATCGTAAACCCAATTTACCTTTCAAAACAAAACCTGTTGTATAGATAATGGTACGGAACCCTTCGTGCGCGAGTCCGACTCGCACTTGGCCGATTTTTTATTAGATTAGTTGAAAACCAGTGTGCTTCATCTTAGACTGCGTCAAAATTTATCATCAGGTGTGATAGCCTGTCCACTATTGAGAAAAACTCAAAACGATTGAGATAGAAAATTTCGAAGTTGCTTATCCTGTAATAGGTGGCGTTTAATTATCTCCCAGGTGAAACGCAATGGGCGATGACTTCCGCGTCCATTTCTCCACGCCTCCCGACTTAACTCAATTTTGACTTCTAATTACTTGACCACTACCGACATTTTATGTTTCCTTTAGACCATTACTTTAATTAATTCTAACTTCGGTTTAGCTTTTCTCACGACGTTTTATTGTAATTAAGATGTAGATACTTGTGTAACCTTCATCATTTTATGTAACATCAGCAAATTGTTGTCCTGTAATCTTTATTATTCGTATTTTTTCGATCGTTGAAATTGACCATATAAATGTTTGGATTGCAATGTCATTGGTTCCTTTTTATACCAAAACAGAAATAATTTTATTTTGAAAATCCAAAATAATATGTAACTGTTCAAGAGTTTACGACAACCATCTGAAAATGATACTGCATGCCGCAATTATTATTTATACCATCATAAAATAAGTCTCATTTTGATGTTGAAGAGATAGCAGATATTTTTTTTAATTTGACCCTTAGTTTAAACAAGGAATAGATAGGTAGACCCCTGATTTTCGTACATTCTTTTGTGAGTTGGAACAATGAGGAAGAATCACGGTGTCACCCTTCTCCGAGCTCGAGTTAGCGTCGAGCGGTGCGTGTGGGGCGCCGATGGCAAGCGGACAGCAGTAGCGAGCGACGTCGCATCCGGACCGCACCGACTGAGCGTCCATCGCGCACTGAGCCCGGCGTCCGAGGCACCCCATACCAACCCCGATCGTCCGGACACCGGACTGCCTGGAGTGGACAATCGGACATCGCATTGTCCGAACGTGACCCCTATTGGACGAGCCGTCTACTGACCGGCACTGACCATGCAAGACGCCCTCGGACCGTGATGCGGGGTTGCCCAGGTGCCCCCTCCGCGACCAGTTTTCGACTTGTTCCGCAGGTATTTTCGATTATTGTCGTCTTGACCAGTCTTCATACAACAAGTTGTTTCGATGACTAAGTAACTGCTTTTCGATAACGACTTAATTATCTATTTTTTTAATATCTTTAGTTCACACATCATATGAACCTACCTTCATAAATTGTATTTTTATTTTTTTAATTAAAACTTTGGATATTATGAAAAAATTTCGCCGTAATCACTAGTTTTGACATTTAGACACAAATGTTTCAGTATTTATACTCTACTTCTTAAAAGATCCACTCATGATTATATCGAACTTACTCTTCTTTATTCTTAAAAACTTATTACACATAATCTAACAAATAATGAAGTGAAATACCTAAATTTTAGGAATAAGATAAAAAGTCTACATCGTAGATCAGTTAATGCGTACATTTCGATTCGGAATGTTAACTAATTTCCTAAGAGTTCCGATTACTTTCCAAAAGTTGTTATACTCGTATAGCTGTATTTTTTTGTTTAAAAGCAGCTATATATGATATCAAGATTGAAATGAAACCCTTTTAGCCTTATTAATAAACGTGGAGTAACGTCGGAGTAGTGAAAACATGCTTTGTCTTTTTCCGTGACAAGAACTTTCAAAGTTGACAGACAGAAACAAAAAGTGTAAAAATTATTCCGACCTTACTCTACGTTTATTAATAAGGCTATTTATGTTGCACACTCAAAAAACGGCTAAATTATTTCTAATTACGATATACATACCTTCTGCGTTGTACTATCAAGTTACACGTGAATGAGCAAAGTTACCTACCTATCTATTTAAAGTGATACGAAATAAAAACTTCCTAAGTACCTTCACAAGTACAAATACATAAACTATAGGTTGGTTGATGTAGTATAAAATTAGCTATTCTGTTTGTTGATTATGGCAGATAATTAGGTGGTAATATCATAGATAAGATTATTTCCGCGTTCGGCAGCGCGAGCGCAGTTCACTTCGTCAACAGATTTATAGCAAGTTTGACCGTGAGACCTCAAGCGTGGCCGTTTTTTGTCTAATGTGTTATTTATTAAAATTTGATTATAAACTAACCAAACTTATTCTACACACTAGGTTCGTATCAAAATTAAGAATACAGCACATAAATACAATCTTATTCTGATTACCTTATGAATATGGATGCGAATACTGTATTAACTTCTACTAAATTTGGTTATTCATTATCACTTGAGACCTCAATATAAGTAATTACACTATCAGATGTCGATGAAAAACATTGCCTTGGCCTCTCGATAAACTATATGAAACCTTTAAATAGAAGTTTACAGGTAACTACAGAGAGTGTAACTATAGAAGCCCCTTGTTCTAACAAAACGGTGACCATATCTTGACATTTACAGCCTTACTTATAAACAGCTGGATAACTATGTATGTATCGTTGTCTTTTACTGTGACATAAAGTTTCAAAGTTAACAAACAATGACAAACGTTACATAAACTTAGTCATCGTTTATAAGTAGGGGGTAGAGTTCAACAGCTGTCTTTTTCGCTCTTATTTAAAACGACATAAGTATATTTCGCTCTTGCTTTAAACTCAAGTTAATTTACTCTTAATATAGCCATTAAAATTCAAAGCAGGCGCATCTAAAACTACTTGTTTAAAATGATGGACATTCTCTGTGGTCCGGTGAGTAAAAAATCATCTGCAACGCAGAAGGTAGTACGTTGTACGTTCGATTACTGCCGTAGAATACATATTGACATATATAGATATTTATTTCTAGTTCTTGGTGTATTTATAAATGTTGAGATTATTAAATGTTTAGAATCAAACTCACAATAATATAAATGCGTTTCCCTTATTTTTATAAATACTGGATGTTACGTACACTTTTAAGTTCTCATGTTCACTGGCAGACCGTGATAACTAAAATTTTACAAATTATTTAAAAAGTCACTAGAAAGCTTTAGTAACTTTTGACTTTGTATGAGGTAACTTTATTAGTCATTTGGTCATTCTATATTATGAAGTAAACAAATGACAAAAGTTATAACAAGCGTAGTTAGGCACTACGCTTAGGGCTAGATGCCGCAGTGTGCAATGCTCTGCAATATTTATATTACGTTTAAAGTTTCATGTTTAACGTTGAAATCGCACGTAATATACTTAGTGGGAGACCAAAAGAGCCGCTAAAGCATCAGATGCTTCGAGTGGTGCCCAAAGCCCATGTACCCACGACATACATTAGAATAGTATTTTCGAATATCAAATATTAGTTTTGGCGGCGGTCGTTGGGCAAACAATTAATGTTTATTTCTCTAAAAACATCGGCGCGCGACCGTTCACATTCTGTTTAGATAATAATTGATTTTTTATTTACTTATCTAGTGTTGCCGTATGGAGACTACATGACAAATATCATTAATGAATAGATTTTCTCACGAAGTAGTGTTCCGTAGTCGTTGAAAGTCGGCATTTTAGATACCTGCGTAGTAGTGTAGTCGATGATTTTTGTAGGAAAATTTGTGTCCTAAGACTTTGTACCTACAAAGTTGGCCAGCTAAGATGAATCCCTAAAAATCTTCACGGTGTCTAGGGTTAGAAGTTTAATCTTTATGAGTAAAGTAGGTGCATACTTGATGCGTGAAACATATCGGCTTGGCGCAAGCTGCCGGTCGCGTTCGTGTGTCACACGTCAGATTGAATACTCAAGATAAAACTTAAACTAATGTACATTGAACTCAAAGCTTTTCACAATCACCGGTGACGGTAATAAATAAATCTTCGGCGAAGAACTCGAGCAATTAATATAGGCGCGCCCGTCTCGCGTGAAAGTAGCAGACGCAGGGTAGGCACATGGTATAAACGAATACTTACACATATGTAACGATAATACACACACATATTCAGAAATAAACGAATGCAAATTACTCTAAATTTACGTAATTTAAAAATCCTTTATGGTCATTCCAAATTGGAATTGATTTACTTATGCTGAAAATATTTTTAGTTTTTAATTTAGTTATGGAAATAAAAACGATAGGTAGTATCACAAAATTACATAGTATGCACGCATATTATTCATGGCAAACATTTATCTTTCTAAATTGTGTTTAATAAAGTATAAATCAAAAGCGTGTAACGTAATCATAGGCTTTGCTAGTATAAAACATAAAAGCGTCATGGGTATACAATTACTTCCACGTTCAATTATAAGCGGCTGACTGAACTCATATTCGGCTGACCCACATATAGAAACATTTTGCGATATAACCACCTACACGTATCGATATGTCGATATTGCATATGTGTGATTTGATTACGGCTACATCGGGCAATTTGAACATTCGCTACCACAGTGTATGGTAATTCGTGCCTGGGGCGATGGACGACAGCCGAGCCGGGGCTCACTGCGAGCACAGCAGGGTGCGTCGTACATTGTATTACCAAGATCTACTATGTATAGCTCACCGTCTCGAAACTTAGCGTCTCGTGCTTCTAGAAAACTTTCCGTCACATATCTAAAACATACTTGAAAGTGCGTTGAGCTCGTTAATTACCTACCTATCGTATAAGAGGTTTAACAGAAAGTTTTAATAGCATGTCTAATTAATACATTTTATTACTTCCTTGGATTTTATTTATATACTTTGATCTAGTTTGATTTAAATGATTGTGGAGCAATGTTTTGGCCACGTCCGTTAATATGTATATAGATAGATACCTAAGTATAGGTTATATAAACGATAAGACTACTTAATTTATAATTTTATGACGTAAATTTCATTAAAAAATACATAAAACCCTAGGTGGGTGTCCGGTGTCCATTTTATCCTATCGTGACCGCGTTTTTTCTGTGTATATTTATTTAGCGTTGTCCCGAGAATCCCACGCACGTCGTAAGCTTTTCTAGGTATAGGCCGCGAGTGCAACACGGAATGCGGTCCTTCTCTCTATTTATTAACGTTAAATTTGGTTGATTTAAAATACAAAAGTACGAATTTTACTGGTTTTATACTTTAACTATTTTAAAGAATCTAATCGCATTTACTTTGTTTTGCTTTTAAGTTGATATTTCGGGAACGTTGCAGTTTCCATGATTCTAATAGTTTTATTCGCGAGGTTAGATAGTGAATCCTTTGTTAAAAAAAAGATATATTTGGTTTATTATACCTATGCTTACAGCGGGAAAATATTAATACATTACACACACGTAGAAATGTATTTTATTCCTTCGGTATCCATTATTATTTTTTAAACATTCGGATTTCTGTATAATCCGGTGTACCTTGCTATCTTAATGCTAAGCAACGATCTTCATCTTATCTTTAGATGTAGCTAGCTGTATTAAGGATACAGTGCGGAAATAATACCAATAGGTACAGTCGGCAACAGAATATTCACCATGGAATTCTTATATTTTTAAGTATTTTGATTTGTGTTAAAGAAATGACTTTAAATGACTGAGTAGCGAAACTTTTTAAACTTTAAAGTTTTGCTTTAGTTGAAAATAATTTGAATACCTGACAACTACGATTGATATCCACTTTTGTTGGGCGACTGTATCTTTATACGGCAGCGCGGAGTGTACCTACTTGGTGATGACCGTTCAATGCCGTAGCTACGGGCTACGCGTCGTAGATCATAATCGGACGACTATTTATTGGTGAGCGCACTTTCTAAAGGCCCTGCGTTTGCGCCTGCGAGCACCTACTTTGAGCTGAATGCTCACGAATGTCAGATGACATGCTATGGGGTTGGTTCAGTACTTTGTAGCTAACTTGGACTCTGGTACCGTATGCTTAATGATCCCTGGTTACCTAGGGTGTTTCTTGGTAAATTATATAAATTCAGATGGCTTCTGAGTGGGAGGCTTCGCCCGAAGCTTCTCAACGCCTATCAGCGAAACCATTTATTTCGATTCGTAGACTGGTGCAGCCACTGAGGAAGACAGCTCAGAACTAGATTTATTTCCATCTTTACCTATACCTTCAAGATTGCGTGCTACATCTTAGACAGAATCATAACTTACGAGTACTATTTGGTAAAGTAGAGTTCAAACGTTCATGTACAATGGATAAAAAAGCAAAACACCTACTTAGGTAGGTGAATCTAATAATAGTATACTGACAGAAACATGAATTATAATTGCGTATAATCACACTACTGTGTTGCAGATGTAAGGCAATTATGTAGGCAAGACTATAGCGTCATAATAACATAACATTTAGATTTTTGTTTTCAAATGTTATAAGTATTTATCAAACACTCCCACGCAAATAATCTTAGCTAATTAAACATGCGATATCTTTAACGGAAACTCGAAATATCGTTGTACATTTGAAACACAGGGATATTGGAACTTCATCAAAACTTTTAAAGGTATATATCCGACAAATCAAATTCGTAGATACTGTAGTTATAAATCGTTTAATAACATTTCCATAAAATTTAACACGTTTTGTAATTGCTGTAATATGTAGTAAGTAATGGAGAAACCAGCAAACAATCTTTCTTCTACGACTTTCGTAGAGTTACTAAATTCTAAATTTTAAAACTTTTTTATCAATTTAAAAATCAGCTTACACTTAACACACACTCAGTACTTTGAATAATAATAATTAATAGATAACTTTAAAAAAAAACCCGAATCTGCAAATTTGGTTTTAAAAACAAGTTGTTTGTCTCCGAGCGTGAAGTAACCTCCAATGAGTATCTATCAATTAATTTCCGATAACCCTGTGTAACGGTACATTACGTCGAACGAATATTTAAGTTATTTGTAGATAAATAACTTTAACGTCTTGGATAAAACGTCCGTCTGTATAACGGAACCGAATATTAAATTTATTACGTTCTTGTGCTAAATGGTTAAGTTCAAAAACTATAAACTACACAACATAGCGAGACCATGATACAAATAATGAATAGGTCTACTTACCTAAGTATTCAAACATTTAAGTACAATATTTTCTGGAAAGCAGTGGGGCAGAGTGGTACCTACTCTTAAATCCCTTTCTTAGTTCTCAATGTTCTATAAAGTAGAGTCACCTACAAAGATTTTTAATTATAAATAGGTTATAACACTTTTTTTCATCACGCATGCCTCCCAAATTTTTAGCCAAGAATGAAAAGTGAGAAAAAAAACACTTATGTAATAGAAAAGTTAAAAAAAAATGTCTCTAAATTAGAAATCTCTGTCATATTTTTAACAGACATAATCAATTAATTTGAAGTACGTAGTATTTAACCTACCTACCTAGGTTTTCCTACGAATTTAATTTTGCTATTAGGAGTTAGTACTATGAACACAATAATGTTACGTACAACACAACTCACCCATCAAAATAGTCGAAGGAACAAGTCTTGACACTTGGTTTTGACGGTTGTTAATTTGATTTGACGCAACGAACACTGAGCGCGCGTTATATCCGATAGGTGTACCGTACATTAATTATTTTTATTTATTTCTTTAAAAGTGTGACGAAATTGAAACATTAAACCGAATAGCAACTAACCAACCATAAAATATACTAATTATGCTAATCACGGTACCTAATGCTAATTATCTGCGTGAGCTACTTTGAGAAAAATATAGTAATGATTTTATGAATTAATATGTATACTCCTATATTATCTACCTAGGTAGCTCGGTATCATTAAAACAGAAATAAATAAAAAGTAGCTAATTGATTATCAAAAATACATTTGTAATTAATGTCCGACTTAAATTTACTCATGAATGCTACGAAAGACACTTCCTGATTACGATTTATAACTTTAAAGATTAGGTATTTTAAATTGTCCGTAGTCAATTAAAGCAATTTATTTCAAGGCAATAAAACGCGAATATCAATAATGATTTTGCTTTATTTTGTATCGATTTCTGAACATAGATTATACAAAGAGATTACAGCCGTAGGTATCAATTACCTAATTGTTTTTAATACATAAGCTAGAGAACATTAATCTAAACCCATTTTTTGTTCGTGCATCTACAATAAAAATAATTGGATTAAGGGTCAAAGTACGTAGATCTAACAAGAAGTAAGATTTCTTCGAATTTATATTGAATATTTTCACGTCTAGTATCAAAACCATATGTGTGTTGTTTGGTTAGCAATCGCGATGGGTCGAATAGCGGTGCTCGGGGTGCAGTGTACCTGCCGAGACCGTGTGAAGTCCATCACAGGCAGGGGTTGCTGCCACAATAGAATATTCAAATACGCTCCTGGACGTGGCTCGCATGAATGTACATTACCCTATGACCATATTATTTTTAACTCATAAAGATAATGGCTCATCGGGGCGATTCTTAATTTTTTGTCGCGTTTTATATGGGGTCCTTTATTGTAGTCCGCAACGCTTTAGGGTTTTTGTGCAACCGTCTTAGTTTGTCATTAGGGAAAATAATTAATTATATTATTACCTTCAAGTTTGCTTATTTATTTCTATCAATGCCCGATTTCTTTTGAATTGTTATTTAACGACAAAGAATTTTAAAATACTTAGTTGGAATTTATCTACCTACTGTAGGTATATTGAATTCATATTAACATAATATTTAATTTTTGGAGGCCTTAAGTGGTCGATATGTGGTATACCTACTTCCAAAGGAAAAATCTTATACCGGGTGACACTTCCGCATAGGTACCGACAATGATGTATTGTCGGAGCTTGTAAAAGGGCTTATTATCAAATTTCCTTTACGCGATTCAGTATTTTACACTGCATTTCAAATAGGTATTGAAAAACCTTGTACCATAATAAGGAAATAGTACCTACGAGCATTATGAATGTTTATTACAAACACATTAGAAATGTACACGTAGATCGCGGCAAGTAACAATACCACTTAGCTGGACTCTCCGTAGCCTGTGCTTATGACACATCACCCTGTAATTTGGCAATCAGTTTCGAGAGCGCGCGGTGTAGTTATTGTGCGGTGCAACTAGCCCGCTGAGCTAAAGATCCTGTAATTTTGCGGTTACTCACACCCGTCGCAGGTGTTTATTACTTTACATACGCTGGGTTGCTTCAATTATATTAGGAATCATTCGACAGGATGCGTCAATTAGGATTGTTACTTGCTTGTTTATTGGCTGAATATTCAGTATGCACTTACATGTCTAAATATCGATAACGGTCTGCGGTCTGTCCTTCGAATCCTATAGTAAGGGAGCCAAAGGGGGGGTTTGTGAAGTGACTTGAGCGCGTCAGATTATGCTACCATAAGGTAGGGGATTTGGTGAAGATACTCAACAAGGTTTAGACCTTGTTGAGTATCTTCACCAAATCCCCTATATCGTAATCTGACGTGCTTGAATGACTTCACCAATCGCCCGGTGAATGGATTATATTTATTTTTGTATTTCATTACAAACTTTAAAAAAAACATGTTGTATGAAGACAAACACAACTAGTACCGAAAGAATCTCTGTGCTAGAAGAAAATAACAGCCTAGTTTTGGGGCCGTATCTTTTTTTTGTAAAAATCACGTAACGCGCTCAAATTGGTTATTTACAAAAATGCTTGACCACGAAACGCTCTTATACCGACTGACCACTGTTAATGACACGTAAATTAATTTGATTTTATAGATACCTACTTATTTGATTTGCGTACCCATAAAACTAAATATTTATGTTTTATTGCTCATTTTGAATATACAATTTCAACGTGACCGAGCTCAACTCCCGTCTATTGGCGAAACTAGAATTGGATACAACTGATTTTATCGCGACCAATCATAGTTCGCCATTTGAGAAGTGTATTCATTTATTCGGTTAGTTTATGAGACCACGCATATGAAAAAGTTGAGGTATTTCACACGGTGAGTAGCGCAGTGACCATTGTCTCGTTACTCTCACAAAGAAAATTGCGAACCATTTATAATTGTATGTTAACCCTTCTTTGGCCGTTGTGTCCATGAGCGTTGATGCTTACTTATGGTATCTCACCGCGACCGGTGCGCGGTGCGCTTGCGACAATACGTTGACGGGGGACGCTCATTGTTTCCCAGCATCCGAGGGTCTCCTCAACTGAATTTATGCTCGCCTGTCATAACAGAATAAATTTACACATTGTGAATCAATATAATGATTTCATCTATACAAAGCTTTTGTTTCTGGGTGTCGACCTTACGTAATGTATTAGGATATGACATAAAACAGTGCTGTGTAAGTGGATACTTTTAGTTGAGACAATGGCAATACTTTTTCATTGTATCTATTGCATAAATAGAGAGATTCCGAATATGATTAGGGTCCGGTTTGACTTGAAATTTGTTAAACTGAGTACGATGTATTCTTATGGAGTAGATATATAATCTACCAGTAGCGAACATGCCCTAATAGATCTCATTAATTTAGATACACACTATTACGTCAAATTAAAAAAAAATAAAACTTAAGTACCCAACTGAATGAACTTTCAACAAATTTAATAGTGTCTAATAAAAATAAAAATAATAGGCTGTCTGCTTAAACGATTTTAATTATATTAGGTTTAGTTAAAATAAGTAAGTAAAAACATAAGTACTGTAAATAAATACTTGAAAGCCATCTACTTTGGACTTCTCATGTTTACACTCAATACTGTAATTTCATAATTCAAGCGTTTAAATGCATAGCTTTTCGTGAGCGTACGCAAAAAAGCGCAGAGCTCGCTGGAACGGCGATTACGGTCCTTAAAATAACATCGTACGTTTAAGTTAATGACAGACACACCGACAAAATGCGCTTATAATTGCATATATAAGGAGTTTTGGTGAAAAATTATTATGTATCCATGGTCTTCTCTCACGGGTTGCGAGCAAAACTTCATTTTTATGAAGATTCTTTGGCTGCGTAGTTACTTACTCGTAATTTTTAGTATCTAACTACCTAAGATGATTAAAAAAAATGGTAAAATGACATATAGAAGTTTTGAAATGAAAGTGTTTGACTATTATTATGTTGCTACTTAGTTGATACCTAAAGATGTCCTTGTTAAGGATGACATTTAGATGGGGCTATGGTTTGCCGGTAGAATGATAAATTCCCGTGTCTAGCCAGTGGTTACAAGGCAATCATTGGCGTTGCATATTTGCATAATTGTGCCCGCTAAGTGTCCGTATCTACATAAAATTGCGTCTTTTTCAAGACTACTCTATACTTAACCATGATGAAAATCGCTTCAATCAAATATTTCCTCTTCTAGGTACGTTTCTTAATTAATATTTATTCAGAACGAGTGCGCTCCCTTGCGGCGTTACATGATCTGCCGTCTTTACCCTCATTTTTTGCCCTTTTAAAGTTACATGAAGCCTTTAAAGGTGATGTAGTCGAAAGATATTGTACCTAATAGAACTTCCTTGGTTTGCAAAAAAAATATTTTAATTAATAAACTCATTTTATGAACTTGCATTTAGCAAGTTTAGTTTCAGTTCATATTAGCATCGCGAAAACCGAAGATACCTAACTAATACCGAATAATACCTAAATGTACCTAGGTATTATTATACTTAATACAATTATTAATACTAATTTAAATGCTGTGCTATATGTAAATGCATTTGACACTTGGTAAGCTGTATTATGGCAAAATAACAACGCTCAAAACCACGACATTACAATTTAGTTCGACTTAAATGTTTCATTACTATACATTGGTAATAAACTTGATAGTTAAGTGCAATAGGATTGAGATAAGATGTAATAAAATATTATTGTTTCTATACCAAAATCTATTGAATTAAGTATTCCTAAATTATATTTTATTTGGATGGTTTTCACTTAATTCGTTAGGAATTAACTATTAATGAATTAATTGACTATTAACGAACTTGGAAAACTCTTTTAATTACTTTACTTTAACTCTGTCTCCAAATAAAAATAATGTGCAATTGCCAAATAGCCAATAGGAGTTCATGATAATATTCTTAACTGAATCGTATTACGGTCTAATTAGTAACCACGTCTTATTAGATTTCTCATTAGATTTTGCTTTCAATAACCTGATACAATTTGGCATAGTTAAACAACGACGTGATTTTATAAAATTCTAACTGGATCGGCGGACTAACTCGACTCGAGTTAGTCGAGGGAAACCACGAAACTCAGCCAGTATTGGATGGAGCAACTTATTTATCAAACAATAAGTTACTGCACATAATATTATTATATTGTGTGCAGCAACTTATTGTTTGATAAATTAATAGTTACCTACATTTCAAATTTAACCTTACAAAGATCTTTAAAAAATTTAAATATTTTCGTTATGAATAACAGAGTCCTTTCAAAAACGTCGACGTGAACAAGTTGTTAAGGTAATGCAATGTTCGGTACATTGTTGTATTCGAAGCTTCGAGAGATTTGCATTAGGTGAGGTTGAGAGTAATGGATAGTCTCCAGCCACACCAATGTCCGTCCGAGCTTGTTTTACACTAATGATAAACGATTCTTGGGATTGCGTTTCTTAAGCACCCTTTCCATTTAGGTTCATACTCTTAAGGAGTCGACAATTTGTCATAATTTCCACTGAACCCTGCCATTTCCAAAGTAGAACATTTAATGTTTAGATGTAACACTTAACTGTGATAGTCTACCATAATTACGCTAGAATTCCTGATATTTTATTTTTATATATGGAGCCCATCCATTCAAACGTTGCAACTGGGTAGTTAAGCTGTTATTATGAATATGCCCTTTATTTTTCATCATTGCTTTTATTTTTCATGGAAAACTGAGAACTTACATACTCATTTAATCGCTTTTCCTTTGAGTAAAAACCTAATGTTGTAGGGACCTTTAGTTCCTAATGTCATAGACAGATTTTTCTATAAGAACATACGTTTTGTAGTAAGTTCTGATCTAGGAAAATATCAGTAGCCATGCGCTTAATACCACACGACCGATGTGATTAAATCA
Source organism: Idaea biselata (assembly GCA_958496205.1). Taxonomy (NCBI): domain Eukaryota; kingdom Metazoa; phylum Arthropoda; class Insecta; order Lepidoptera; family Geometridae; genus Idaea; species Idaea biselata. The sequence continues at coordinate 24,434,447 of OY292396.1, read as the reverse complement.
AATTTTACGATTCTAAAGTCGAATAAGAAAGGCAAGTAATGTAAATATTTTTACAGGTGTGCCCAAAGGGCGACTGAATTGTCTATTTGAAAGGCTGTGCCAGCCAAAGGGTTAGAGATCAAATCAAGAATCAACAAAAACTAATGATTTTGATATTAGGTATGTTGTTCGTAAATAAACTTGAATGAAATTAGCGAATCATGAGGATGTTGTGAATAGGAAGGCGAGAGCGACTGGTGGTCGCGGATAACGGATCGCTGGCTGTGAGGCTGATTTATCGTAGACATCCACCGAACCTATCCGATTTGCATTTAGATAGCGGTGCAGTGCGGCGGCGGCGCGGGCGGCGGGCGAAGGAAGGGGCGTCCCACAAGTCCCACGACCACTTTACTCTATCGCACGTAAATTAACTATAAAATTATCCCCGGCTAAAAAAAGAACATCGCTTTGCAAACCAATAATGAGAGATTTAATCGTCCAATCATGTAGGTAGTCTTGGTTCTGCGAATAAAATATCCTATATTTGATCAACCATCATGCTCAAAAATGATGTTAACTTGATTGGGTCATTATCATATCACTAAATAATGAGAAAGTTTTCATTGAAATAAATTCTTAGTTGTTTAATATTATATTATAAGGCAGGCTACTAGCGCCCGTTAGGCGGTGGCGCATGGCGGCACTCTATATACCAGTAGGTACGTCCGATTAGCTCGTAAATTATCCACCTTCACAATTATCGGGCGCCAATTTGGCGTATTTTCTGATTTAGGTATCGAGATCATTTCCTATAGTAGAGCCAATAACTTAAAAATCGATCATGTAATATATCTAATAATGGTAGTAATGTTTAAAAAAATATATTAAGAGGATAGTCTCCATTCTCTTTCTCCATACAAACGTATAGTGCGTTTCATCTTTAATTACCTATGCCGTCATGTTGGTAGCAAAACGAAAAAGTCTTGCCTAAATATCTTGAATGTGCTATACCCTAAACCTTGAATACAGGAAGATTCGTTCGTTCATTCTTTATATACAAATACCCCTAAATTCTAGGTAGCACATTATTTTTTTTGTATTTTGCACTTTTTTTGTTTTGCTACCAACATGACGGCATAGGAATTTAAAGATGAAACGCACTCTAGTTAAAATTTTCCTCCCTGGATAAAGACATTAGAGCCAATATGTTTATGCCATAAAACTTATATCTGTCATGCATGACTATGCATCTACCTTTTTATTTTTTTCTATTTATTATTTTTTATTATTATTTTAATTAGAAAAAAAAAGGTAGATGCATTGTCATGACAGATATAGGTTTTATGGCATAAACATATTTGCTCTAATGTCTTTATCCAGGGAGGAAAAAAACCACGTTTGTATGGAGAAAGAGAATGGAGACTATTCTCTTAAGGTTCATCTACACACTTTAACAGTTGACATGTCAGTTAAGAACGGAACTTCCCAAATAAAAAAATAGATAAATAGGTATAAAATATTATTTTTCTTACAAATCTTAAGAATAAGTCTAATTTTATATGTTTTTAGAGAATATTGTTAATCCTTTAAATTCCACATTCGTTATATACATATTTCAAAGCATTTAATCTTTCCGTCAAACCGATGTTATCCTGCGCAACAAACTAACCACTCTAAGGCGTAAAAGGAAGCAGCATACGCCCCTAATTGCGATATATCCACGAGTATCTCCTACAATATGTAAATAGGCGTCCGAGGTAATTAAACCTTATCTTGCGCCCTGCCATCGGTGCCTCGCTGATTGCTTCGTAAAATGATTGACATGCCATTTTAACATACTACCGATAATGAAAACGTTCCTGTGTCGTTTAATTCATATTTTATTTATTGTTGACAATCACTATTTGCACAGGATAATTGATCGCATTCTCACGATTGTCAGCCAACGGACAAGTCGTTGGAGATTTTTTAAGAGTTCGTGTATCGTGAGGCGCCGCGCCGCAGTTGTCTGTCCGACCGAACTTACAACAGCTACAGTGGACTTACAACAACTTTATTTTTTGTAACTCAATTCTTGATAAATTACTTTAATAGGATAAATATTTGTATTGCTTATTATACAAAGCGTATTGACTTCCCTATTGGCGTAAGTATTTCTTAATCGTTCGGTAAACTTTTAAAGCGTTATTGTTAGAACGGTTTCTCGTATTAGTAAAATGATGATATTTGGTTAGCGGTTAACGCGGGATGGAATCTTCGCTCTATAGTAAATCTATGTAAATAGTGCTATGAATTTAAAAGGTGGCTTTAGTGGATAAGTTCCAGTGGTTAATATAGTCGTAGGTATATAGTTTCGAGATGTTAATGAAGGCGTATATTTTCGTGGGTTGTTTGTCATATTGTTGTACCTAGATAATAGTTTGAAGTTTAATTACAATCGCAAGGGTTTAGCATAATCGAACATAAATCACATTATAGCCAACCACAACCTGTTTCAATTCGCACGACACAATGCACTCGAGATTCCCGAACACTATTGTGCGCCTGCGCAGGGCGACATCGTTCCTAATTTATATCTTCATGCTTATTTAATAACATCAGCCAAATTCATCGAAACTAAATTCTCATCTATTCAGAGGGAGTTGTAAAAAATCACATAAACATTTTATACGTTTTTCATAAAAGGTTTGAATAATTTATAGACAGCTTAGTTCATTGTCCATCTAGTTTGGGTTTTAGTTTTGGCACATAATCCAAGACATTATCATTTCCATAGAAACATGGCCGTATTGACTCTGTTGATCAAAACCACTTCACCTAAATCAAATTTCAACTAAACATTGAAGCGGTGTTCATGACAAACTTAATATTTAGTTGAAAAGCTGAAGTAAATCAATAAGATCAGGCCATCCCTTATTCCCCCATCCCACATTATTATATTAAGCCTAAAACTGTGATTTATAAGTTCTGTTTATTTTATTAAGTAAGTGTAGTTAATGGTATATCGATATGAAGAGACCACACACGAACATTCAAATTAGAAAACTGACAAAACGGAAATAATGCATTTATTCTGGTTTTGGTCGTGCCCCGCGCGCCGCGGGCGTCTCTTCTTGTGATGCTCGTAATTCTTCTAATAAGACACTTAGCGCGGGCTTAACTAGTGCCTAATGTGCTCCGCTTCGATTTCTATATTTCATTTTGATTTGTGATTAAACTGATATATTTTAGGAATACGTTGGTTAGATGTCGAGGATTAGTTAAATAATTGTATGTTGATTGTTTACGTTCTCTATTTAATTCAAATCACTTCAACATAACTTTCATAAATAATTGTTCTCAACATTTTAAAGCTGTTAAACTTTGCACAGGATATTTACATTTATTTGTTATTAATGGCGGTTAAGACAATTTGTTGAACAAATTATCGAGTGTTTGCGAGTTTTTTCTACAATTTGCGATGTCGTGCCGTAGCCGCCGCCCATTACCTACATATGTGATTGGATAATTGGCTAATGTGGAGTATGTACTTACGTACCTACGTGTCGTGCCTTCGACTATGATGTAGTTACATGTTATAAGTAATGGAATGGTTTAATGTATAAAGAGCATACATTTAGGTGGGTAGGTATATCTAGCAGCTACCGACGTCTAGTCACTCTGATTTATTATTTGTCAATAAATTGTATATTTATGATTATTATCATGAAGGAAACCAGGAAGGCCTGTGTTACAATAACAATATCTAAAAGTAAAACTTAACAAAAGCCTCTTCCGTTGAGCTTATTCGATTTCAGCTTCATTGACTCCACGTCAAACTTCCGAACAGTATGTCAGTCAAGTATCATAAATACGAATTGGATTCGTGTAAAAAAAGAATAAAGTCCCTCTAATTTTATGTCTTTGTCAAGTTAAGAAATGATTGTTGACCACGACACCATGATACGGACACGGTGTGTCATGCATGCATGAAAATGTGTCAGATACTTAAACAAGTTTAATAAGCTAAGTTTTTGCTGATCGACCCAGCTGCTGCGTGATGTTCCGAATAAAAGATATGAAATTAAATAAAAATAGCAAGATAATTTTTATGGTAGACTAGACATCGTACTATTACTGTATTGTTTAGACAAATAAATCATCAATGTACCTAATGATAACTGCTATCCGCCGCTAGATTTAGTTCAACACTTAATTGAAACGGCGCTATAATTATGGTACGTCATTAAATTTCCAAATGACTTGGGAGCTACTAGTTACGCGGACAGGACAGACATGACTTATTTAGTGGCCATGTTGCGTTTCCATCTTTAATCTGCGTGGGCGCATATTTCTCAGAAAACATTTCTTGTTGACCGTATATAATGCTGCCAAGAAAACAGAAGTAATAACGCTGACCATACCCGTACAGCGAAGAACTCCGTAAATGAATCATCGGATATGCGTACCTCGTCAACGTGCAAAAAGAAGTTTGTCGAAAATGTCCATCTCGTTTAGTTTGCTCTGCGCGGTTCCAGTAGCCCGCAGGCTTTACTGGACTCATCCCTTATTTATTTATACTGGTATGAAGAATGTTCATTTTTTGTGGAATGATAACAGTGTGCGTCCAACGCTGCCACAATCCGCAAACCGAATTCCTTAATTGACAAAATGCAGCAAAACAACATTCCGCCTCGGATCGTTAGCGTTAATGTGGGAATACAATAAGTACAAAATACTTATTGCAAAATGACAGTACACTATTTATAAAATTAGACTTTGTACTCACGATGTTGTGGCCTTTAAAGGTCTCGATGGATTTTCTTAGTCGACTCGATCGATTTTCCTCTACCTATATGGTTTGTTTTTCTCAATTAACGCGCATTTTCCAATTAACTCAAATCAGGTAGTGCCTACTTATTCCGTTAATATTGATGATAGAAAATCGTTTTAAGACCGGACTATTAGTAAAATTATGTGCCGTTAGTGCGAAAGATTGCAATTTCTCTTATCAGCGATGATAAAACATGCGTGTAGTGTAGCCGCACCCCGCACTTTCCCTCGAAGGTACCGAGCGAGCACCTGCCGGGTGAGCGAGGTTACTCGTCGCAGCCAGTTCATTCGTTTAATACCTGTCCACCTCTCTATACTAATATTTTAATGGAAGTTTGTATGTCGCTTATATGCTGTACCGGATTAATTAGAACTTTTATAGAGATTTTTATAAAGTTAGTACGTTCACGTAGGTATTACTTATACTAAGTCTCGGAATAGGTACATATTTCTGATTTGAATATTCCCATAGGAACTGATCTAAACTGAACGATGGCGATTGAGGGCTATCTATAGTTTGAAGTTCCGCAAGTTCCACTCGTGTACTCGTGTTATGCAGTGCGATGCTTTATCTTCGTATGTAAGGCACACGGGACATCTTAAATAGACCTATGTGAAAGCTGCTTTAATCGCGTGATTTACAAGTTTCGGTACATATTTTATTTATAGGTGTATTGGTGTAGGTGTAAATAAAATAATAGGTAGGTACTTATTTCTAGATTAACTTGTATAGATTGACGGTGTACTATTTTTTTAAAGAAGTGGGTATTACCTAAACCTACATCAAGGACAACCCAACCCAGTATTTTAAACAAAATACTAAACTCTTTAGTCATAAAATTCGCCGATTGATAGTGAATCAGTTTAAAAACTTTAGTGTGCTTTAGATGAAGTTTGCCCATAGAAAGACAAGATCAAAACGGGGACTTTGTTTCACACTATCTTATGTGGAGTAGGTATGGAGGTATGTGGTTGTTATCTGAGCTGAGACTTTAGTGTTTTAATTAAGAGATGAATGATGAAGTAACGCAGTGTGGAGGCAACGACCAGAGAGGATAAGCTCGGCAGGCGGGCGAGGCGCGCACGCAACGTTCCCTGTGCGACATGCGTGTTGCTCCGTTACGACACCTACACCAAATTTTTCCACATGCCCGAGCAGGAGATAAGCGGCGATCGAGCGACGTCGACGTGTTATTTATTAACGAACCGAATGATCGATAGCTGGACGCGTCACCGGACGTGGACGAACGCCGCCGCCGCCTTTCGAAATATGCCGACCGCGGCCGTACAACCTCTGTCTGATATGTATGTCTACTTATTCATCTAAGTAATTTTACATTTATTGATTTCTATTCATTTAGTTTAAAAAATGTGATGTCGTCGTCGGCTCGTATCTCTGATTGTCACCTGATCGATACCTTCTTTTAACTTTATAGGAAGGTAGACAACATGATTTAAAAAGCTCATTTAACAAAACTCTTTTATGTCTCGTAGAATCACTGCCAATGAAGCACCACACCATCGGTTCAATAGAGAAACGGTTCCTTTATGTATGATCGTGTCGAATTAACTGTTTATGCAAGCAAAAATCTCCTTTAACCCTTTGCTCGGAGCCATCCGTTCCACTCCAGCATAGGACACGTATCTGTTCGTGACAGATGCGATACTTTCTAATCGCTTCATTCAGCACTCGTTGACAAACAAACATGTGACAAAACTCGCAAACAATCAATCACCTCATACAGTTTAGGAATAGCGCAGAGGCGCTAGATCTTCAATCGATTGCGTAAAGATTCACTTCTCATTTTGGAGATTAGGTATTGAGTCAGGTTTGTTGTGAACAAACTCGTATGTTTACCATGTGTCAGTTCGAGGTGAACTTGATAGGAAACGGTCGGAGATTCGTGGTTCGGCTGCGCAGGGCAGGTTAGACCAGTCCCGGTGGCCTCGCAAGGACCCCAGCAAACCTGTTAGATTCGTTGCACGATTTTTACGTGCGCACCTACCGGAATTTCATTCACGTGGTGCACCCGCGCTGCCCCTCTTGCCCCGCGTCGCACAGTTAACTCGTCAAATGACTCACGCCTCCGCTGGTTAAATGCCAGAAGCTGGCTTTTCCAGTTTTCTGATCCAATTCGCGCATTCTATTACATGTCACTAAAATAACCTATTATCTATAATAGATAAATGCATTAGGTATCTGCCTGATCCATTTTTGAATAACATGGAATAGTTAAAGAAGTTTTAGTTAACGTTTCTACTTAGTGCTTAAAATAATGATAAGTGGCAGGTAATTACTAATTACCTAGGTAATTTGAATGAACTGTATTACTCATCGGTGATCCAAGTACACTCATATGTATAGTGATATCTGTCAGGTTACAAAATATTTGCAAAAAAATACAGAATAGCGATTTATTTATGTGTTTGATTGAACAATAGATACCGTAGACACTTATGTAACGTATTAATAACTGATAGTGGTGAAACATGACCAGGAACAGGAATCAGGTAGAACTACGATCCGGTAAAACCCGTCCGACGCGTGCTTCCAACATTTTTTATTTATTTATTTGTCTGCATCGTCGGATACCGCTGGGCGTGACGTCAGACGACCTAAACTGGTTAGTGAGGGAGCAGGGATTTGCCTCGTATCCTTCCGGTTCTGCAAGTGGTTCAGACCTGTTCTACACCAGGTTTTACCGCACCAGCGACCCAGCCCTCGGCACTCGTTTCATAGCACCGCATCGTCCTAAACCGAAAACGTTCTCTTGTCCAACGGTCTATCCTCACAAAAGCCAGTTTGAGCGAGGCTACTAGTTTCACTCTCGGACACTGAACACTCACTCCGCTGAGTCACTTCATGCAAACGCAACAATTAGCAAACGTAGCGTCACAATACTCGACGATCGTACGTTTGTATCATCAAAGGTCAGTATCCGTACCGAAATGGTCACGCCTAATAACTGGTTCGTAAGTTGTAGTAGACTCATATTGTAAAACTTGGTGTACCAGTATTATACGCTACGTTTACTCAAGTAAATCCTATTGAAATACCTATATATAAAAAACTGGCTGGCTTCTGTTATGATTAGTAGGTAAATATGTTAGAAAAAAAGACATGTGTGTATAGCAATTTAGATGCGTATCGGATGTAACTAACGCATTGTTTTGTCGTTGTTCTCAGGAGACGTAAGGAAATAATGGAGGGCGAGTCGTGGCGGTACTACGCGAGTGGGGCGGAGCACCCACTGAGTGCTGCCACGTCGGCCGTGCTCGGCGTGTCGGACGACCAGCAGGCACAGCTCGTCACAGAGTACTACAAGCTGCCGCCGCTGGCCCAGGACGCTCATCTTGCACTGCACAAGGATGCGAAACTTGTAGATGTTTGGCCGTAAGTAACGATTTTGTCTATAGGTAATTTCTACAAGCTTACTCACTTAAAAATGATGAAATATCTAATGTCTTCAAATCGTTTTACTATCCATAATTAAACTACATAAAAATGTATGTTACACTTCCTTTATTACCTCATTTATTAAAGAGGTCTAACATTCGATTTTTAAAACAACTAGTTGTATTAGCAGGTACATTGTACGTGGCTGGATATTAGAAACATAATCGAATATGCAAATATAATCTCAAACATCGAGTCTAACAATCAAGAGGAATCAGTAAATGATCGCGGAAAATCAATCGGTTATTCTCACGGCCGTAGATCAAATCGAACATTCGTGTATCGGAACAATTATCATTATAATCGCTGAATTTTGAGCCACGGTGAATACGGAATGAATTTGCGTAAAATTTATATGTAAACTATGATAATATGCGATCTTTTTGTATTGAGTTTTTATACGTTGAGGCGGGGTTGTATGTGTTGGCAAAGTCTCACGGACGAGTACACTGAGACAAGACGCTGCATGGCTTCCGGCCCCAACCGAAACTCAAGAATAACAAATAATAAAAATGTTAATGTTCCACTCAATAAATCATAGGTGCTCATTTGAATACCTATGCAGGGATTAACGAAATATCAGTTCGCAAATGCAAAAAAGTCGCGACGCACGAACCCCCTTTTCACTTGCCCTTTAAAACATGAATATAGGATTGTTTAACATTGATTTTTGGCGAAAGGTTGATATCTCGTAAGCTATTACAGTAACTTCAATAGTCATTTGATTGCTTCGATTAATCGTCATCATTTTAATATGATTTTTGTGTTGTATTCAATGTAAAATTAATAGACAGGTGGTAGGTATTAATTCCTCTAGCTAGATAATCGTTAGAAGACGCTTCTACTTACTTACTTATATCATTCATTATAGAAAGCACAAAAACCGAACAAAAGTAAAATAATATAATTCTTAAAACATAATGATATAGTAATATTCATATGTAGTTTCAGTTACCTAGTAGATTATTTTGACAGTGTTACTGCATTTAATATATTCTCATAGAAATGCGACCCCGATCAAATTATTCTCGCTCTTTGAAAGAGGTTGTTAACAGCATCCGTTGAATGGCGGCGCAAAAATGAGCAAACACCGTGTCACATTCTCCGCTACGCAGTGCATAATGTTAACTTGACCCCATACAAACCATTTTAACTTTTATTATAGTTTTATTGTATTCCATAAATACTTGTTAAAATGAAAACTAGTTTATTCGTGAATTCATACAAAAGTATTGTGTTCTTTCATGGTGTTAATTTTTTCTGAGTCTAAATTTCTTGAATTTCAATGAATAGGTGAGTGCATGTGTGGGTATACAAATCAAAGTGAAAATGGTAAATAGCCACCTACGTTTTACCGCACACGTAGTTATGAAGTCGTATATCTATTTGATGGAAACCACATACAGCGTTCCATCCTCTGCACCCGATCCGCTGTACCGCGTCTGAGGCCCGCATCCGCGCCTGCCGAGTCATTGTAGTCCTGTTTACGGGAGAACAGTAACAAATAGTGACAATAGACGGATGTACTGTACATAGTGCTTGGATGGAAGCGGCTCACATTGACAAGGACGCCCAGGACTTGTCTCGGGCTCCAGTCATTGTCGACACGCGTCCCACGCGCGCGGTTCAACGCGCTGCCATTGCTCATTCATACATTCAGAATTATAACGAACGCTTCGAGTCGCCCGCACCCATCCGTAACTCGTGTGTCTCCGAATGTGTTTGTATGCTAATAGCTCAGCGCCAGTGCATCGTCAGGTTTGTAACGTTCTATTTGTTGTCTAAATCGCTCGTATTATTTGAATTGAATGCTCGATAGATATAGAAGTGAACTAGTTCCGTCTGTTTTTCTGAGAGATCCGGAGACGTAGGCGTGAAAGTGTTTCGTAAATGTGTTGCGTAGTGCGCGGGCGCAGCTAATCTGTTCTATAAATAGGTATGGTCTGTAGGGCTAAGGGAAACTGCGGCTATAGCCATTAATAAGCGTAGTCGAATGCTAACTCTGAGATTAGCATATAAACGCGCGATGGGACGTCTATAGGGAGGGCCGCGCCCCTTGACCCTGTCACTATTCGCACTCGCCACTATAACGGGAAGTTTCTCCACTTAGCCATCTTCAGTTTACGACGCAATATTAGAGATTATCTGCGTATTTAATTACTTGATGCTGTTGAAAGTAAAAAGGTTTATAAATAGGATTGACTAGATAATACTCGAATAGTATAACTGTTGTAGTAACATCAAATACTACATTTATATCGAATTAAAAGAAACCTTAGGTGTAGCAGGAATTTATAGTAGCTTGATAGGCTAGGTGTTAGTAGTTCATATAACTGTATAATATGTTTAAAGGCAATTACTTAAAACATTATGAATATCTGATCATCATAAAGGTGTACATACTTCGCGCCGTTAGTGTCGCGGTGGATTAACAAAAACTCAGGGAGCTGGAACCGTGTGACCCATTTAGGCCTGAAACCGGTTTCCTCTTGAAATCTCTCTGTGTTATAATTTAACATAACAGTTAACCATTCAGTTCCCTTTGAAGAAGCCAACCCTCTTACGAAGATAATGCGTAAAAAAGACAGTACCATCGTTATGTCCCCGACAGTGATGGTCATCACGTAGCGAAATCGGGGCTTGACCATTCATTCTTCACTATTCTTTATACGAACGTCCCATTCAAATGGTCAGCTGAATTTTTTTATCAATATGACAATAATACGCGAACGACTCAGCTGCGCCGAAAGTATTATTATTTATCCAAAGCTCATTAGTTAGGGTTAGGGAATGAAATCTATCAAAAGCGATGTAGGTAAGTAGGTACCTATATGTAATATAGGTACTTATCACATAGCGACACAGACAAATGGCGCAATCGCTTTCAATTAAAGTGTTTTGATAATGTATTAGTTCCGTGAGAAAAGCAGCAATAAACCTACATTTGGTCGGATGATATATTCTAATAGAATTGAATTACGTTGCTCGCATCCGTTGCAAGCTTCTCTTTGAGATGGTTTGTAGATTTTATCTGTTCGTCAAATCGAATAAAAAATAAAAAATGTTATCTCAAAAGATCATTGAGTGTGATACTGTAACTCTATCTCAGTTAACCGTTTACATTTATAGACAATAGAATTTTGAATAATGCGTTTTGTCATAAATTTAAGTAAAATTAAACTGGGAAATATAAATATTGAGTTTCTAAATAGGATATGTTTGAGTTAATAGATGAATAACTAAGAATTAACTCGTATCTATGGGGATGTATAAATGTTATAGTCTACATTTGTGATTCATAAGAGCATCGCTGAATCTATTCAACTTTATTGGTAGAGTAGGGTGCACCTCACCCTTCGTTGCTTTGTCAAAATCTCATCATCTGTAAAGGGTGTTAAGTAAACATTGCAAATAATTATAATGGCAATTGCATCTCGACGACTTCGCAGATTCACTTTGATAAGGAAACCTATTTTGCATGTAAGATGCAACTGTTGCAAGATTATTCATGTATTTATTATTATTATGTTAATTGATTGTGACTCTGATATCAGATTAAAGTAGTGGGTAATTTAAAAAACGACTACCTTTTACGTATACAAATACGACTTGTAGTAAGTATTTGTATACTCGTAGTCCAAGTCATAAATACCTACTTAGATTACTTGTTGTCACCAGGTGCCAACTCAGTGCAAAAAGGTGTAATGTCTAATTATTATTTATAAGCAAATAATTCCTAATCCCTTAAACGTGACAACATTATAGCGATCTTATACTTATGGATATAGAGTCCAATGTTCTATTTTGAATTATCCTTTAATTGATTTCGCTAAATCTAATATATAAAATTTCCATGTCACAGTGTTAGTTACCGTACTCCTCCGAAACGGCTTGACCGATTTTTATGAAATTTTGTATACGTATTCAGTAGGTCTGAGAATCGGCTACTATCTATAATTTATAAGGCAAAACAACGTTTGCCGGGTCAGCTATATAGTCTAAAAATGGTCTTAAGCAAGCTGCCCTGAATTAATTGTTCAATAAAATCTGCGTGTAGATTCGAAAAAGGATACTTACAAATTTTGAAGTAGGTAAATAAATATCTATAAATCACGTGTTCCATATTAAAATAACGTTGGAATTGTCCAAATATCTAGGTAGTCAAAAAGATAAGAATTCATATTTGTGAGATACCTCAGCAGAAGTATGAGAAGGATCGCTCAGCTGTCAACGAACATGGCATTGTTGTTGTGTATTTTTTGTGAACGACAAGCAAACACTGTATTGTATCGGGGGCATATGAATGACGATATCTATGTCGCATCGCTGCAGGCATATCGGGCGAGGATTACCTTCTCTCTCTGTATTTGCATAAACCTTTTGCGAATAAACTTCTAGGTTTGAATTATCGAATGTATTCGTTTAAAAATTACAAATTAGTCTCACTTCACACGTAGGTATATTAGAGAAATAGCCGTAACGTTCGGCATCTCGTTCACAGAACATTATGTACGCTGGAAGTTTATCTTATCGGATATGCGATTTCACACTGGTCATGTTCGTTTGCGAATCGCAATCGTAAATCTCGAGGAATGAGCGAACGGCGTTTGCTCGCGCGTCGGCTCCGGACGATCCAGCGACCGGTCGGCTTGCCGGGAGGTCGCACGTTCCTACCAATTCGGACGCATGAAATAGTGCCGCAACAGTCTCTTATCTAAAATAAACATCTGAGCGCCAATGAAACATGCCTTCAATTATCATAAATCGGCGCGCACTGACACCGGCCGACGAAAGCCGCGCCCCGCACCACTCTCGACATGCCTACGCTTACATGTAAACAAATCAACACAATTTTAATAATCACATTTTGAAATTATTTGATAATTTGCGTTCTCGTTCACTCTAGATTATTATTAACTCGTATCTATCTACTTAAAAGGGAAACTTCGACAAAATTCGAACGTCTTATTTATTGTGTTCCTAACTACAATATATTTCTTTTATTATTCTTCCAAATTACAAACTCTGCCGGCCGGTACAGCCACTATGAGAGTTGGGTCAGAACTGGTTCAATTTTCACCTGTTACCCTTGAAGTCCCCCACTTTAAGTCAATAGTTCTCCTATAGGTGAGCGTGCTACATTTTAAACCTCCTCGTCATTTACCACCTGGTGAATAGAAATGACAAAATAAATAATTAAGAGGATAGTCTCCATTGTCTTTCTCCATACAAACGTAGTTTAAATTTTCCTCCCTAGATAAAGACATTAGAGCAAATAAGGTAGATGCATAGTCATGACAGATATAAGTTTTATGGCACAAACATATTTGCTCTAATGTATTTATCGATATATAGGAAAATTTAAACTACGTTTGTATGGAGAAAGAGAATGGAGACTATCCTCTTAAACAAGTTAAATTAGAAAAACACACAACTTACACATCAAGAAACATAATAATAAAAACTGGCCAAGTGCTACGCGGACTTGTGCACGAAGGGTTCCGTATCACAAAAAAATCACGTTTGTTGAATGGGAACCTCACTTAAATATTTATTTTAGTCTTTTTTTTTACCGTTTTTACCCTTTGGGTACGGAACCCTAAAAAGGAGTCTGAATACAAAAAATATATAACATATATTAACATGCGGACTAACTCATTTGGCTTTTAATGATGATAAGTTAGTGTCAGATAAATCGTATTTTAAAGCTGTATTTTGTACGAAATAAATAAATAATTATTCAGATAACAAATATACATAACCTGCTGCATTTAACTTCGACAACAATAAAAAAGTAGATTATACATTACACAATTAATTAAAAAAACATATATATATTTAAATTATACCGACACTAATTACATAGACACATTAGTTAAGTGCATTCGTCTTTATTGGCTTGATTTTCTGTTAAGTAAGTAACAAACCAAATTGAGAATCTCATGCAATTCAAATCATTTTTCGGTTTTAATTGCGTGGTGTTTATTACTTTTAGCTTGCTTTTAGCATTGTTTCAATGCTCAACGTTTCGAAACCTTTACAGGTCTCTTCATCAGGAATGACCTGTAAAGACGAAGATACCTGTAAAGGTCTCAAAAAGTTGAACATTGTTACAATTCTAAAAGTCATAAACAAACACTACGCGATTAAAACCTAAAATGATTTTAATTTCAATTCAACTTTGCGAAAACAGAAGAAAAATCTATGTTTTAAGAATTTCTAGAAGAAAGTCTAGCTTTTTTTAGTCGGTTAAAAGTTTGCAAAAACAACATAACACTAACAGAAAACCAAGAATAGATGTAATCTAATATTTCGTAGCAGTGCTACGATTTTACGTAGGCGTTACGTAGCTCTCATTATTCCAGAATTTATTACATACCAATTTCGAATATTATTTGGTAACTATTGTTTGGTACTAACTTTGATTGGAATCGATTATTTGGTTTATGTAGTTGGTACTTGAAACTGGAAAAGGTACAAAAGTAACCTTAACAAAAGTATAATGAGTCCATATTACAAAATAGTTGACTTTCTAATTATTCAATCATATTATTTATGACATTTATTTAATCGTAGCGTGGCAAACATACCCATATTTTATTTTAATGATCGATTTTATTGATCCTGGAAGTAAGAAATAAGCGGTAGTGAAATGATTCAAGGTATTTCCTGTAGATGGCGTTATTTTCAAACGTGTATTTCATTGGCCTGGTTTTAGAAAGTAATGTATTCACCTCCGATAAAGTTGGTAAATATTTCTTACTTACTAATGTCATTACAAGATAAAAAAAATACTTTAAAAATAAAACATCATGTGATGTCAGTTCCTATTACGAATAATCAACTTAAAATCTCGCGCGTTTTGTTATTCGAGGAAAACATTTCAAACCACAATTTGTATGATAATTTTATTTGTGTTGCGATTACTAGGAAAATAATATGCGACAATTTGACAGAATGTAGCACAGTGAGCGAGAATGATTGCGCGTAGTGGGCACCGCTACTCGCGTTGAGTCGAGTGTAGTGTGCGCTCGCGCCGTTGTCGCGTCACCAATCACGAGTCCCCCCCTCCTGCGCAGGGCCGGCGGCGCGCTGAAGGCAGCCAATGGGTGTCACGGGGCGGAGCTGGGCGAGCTGTCGGGGCTGCTGCACGCGGGCGCGCTCGTGAAGCGCGAGCCCGAGGACCTCAGCCGCAAGGTGCTCGACGAGCCGGACGCGCAGCACGCGCGAGACCCGCCGAGACACAAGGTGCGTCACACGTCCGCACGCCGCCGCCGCGCGCGCACGCACACAGAACACCCATACTTATATCTTACCTCTAGTATACGATACGATACGATCGATATATAGCTCGTTCGCCCGCGGTTTGCGTACGATGCCTCGCGACCATCGCATCCCGCCCGCGCCCTACTGCCGCCCGCCCTATACCATCGACGTCGCTCGTACTCACTTCTCTTTGGATGCATGACTTTATACTGTGAACGTGTTGCGAACTTAGTGTACGTGGAGCAGTGACTGTGGTTCGACGCGGCATGTACGCGTCGACGTTACGCACCGGACAGTTGTCGTGGGAGAGCGCGTGTAACAGGCGCGTGTGTCCGCAGGTGGGTGTCGGCGAGCCCGGCGACGCGGCCTCGCCCTCCCCGGTGCCGTCGCGGGCCTCCTCCGCCGGCTCGCTGCTGCCCGACGCCGCGATGTACGCGGCTCAGATGTTCGCGCCCCCGGGAACCCCGAGCCCCACGCCCTACGGGGACCAGTACCCGCGGCAGCCGGGCACCTTCGCCGGAGAGCCCTACTACAGAGAATACTTCGTCGGTGATGGATACCAGCAGAGAGCGGCGCCGGCGTACGGCGACGCGGAGCCGGCGTCCGCGTCCGCGTTCGGCGACCGATACGCGACTCCTCGATACCACAGCAAGAGCGTGATCGCGGCCGCTGGCCTTACCGTGGACTTGCCCTCGCCCGACAGCGGCATCGGCGCGGACGCGGTCACGCCGCGGGACCACACCGCGGTCCAGCAGGTCGGTCTCTCTCTAGTGAAGGGCGCGGGCGGGACAACAACAACACAACACATACAACACACATGCGCATTTTACCACTAGATCTATACACAATACGCATTCTATATAACGACATTTAAACCATGCTTACAGCACGAATCGATTTTCATATTGTCTAGATTTTTTCTTATCAATAATATTTTGGTAAAATTAGCGTAGGTACATTGTATCAAAGTTACTCGACTGTTAACTTATGTCCATCTGAATGACATGGAATACTTTATGCACATTCTCGGAAGCCCTCCTGCGCTCTACACTCGTCTTGTTTTTATATTGCATGTCATACACGTATTATCAAACAAATCTGATCTGATTTCTTGTTACATTATAAATACCTACTTTGCTACTGTAGTTAAGTGTATTTGTTGATTATCTAAAGAGATTGTGTTAATTTTTTTCTGTTATTACATTATTTATCTGATGTAATTTAAAGTAATAAGATCCGTATTGTTTAATACATCGTGTTAGTTGTTACTTATTGGTATAAAAAGAAGTTTGTTGGGATCTTCACAACCACTTATTAGAGTTCGTAGCAATTAAAATCAATAGTTGAGTGTTAAATTTAACTGACTTGACTTAACTATATATATTCTAATTAAGAATTTAGTCAAATCAGTAGAATAACTCAGGACAAATTCCTAATAAGTAAATGATTCAGAGTACTAAATCCAATTGAAATTAGTCATACTAATCTTATAAGAACATTTGCCGATTGATCGGCACTCTTGACAACTAGTTAGACTAATAAGTAGGTTCCACTAATTGCACTTCCATTGATGTTCAGACAATAGAGCTAGCCACGCAAGACCTTCGTATTAATATGCCTTATAACACCACGCATTTGACTTCAAACTTATGCGTTTACCATATTGTAATGACAAATTAATATGTTAAATGGTTCTTGGAGGTTTCAAAGGATTCTATGATCTTTGGGTGTGGCGATCACGAACAATGTAGGTATTAGGTATTTAATGCTAGTTTCCAACCCACCCAACTGACTGACGGTCGAGATTGGACATTTATTAATTTGCTTTTGTTATCTTGACGTAAAGAAACAGCTGACTGACAATAAATACATTTTAACACGATATCTGGCTACTGGGTCTTTGTGCAACAATAGTTTTAACAATAGAAATCAAGCTGAAGTATTTGTTAGGTATATTAAAACCAACTGTCTACCGCGAACCAAATTCAGTTAGTTTAATTTAGCTTCGCAAAGTTGAACCAGTTTTTTATTACATGTGTGTCGAACGAAAACTATGCCATGTAAGCTCACTTGTATGAAATAATGCGGGTAGCTATAAGTAATTTCGTTTAGTTGGCGGTAGACGATCGGCTGGAATCTTATTCCCTAAAAGATAGGCCACTGAATAGGCACATATAGTACAATCTTAGTTTCTATTTAATTTTATACATATTGGCAATAGATTAATTTGTCGTAAGGCTCCGTATTTTAATGAAGGTATAGTGAGCCATGACGCTATTACAATGATGATATTTTAATGTGTAACCATTATCATAAATTAGTTGCCAATTAGATGTAATTTATGGAATGTTTCAACATAAAATATCTCTTTTACAGTTTTGTTTTTATTAATTTTTGAACGAATAATAAAATGTTAAGACTTTAAATAATAAGGTATATGTGGTTGTATAGTAGGTACTTAAATAACAAAATAATCTAGGTACTTAGATAAAGTCGAGAACTTTACATAGCAAAAGCAACTTATCTTAGTCCTCGGCTAATCACTATTTTAAAAGGTGACGTGACCACAGATCTCGATGTATTAGGGTTCCATACCCAAAGAGTAAAAATGAGACCCTTTTACTAAGACTTCACTAGCTGGTCTGTCTATTTACAAGATTTATGAAAGTGTATAATTAACACTATTTCATATAAATTATCCCAAAAAGAAAAGTAAATTTAACTTCAGGTCTAGATCTGTGACTACATAAAGTAACTAGACTTTAAATGATACTTAATATGTAGTAATGGATTAAACTACGCTCTTTAAACTAAAATCAAAATATGTTTTATTTCAAATAATTTCAACTAAATGTCACTATTGATATGATCAAATTGATCGGTTACTTTGACTATTTGTCAGTAAACATAAACTAATATAGTTATAAAAATAAAACCATTATTATACAATATACCTAGCATAACCTGCTAAGTAGGTAGTAATAATAAGTAGGTCCAATCCATAGGTAATGTAGGTAGGTAGGTCTCTTAATCCATAGCTATCAAGTTGTTGTTTATGTTAATGTACGATTAAATAAATTAAAAGTAGGTAGGTATATGAAAGACTCGACAAACACCCAGCCACTTTGCAGGTAAAATCCTGATAGGTACATAAATACAATGTTTTTGCTATCGATAACTTTGAACCTTTGAAGCATTAAATTATCTTTATTATATATTCAATATCGATATGTAGTTACATTTACATAATGATCTATTTTATAAAATTAATAAACCATATTCTTAAATTAAAAAGGAGTCGGTTACTGATACAAATCTATTTAAATTTTGGCCAAATTACAATGATTTACAATTTTTTGAACTAACATGGTTATTTTCGCTAGGTATACCTAACTAAAATTATTCAAAGTGGGATATCTGAATATTTAGTTTAAGAAACTTTTTTTTAGAAAATATTTAAGTAGATTTTTAATTAATACGAACTCTAACGTGGTATGTGTAGTTTTATACTTAATTGGTTAGTCATACACAATCAGTTAATCAAAGTTTTGTGATTCGTGGAATCAATACAAACAATAAATCAATTAAATCACCTCTTAGTAACACCCATCACTATGTATTTACACAAAAAAAACAAATTCCTGACTAACAGACTGACTAATACATCAACGCACAGCCCAAACTGCTGCTCCTAGAAACATGACAATTAGGAGATGTATTGTGTAAAATGTAGGTATCTAAGATAAGGAAATTCCCAAGGGAATCCACAAGTCTCTGCTACTTTATAAATATAAAAAAGCTTGAGTAGATTTTCCTTCTGTTTTGCGATGTTGTATAGAAACACCACGCGATTAAAACCGAAAAATGTCTTTAATTTCAAAGCTCAAGTTGCTGCAAAGACTTAACGCCTTCTACGACTGCTTATTAACGGCTTATTACATAGGTATCTTTTATATAATTATTATTGCCCTCCATCAGTGTTAATAAAAATGAGTTTAATAGGATATATTTTACGTTTTTCTCAGCAATTTTCCTCAACAATATATTATTATTTTAAGTCATAAAGGTTTGTTTATAAAGTTATAAAAGGAGTTGTATGTCACGTACCTACAATGTGGATTATTGTCCGCGCAGTCGTTCGACTATACGGTGATCTGCCAACAACCGGGTGTCGGCGAGGACGGGCGTGGTACGCCGTCAGCTCACCACTCCCCGGCCCAGGCGCCGCGGACCAGGCCTTGGCATGACTTCGGCAGGCAAAACGACGCCGACAAGATACAGATCGCCAAATTGTGAGTATATAATCCTTTACCCTGTGGATACATTATCGCTGTAACGCGAAGATTCGCGTTGTTTTAGATTCAAGCACTTCGTCGTAGATCGAACACGAAGGTTTTATCGCGACAACGCAACACGAATATTTGCTACTCAGTGTAGCCATAGTATTATTGTTAAACCAATCACAGTTAGATACCATAACGATATATAAAACTGTCAAAACATATAGAAAATACTAGTAATTAGATAAAAGTTAATAGTGTGGTAGATAACAGTTATAATAAGTCAACAACGCGACGCGATGACAGAAAACGTTGAATCGTAACAACAACAGATCAGAATAATAAGAATTTCATTTCCGTTAGGTAGGTATACGAACATCAAACAACTTCCTATATAGAGATTGGAATACTAAATGGGATGTAACAATTGTGTTAAAAGATCAAATCAAACAGTCCTATAATAGACAGTTACAAGAGTACGGGCAATTTGATGGAACCTTTTTCATTACACAAAGTAATTTGCTGGTGTGAGTAGACAGCCCGAGTGATGTTGACCAACCACTTTGCACCTTCCCGAACGACTGTTATAACATGGCCCTTTCTAGGAAAAGCTTTTTATGTTTAGTGTTTGGACACACGCTGTATATTTTAGGTAAATAGAACTACTAAAATACAGAAATATGAACTCCACAGTTCTGTATTCAAATCACGTCTTAGAAAAGACATAAACGAGCGCTAATTTTCTTAAGATCAAGTTCATGAAGAAGTTGATGTACACACAGTCTGCAAACAAAGATGTTAGGAGACTAAACAGAGTTTTAATGGAAAACAATATTGTGTTGTGCAGCACAGAGAGTTTAACGACACGTTAAGTTGTACGCAGGTACGTGTAGGTTCTAAATAGAGTTAAATAAATGTAATTAACTGTCGACAATCGGCTACCGCACGCCTTTGTTGTCGTTACAACTTATCTACGAACGTACTTCCAAAGGTGCTAACATACATTTCGTGATTTTGAATGCATCGGTAAAATTGGATGTAAATTAGTAATTTCCCAAACAGACAACTTACTTAATTGTTTTCAAAACAGCTAATATAGCTTTATTCTGTTATTTTAAATTTCCATGTAAGTGTACTAATTGATTTGACCGAGATTGATGAAATTATCTAGATGTGTTGTGAAATTGATTTGATGCGTATACAAAATATAATATAGGTTTTTGTTTATATAATAAATATGGGTTTGGTTTAATACTACCTATAGCTAAATATTTACATTATATTATAAATACATTCCTAATTTTTCATGCATTCAAGGGAAGATTTCGTAAGTATCTATTTTGTTTACAAAATATCATTTTACTTCTCATGTATGTTGACATCATAATATAATAAAGATCGTGCGTCGTGGTGAAATTGTGGGTAGTAGCTACTGGGAAAATTGAAATGATTAATTATAGTAATAGAGTCGCTAGATAAAATATCGTTTAAGTATAAAAACCCTCGGAACCAAATAGTAGGTGAGTGAGTACGTATAAACGCGTCGCCAGCGGAAGCACTCGTCGACATGATAAGTGCATTAGCATTATTATCTCAATAATTACTCGGTTGCATTTGGCCCAAATAGCTCGGTCGCTTCTACCGTCTTAAATTACCATCGACGCTCCGATAGCAGCGCGCTCGATTACTCTACCACGACTTCTCACCGATTACAATTTAGCATTACTCGACTTTGTTGCGAATATGTTTTTAACAACTCTTATACCTAAACAGTAAAAATGTCAACATTTTAGTACTTATTCGTATGAAATGTATATACTTTCATACGAATATTTCAAAGGATTGTTCGATAGATGTTTGTTGTGAATTAGCCAGGTATGTTCCCTGAGATAATGGTACAGACCTTAAAAACCTTAATTACGCGGTTGAAGAAAGAGTTAGTATTTTTTAACACCTGTTTTAGTTAGGTATACTACATGGTCAAACGATCGTGATGTCGTTTGGTGGATAAACCTGACAAATAACTCATTTTCATTGCTAATGTAGGTAATAATGTAATCAATAAATATGAGATGAATATATGAATTCAATAAAATTTATGTAAGTATTTTTACTTTGTCGTGTGCCTTTTGCCTGAATAAATCTTTATCTTTATCAATCTATCTATTTACTTACTCAAAAGTGGATAGTTGAAGTAGAGAAACAAATAAACAGTAAGAGCTGGAGTTTCTCATAAATACACTATATTAGTGAGTTATTCCGACGCCTTCACAATTGTTTGTTCTTTTACTTACCGACGATTTAGGCATCCGACCAATACCGGCGACCAAGACATCTTAAGACGCCTCCGGGGAGCTTGAATTTTTAGTTTAAAAACGTAATCACTACTAACCACAAATATGAAACTAACATTGCATTTTATGTTTGATGTTTAGAAATGAGGTTAATAAAAATTAGACGTTTATCTTTTTCCCAAATATAACGAAACGAACTTTCAATTTAAATGCAAAGTTTTGTATCAGATTAATATTTTGGAAAAACATGTTTGGATTAACTTAGTTAGAAACACTTATCTTAATCACACCATATAAGTGGAAGAATGACATCCTGTAAATTATTTCTGTGGTATACGTTTGTATGGAAAATTAAACCTGTGGAGGCCTCTTAAAACGGTTACTTTATTATTTCACTAGCTCATTTACGCCATAGCATTTCTTAACAAATAAAACTCTTAGTTTGTATCAACGGTCGAATAAGCTACGCAGGATATCGTGTTAGGTACCTACCTAGAGTACCTCTTACCAACTACCACTTTGCCTCTGATTATACCTGTAGGTATCTATACAGTTAATAGGTAGGTATATAGTTTCTAGATTTTATTTTATGCTTATGAAGGAGAGATAATTTGATCGAAGCAATAAAAAAATATCACATACAATTTTATGATTAACATAATTAATTCCAACACATTTTTATATTTCAGTCGTAAAGTTAATATTGCTTTAGGACTTACCTACCGTTATTTTTGTTATGTCTCTTTAATTTACAAGTTCATTATCGGCTTTTATAAAGTGAGATCAATATTGCGGCATGATTCAGGATTGCGGTCTACACGCGAACCTAACATCTGTCTGCTTTAAGCCAAATTAATGTTCACTTATAACGGCATTCCATTACAAACAACTTTACTGCATAGTACTGAAAAGTCAACTTCATTTGGCTTTTCGATTGCCCTAAGTTTTGCGATTCGTTTATCAGTTGCGCTTGACATTATCTCGAACTACAGTTTACTTTTTATTTATGTATTGATTAAATACTTTGAAGTTGTAGGTTAACATTTTTCGGAGAAACGTGTAAGTGTCTAAGAGAATAGTAGTAATAGATAATAGTAGTGGAAAGATGATGAAAGGGGAGTATAGTGCGTGCGTGTGTCAGGATCGAGGAACCGGCAATCTGCGTCCCGCTATTACGGCAGCTAAGCGCTCTCATTAACATCAGAGGCCGCTCGCTCCGATGTGCCAGCACGCAGCGTGAGCAGCTCCTCTCCTCTTTCTAACGTGTTATCCGCCTCCTAGGTATTAAAAGATACCATCTTTTAATTTCAATGAGTATCCGACCAAGCTAAAACTTAATATAAGGCGAGTAATTTTCTGTGTGCGTTATAATTTCACAACAATAAGTGCCCTATTAATGTTTTGTAAGGAAGATTATTTTATAAAAATAGTTATTTTATTTAATAAAACGATGCAAAATATCAGATCATGATTAAAGTGATAAATAAGCTCATAGATAAAGTATACTTTAGTGTTCCTGTAGCTACAAAGTAGATGTGGAATCATCGGATTTATGCGCATCTAATTTAGCGCAGAGTGAATGTTCTCTCCGCGGGACACCTTGCCTTATTCTGTTATCGTCTCTGAGTGCGTTTTTATTGCGAACACTCTGTGTGTGTTGTTCACAGAATTTATTTATTTATTATTTATTTATTTATATTCGCCTCAACCACTCAGGAAGTACCTTTTTTCGGCGGTTATGCGCTGAAATTTGTAATGATTTTCGTTCGAAACAACAATGTGTTATTTATTATCGAACGATCGCAACTCACAAACGAAAAGGCATCCCACATTCAATAATATGATGAGTATTTTCATTGTTTTGTTTTTGTTATTAAAGAAATGTAACTGAACACAAAAGGTAAAATAAAGCTCTTTATTAACAAAACACCAAGTATAAGTAAACAAAGAGTAAGAACGATCTAAATGACAATTCAGAGCTACATAGCAATGTAAATTGTGGTCGGAATCACTTAGAGAGCATCAGATAGGCGTGCGCCGCCGCGACCGATCCGTCAATGTCGGCCCGCGTTTGAATTACATGGCCTTTATCTTCACTGGCTCGCTTTAAATCGCGAAACATCAGCGAGCCTGTTTACCAAATTGTTTTCAATAAGCCCAATAATGGTGCAACTACAGAAACAACGCTGACGCAGACCGACCGGCCGACATTCCTTAAACAGATTTAAGGGATTAAATTATTTCATAACGATGTACTTGTCTCGTTGCATAAGTTGAATATAGTTCATTACAATAGAGTTAAATAATCAGTCCAGTTGTGTAAGTTGGTTGTTGTATCTTCGTGGGCCGATGATACGGTGGAGCTATAAGAGGCGTCAAGTGGTGCGTTTGAGTGTCGTTCTTGTGTCACTAACGATCCTCGGCACGCGATTGCATCTACATTAGCGGGGTTTTCCTTCCGCCACTACGACGCTCAGGAAATCACGAGAAAACACACATTTTCATGGCGTATTACTAACTGGATCTCCAACTCTTTATGTAACGTTGTCGTCGACAAGCTTTACTTGCCAAGCAATTAAGATTTCCACTTTTTGCACACTTTTATTGCTTCACTTCATGGAAACTTTATTGTCGACGTAGGTATATTCGTAGATAACTATCTCAGAGAAGAAATCGTTGTTTTTTCTAAATGTCCAAGAAACAAGATTTGTTATTGTGCATTTTGTACATAAACGAGCGTTTTACGTCTTGCCTACTGAGCTACTCCGAATTAAACGGGTAGTTGAGATTATCAAAAATCTTAAAGTCCGCAGGTACATACGCGGTGTGTCATTGAAAGTAGTATACGTTACTACATAGCCTTTACTTATATCGTGTATGTGTTGCTGCAGGTTTTCCCCGTACGGATTCAAGTACCACCTGGAGACGGCAAGTAGCAGTTCCCAGCGGCGAGAGGATGACCGCATCACCTACATCAACAAAGGCCAGTTCTACGGGATCACGCTCGAATACGTACACGATCCTGATAAACCACTTAAGAACCAAACCGTCAAGGTAAGTCTTCCTTCAACCCAGCTCTCTTGTAAAGCGAGTTTTCGAATCGATTCATATTACTCTACTATTAGGTACTATTAGGTTTGTTATCTCGGATAGCAGTCGTTAGGTCAAGTTAGAGGCCTTAGGGCGACCTGAAAACTCTAGCACTAGGTGAGCCACACCACTACACGAAAAAAAAGATTAAGTATTTCGAACCGCAACCGAAACTACAAAGTTTTCTACTATGACAGTAGTTTTTACCTAACTCCAGTTTACCTACAATGTTATATTCATACGTGGTCATCAGTATTTCCTGGAAGGAAAATTCTTATTGACTATAAATTTGTTTGCTAGATAGATACGATTGAGCCATTTGTAAGTAAAGTAGGAAAGGATTAAACAGAATGAATTTGTAATGATCAACATAAACGCAGTAACCGGATGTCGATGCTTGTTGTTAGAAAGCTGAGATACACTTGTGGAGTTATTCTACTGAATCGTAAAACAACTGCAATCATCAAACACATCGATTCAATTACTGCTTTCAAGTGTAACTGTAAAAATAAAATTGACAAAATATTGTTCCCGTGCGGGAGTGTAATCGATGCTTCCACGTTTATGGGCGAAATGTAGCTCTTATTATTTCACAGTGTATACGCCTACACAGCGTACTGTAGGCACTTCGTCGCCTTCTATGTCAGTACTATAAATGTGTTTACTGCTATTTTATTCGCTTGCTTGTAATTTCCATATTATAATAGTTGAATATTATTCTTATTCTATCCCATCTGAACGATATTCCCGGTTTTATCCCTCTTGACAACCTAGGGTCAGATACTCCCCCAAAAAATTGTGGTGGGCACAAAAGTCATCGATCATCATATTCATCATTGACCAAACCTACTGAAAATAGATTTTGCTATATTTTTACGGCGACGCCTGCCTGTTACCAACAATCCTTGAGACCAAGTTGTTTACCCGCCACCTCCGGGGTGAACTCCAGGTGCCCAAAATTCTGATTACGACGCCTCCGGATAGAGATAGCCCTATTTTATTCCGAGGTTACACGGCTATTTATCTTAGTAATATGGTAATCAAGCAAATGACAAAGGGCTAACTACCTACCCTTTATTACCCGTAGACTTGGAACCCCCGTTGATGTCTTTTGTATCGAAATAACGATTGATTTTAATATTGACATAAAACTAAAACGATATATTTTTATAGTAATCTGCATTTAAAATTAAGTTAAGTCTATACATATTAATGTGATTATAAAATTAATTTCAAAAAGTTTTTTGTAAAACAAGGATGTATGCAACTATATAGATTCTTCACGTAGAGGTGTTCATAAATACGCGATATAAGAGAATAACATTTGTAAAACAGAAGCTAGGTGATTATGTGGGTGTGTAGCTAGTTGTTTATTGTGGGATTGTATGTCTGTGTCAGGATGCGAAGGCACGCAAGCCCTGGGGGTGCGGCGGTGCGGCGGCGGCTCGCGGGAGCCGACCGACCGCACTCCGGCTCAGTTACTCCCGGTTACCGCATCTCGCTCACCTTCACGTGTTCACTTTCATCATATTAACCATCCTTCGATATCTACTCACATTACACAACAAAATCAATCAACTATTTCTGTAACCTTATACCTACCCACTCCATAAATAAATGACTGTCTCGATTATTTTTTTAAGTGACAGAATAATCAAAATTTCGTTTATGAAACAATCACCGTGTTTATAAAGCAATTAAAACATATCACCACTGTATATTTGCGTGAGTCGATTAAGTAGGCAATTAATCTGATGAGAATTATTTTATTAATCTGTTGGGAAAATCTCTATACAAACAAAAGATCCACGTCGAGAACCACGTGCCGTCAGAGACGCCGTGGAAATCGGAAATCCCTCTATTATTGTTTCCTGACACTTCCCAAGAAAACGCCATGATTAATGTTATTATAGAACTCGAAACTATACAATGAAATTATATCAAGTGAAAAAAGTTGGTATTCTTGAACGGCTATAGCTAAGAGTGCGAGTAGCAACAGAGCTTATCGTTCCGCGATCGAGTCCGCATTGTACTGTAGCCGCACCCGATAATTAAGACGACGCTTTTGACATTCGCCATATAGGAACACAATGACCGCCTCGGGACTCCGCTGCTCGGATAATATCGTCCCTTAAACAATAACCGCCTGCATTATGATAAAACAATTTCAATGCGGCAAACATCGTGTTTCTTAACGAGAATACCTTTATGTTTCGTACTTCGGAACAAGAAGCAGCAAATTCCGATGTATTTATATGTCTACACCATCGTAATCTATAGGGTAGAGATGTCTGCTACTGGTTAATTACATTCTTAGCTCAACAATTACATTCTTCTTAGAGGCACCTATATGTACTTATGTATGTAGATTATACTTGTAGTTCTAAATCGTATTATGGGGATTTAATTTTTGTAAAATCAACATCATTAAAATCAATTATACCTACTTATCTGTTATTTATTTATCTTCAGTAGAGTTAGTTTAAGAATTAGTTAATGTTACGTCAAGATTGGGTTATACTGGTTCTATTTTTCACGATATTTTTTAATTAGGGAATTAAATTTTCCCGGTGTGTACAAACAACCGAAGAATAGACATTGGCGGCGTTTGATGATTTTGTGTTGTGTTATCTACCGCGATCAAACTTTTTTCTTCGCACGCAATTAGCAAGGTATACGTAAAGATTTGCGTGCCAAAAAGCTGTTACGGTCTGTAAGAATATTTAGTTAACGAAAATTCGGCTTTCGAGAGGAGAGTGTTTGGTGAGAATGTAATTACGTCTGGCACCGCCCCTGTTTTGGTGGAGCTTTGCCTTCGGCCGCGATATCATCGACTGTAGGAACGATTTCCGCACGAAGTAACCAACTAACAAACACAACATAACACAACACGGATTCGAGATTGCAACATAATTAAACACCACCTCACATTCCCACTAAAACTGCTCTCTCAAATACCCTTGCCGTGTTCACACTAAATAACTTAATTTACATATTAATGTAATTGACAAATGTAACTTTAAAATGTTTTATTTGTACTAATAAAAGACGTTACAATATTTACATATTCTACATTTTTTTGTTTAGGTGTATACTTACGTTAAAGTTATGAAAAGAGTTCGATCAATCACTGTGTATAGTGGTAATTAATCATCTTGATAGCAAAATGAAGTCACATGGCGTTGTTCGTCAAGGGTGCACTAGGTCCTTATTGATAATAACCGTTTCAAAAATAATAATGATAAACGTAAATATTATGTAGGTACCTATAGTAGTTGCGAATATCTATAAAAACATTTAGTGTCACTGTTCTACTTACATTATATGTAGGTAAAGACTGTTTTAATTTAGATATTTTCTTCAAGTAAGTACTCAATGCTCGTTCTTGTCTATAAATTAATTAGAGTTATGTTACGTCTGTTGAGCACCCACTCATTCAGATCATTTTTTACTAAAGTTTTTGCCTCCATACTGACATCATTGTATTCACTTTCGTAGCAACGGAAACTGGTGTAACGAGACACAACGTCTGTTTTAATTTCTTTTTGTAATATTTAGTGGCTTTAATGATTGCTCCAGTTTGCCTTTTTAAGGTAATCGTTAATGATGCCGTTTACACCGAACATATTACGCTTGATGAGGGATTATAACGGTCGCATTCTGTAGTCGGTTCCTGGTGGCGCGATGGCGGCCACCTTTCGGCCCATCGAGTCACGTCCGACAAGTGAAGGGCTGTCATACGAGACATACCGAACCGAATATTTCTCACACACTAATTACATTTTCATACTCAGTCAAACGAAAAACGTTTCACAATGGCATGTGAACAAAAAGATTTGCGATTTGCATTTTCGGTAAGTATTTGTAAATCTCGAGTTGCCAATCATTGCTGTAATCAATCATGTGTTGAGATATCTCAATTAGGTTGCACCTTTGCGTTCCCCTCGCCTTGTCTCCGGTTCACCGAGATGTGCGCTCAGGAATCCGTCGCACCAGAAAAACCCTAATGATTATAAATTGCAGAATTATACAACGCAAAATGCATAGTAACGGCTAATGATAATAAATTTAATTGATAAATTGTGGTTATTAATATCTGAAACCTATGGTAAAGTTATCTTTTGTTAAAACTAACGTTTTCAGCAAATTATCCTTACCTAATAACAATGTATTGCTTCGTTATTGATACCTAACTATTTTATTTTACTTATTTACTGATAGATTTCAGGATTTAACTATACTTTCCCCATTAAAGTCGGCTTTAAGGATAAGATTCTATCTAGTTAAAAATCACATCTTCGGCTTATTAAATTGGTTATTTATCACTAGCAATCTCATCTTGACGTAATGTTCTTTTTTATCTTTTCATATTATTTTTGAAGAGTTATTTATGCGATTTTAATGTAGGTACATGATTTCTTATTACCTACAACAATTTTTCATTTTGATTAATTTATTTTTCATGTTATTGAAGTATAAATATATATTTTTGTTAATTCGTTTTTTGCGATGTTATTATCGATATCTGTTTCTAAGGTCGAAATAAAATCAAGTTTGATACTCGTAAATCATGAAGTTCATGTAGGTACCTATAACTTTAATCACAAACCACATAATAGTTACAGACATTACATAGATAATATGTAATGTCAGTAACTATTAGTATTTAAATGCTATAATTAGTACGAAATGTAACGAGCAAACACAAGCTCACTCGAAGCGTGGTGTATGATGTCCGAGTGCTCACGCCGCGTCCGCGCCGCTTCACCGAGCGTAAATTTTCCACCTTCGGTTTCAGACTCGCGTAACATTACTTGGTAACTATTACACTTTCCAAATATTACGTATTATTCGGTAATAGATTTTTCACGTAACGGCTGAAAATACATTATTGGGCATAATAAATAATTGCGCGTACCTTGCTCGGTTGAATGAATCGGTTATATGTGGGTATCTAATTATTTGGTTTATGTACTTAGTTAAGCCACGTGAAATTCAGAACGAAGCCAGTTAAAATAGTGATCGTTATTTTTATCTATCTAGGATAACAGCTTTCTCTCACAATAGGCCCGGGTAAACGCAAATGGCGTTACGTAATTCAAAGTCCGTCATTGTCTCAGTATTGGAGCTGTGACAGCGCACGCGTATTTAGCGTCAATCCTTGATACCATCGCCAGCCGACAACTGTCTCTATAATATTATCAACGACATTCTGTTCTTGGATGTAAAAGACAATAATTATGTAACGCGTTCTGTAAAAATACCATCGTTTCTTTTTAGAAAATAAGTACACGGTACAGAATTGTATTTAATTTAGGTACCTAGTTACGTAGGTACTTTTTCGAATATAAGGAACTCGTAATCAACCAGAAAAGGCCGATTAATAGCTTTCATTCCCGTTCTTCTGTTTGTCATTTGGATGTTTTCAATATAGAAACGATTACAACTTTGTCACTACGAATGTGCTTAATTAATTCAAATAAATTAACTAGAGTGCAATGGAATGACATTAGTATAGTAGGTAGTAGGCAGCTTTAAGCCACCTCACGTGTCTCTCAGACCCTGCACATTACAATCTGACATTTCCTTTCGACATTCGAGCAGATTAGTGTTACAGCGTGACTCCGGATGTTAATCTGACGCTCGATGGCTCGCGGGATTTGCTCCGATTATTTCATACTTAGAGATTTAGCGGTCACTGGACAACGGTATATGAAATAATTCGATATGACACTTTTATGGCAACAAGCCAAGGGAACCCACTAATGGATTTCCATTTCATTGTTTTGAGTGGGAATTAAATACCCAAGTAGGTACCTAGCTAGTATAATTAAGTAGATATCTAAATAGTAAAAATCAACAAGTTTCACATTAACATTCGCAGCGGATGTGGAGGAGCATAGAGTAATTTGCCCGGCGACGGAAGCTGCACATCTCTAGTATTATGCCGTAGCCCGAGGCGCGTCGTGGTTACTGACTCCACTGTACACGCATCCAATAGGTGCACGCATCCTATAATATTACATCGTTAAATATACTCCCCTAGAACGCTCTCCATTGCAGTAAACGACATGTTTCGGTAATTCGTAACCCCGAGCTACTTTACACGAAGTAAGTCGCGCAGTTAACTTTAAAATGAAATGATTACACAACCGCAACTTTGTAAATGATAGAGTAAGAGATGTTTATAAATTTTATGAAAAAATGTGAAATATTAATATCTCACCTGACTGAAATAAATATGGACACGCATAGGCAACTGTGCAGCAGTTAAGTACACCCACAGTTCCGTTCAGAATTTATGTCGAAACCGACATTCACTGCAGAGAACACTCGGTGCAACCAACCTAGGCGTTAAAACAACTAGCACAGACAACTAGCGCACTTAACAAACAGACGTATCCGTATCTGATATAGCATATCGAGACGGCTAGACATTACTTCTGTGCTATCGATAAAGCGCAACGGCGAGCGAAATAGTTTTGCCACGCAGTGAACATAAATAATTGTCATAAAATAGATAGGAACTGATGGATGCTGCGCGACCACGGTTAACGAGAAATATTTTAAGTAGGTAACAACTTGCATACAACTTTACGACTTGTCTATTCGCTTACATTTAACATTTTTATTACTTAATTTAAACACGCATGTTGCATCTTTTGCAAATTATGTAAAATAGGTTACATGGTTCTGTGCACGTTCATTGAAATACTTTGATTATAATTAAATCTGAGGAAATATCAAAGATAAATTTAAAGATGCTATTATCTTGTAGGTAATTTATAGTTTAAAATTAGACAGGTGCACGGTGCGGTGATGCAGTCGCCGTAGTCTTGCCGACAGCAACGCCTTTCATGAAAAATAGCCGACAATATAGGAATAAAGTGCATACATGTCCGAGCACTGTTCTAAATGAGGTTATTTATTACAACATAAATTTCGAATAACTTTAAATAATGATTTTATACGGCCAGGAAGTACAAATCAATATTCATGAAGATTCAAGAACTTAATAAACGGAATGACATACCATACTTTTATCTTTACTTTGGTATGATAATAAAATGTATTTAAGTGCTTCGAACTGACTACCGAAAGCTGAAAAGCTGCGATCGCTATGTAACTGATAAAAAGCCTCATTACATTTTTTTATGAATAAAATAAGAGTTGTTAGTTGTCACATGAATTTAAGATTCACATCACCCGATTGCGCAGCAAAGAATATTTGATATAAATAACATGCAATTGGATATTTATTTAAATAAAGTGACGAAATTAATGCAGAGTATCTGTCGCAGTGTGACACGAGGCCGAGAGCCTCCGTGCTTGTGTGACACACGCCGCGAGAGAAAGCGTGCTTAATCAGATAACTCAGATTGTCAACCGAGCTCCTGAAATCGGGTCGAATGTCGATACACTCGATTAATTAATTGACGGCCAGAAAAGTTGTAGGTACGTGGTCCGGATAGCCAAAAGTGTTTTAACTCTTATGAAATAAACATTATGTTATAGGTAGGTGTGACTTTGTTGCTTCTATATACCTACCTATGATTACATTAAAACTTCTATAAAGGTACTTTTATTATCTAATTTACATCATTAATTACAAATAAAGTCTCTATGTGTAAAAATCACGGCTGATTTTGCATAATGTAATTTTAAAATCTTTACTTTTTACAGCTTTTATTCCACCATATTTTTCTTGAGACAATCTAGAATGACTATCACAGATATAAATCAAGTCCTTAAGGCCACTAAAACTTAATCACAAATTAATTCAACAATTAAACTAATACTATTTATGTCGCTCGCTAATACTATAGCTGATCAAAATAGAACTTGTTTTTGATAAATAGTGGAAATGAAACATTTAAGATTGCCAGTTATTACAATGTATCTCTGTCATGCAACAATAGCCAACATTGTTCAGTAATAATTGCCACTACAAAATGGACACTAAATTACGTAAACTATTACCAGTTAACTCTAAATTAGCTGGCAAGTGTTTATGAATCATTATTTCTATATAATAAACAAAAGTAGCTTGTTCTAAGTATAAAATGATAAATTATACTTAACATTTATTTATCACGTGGAATTATACCTTACTTAATAATAAATTAAAATACGTTCAAGTTTAATTTTAACTTGTTATTCGGTATCAATTTGAATATGATTGAACCAATCCACATTTATATGGAGCTAATTTGGTTTTACAATGATGTTACCTATGTGAGATAGATATTTCTTCAAATTCTGAGCCCATGGAATTCTAATAAAGCAGTAAATGTTTACATTTGTTTATATTATAGGCGATGAGACGATTGTGATAGAGGTGGAATGAACCGTTACCATTTCATATACTTATCGGTTATCTATTAATATGCACGGTTCCGTTGCTTGGCTTTACGCGTCTCCGGAGAAAGCAGTGTCCCGCTTAAACAAATGTCCAACTATTCGCAGTCATAAAGTAATCGTAAATTCAGCAATTGTAGTAAAGCAGTGTTTTTATCGTGTACGGGTACAAGTACAGTGTAACCCAAGTCCTTGCTATATTTAATTGCAGCGCGAACGTAATTGGTCGATTCAGACGCCGAACACTTCATCTTATTGAAGCTTATCGCCTGCGATGCATATTCATGAGTTTATAATGACGTCTAACGCTAGAGTTAAGTTGTAAGTATGATTATTTGTGTTACGGCCAGTTATATGCCACTCCCTGAAGAGTCGTAATCAACAGACAATCTTTGCTTAGCAGCTCGCAATCTTAAGAAACTAGCTTTAAAATTGTTCACTCCTTTAACATTAGGTATAAGAAAAGTTATAGTAAAATCTGATATCTTATTATTATCCATGTATGCTGTTATCGTTATACACATATGTTCATGTGGGTGTGAGCACCTACATATCTACACATCTTCTAGTATAAAGTATTTGTAGTACAAAATCTGCAGCGGCTATAGGTATATGACTATATATATATATATATGACTAACAGTAACTTAATTTGTCAATAAAGATGTAGGATTAATTCACAAAACAATTGTAAACATCATTTCGCGACGCGACGGTAATAGAGTGGGTAGAGAGGTACAACGGAGCATGCCAGTTGCTACGGTTTGTCTAAACGATTTATCAATCAGAATCAGCGATCGCAGGTGCTTTCTCGTAGTTAGCCCTACATGGAAAGCTGGCACCACGCCTCACATATACCACTTCTTTTTCACTACATTTTCTAACTCGTCGATAGAAATCGTCTTAACGGCATTATTTTACTTTTTCAATTGAACGGAAACCCGTCTAAAGATTTCACGCAACTTTTTAAGTCCATTTTAATGCGTATGAAATTAAGTTACTCGCTGTGAAGACGTAATCGTGCCGGAGAAATGCGCGCAGGTTATCACATTTTGCGTATTCGCGAGATGCTTACGGCACTTTGAACCTATACTAACATTAACAGTCCCATAAATAAAATAGAACTACACACACATATTTATCGTGAAACGTTTAGCATTGCCTTGTTACCGTTACAGTGTCATACTATAACGAAATCTACGAAATATTTTTGGAATAATTTATCTAACTAATATTTCGTTTGTTACAGAGTGTCGTTATGTTGATGTTCCGAGAAGAAAAATCACCAGAAGACGAAATCAAAGCGTGGCAATTTTGGCATGGGAGACAACATTCCGTCAAACAAAGGATATTGGATGCGGGTAAGTGTCTTTTAACTCACTAATACTACCTAGGTACCTCAGAAATGTTAATATAATAATTACTAAGGTATAAATAATTTCGTGACAAATGGTAAAACGTCGATCTTTTTTGTCGTAAATTGTTTAGAGAGGTCGAATGGAAGGGTCTAAGACACGATATTTTATTGTGCAAAAAGTGAGTCGTGCTCGAGGCGACACAGAAACCCGACGATGAAGTTGCGTGCAACGAAGCGCGGGAGAGGAGCGCCCACTCCGCACGCAGAACCTAATTACCGTGCTGCGGGCTGCGAGCCAGATAGCTGCGCATGAGACGCACACCCTCGCTCGCTACTATTATATCTCGTTAGGACATTTGCATAAATATCACGCACGGTGCGGACTGCGGACGACACTGACCGACCGACACCCACCCACAAGTAACAACTATCAATCGCTCTGTATAAAAATAAAACACCACATCAATCATCGATGACTCTTTATTCTGCAAAGATACCCGTAGATACCGCTATTTTATTGCAGTAACCAAACTATCTCAGCTCAGCTTCTAAGGATATACGAAAACAAAGTACTAATCAATTCGAATAGGTACAGTCGAAGGCAATAATATTATAAAGATACTGAGACGCTGGAACTCTCATGAGTTTAGTGATGAAGTAACAGGAAATCGTTAAAATTCGTGAGAAACCTCTGTGCTAGCCGAAATGCACCTGCTCGTATTATATATGTAGGAGTAGACATTGTTTATTTTTAAGAATTTGAAAATATTTTCTAAATTATTGTACACGATACTCATGATTGCAAATACATTTGATAAATGGATCTTTTTTTTTATTAAATTAACTTCATTCACTGAATATAATGTCTAGTAAACTAAAAACTAAATTAAATCTATTAAAAGTAAACACAATAAATATAAAGTAAAATTTCTATCGACTAATCCGCATTACGGTCAAAAGTGCCGATTATGGTGGCTATTGATAAATTAAGTATAATAATTACGTCTCACTGCCTACTTGTATTGGGGTGTATCATGAATGGCAGGTATTCTAGAAATATTCTAAAAAGACGATAAGGACGATAAGTTTGCATACAATATAGTCGCGAGCGGACATAATTACGGAGATGATAATATCGAGAACCACGCTCATTAGCATGTTAATTGTGAGATGAGCCTCTGTGTGCGTTCAACTACTAACAAATAGGTACCTATAGTACAGTATAACGTATATCTCGCGCTTATTGAGATTTGAGACGTTGCTAACGTATTAAAAGCTTGTAAACATTATGTAGATAGGTAGGTATTAAAATTAATCATTATAAAAAAGTTTAAAGTAAAACTAGATAAGTTTTATATGTTTTTATCATAAAAATAATATATATCCAAAAACTTTGCTAATGTTGTTTATTTATAACGATTAGGTATATGTTTAATTTCAAATGCTTAATGTATAAATTATGTATATTGCTCATATATCCTAGTATTAAATCATTTGACGAAAATGTTATTATCATATTTATATTTAATTCGAAATAGATGCAGATACGTACGTTGGATTTACCGATTGTAGATTGCGTCATGGGTATATCTATACTCGTACCTTATTATAGTTCGTTACTTATTAATCGGTAAGCTCGAAGTAAACACCGCTGATATATGATACTTACACATTCTAATATTTCTCAACTAAGAGCAGCATTTGTAATGAAATGATTGACGCCGCGGCTACGAGCGGTATACCAATAAATTAAATCTTAAGGAAAATAAAAACATGGAAGCCATTAATTCGCGCGCCGGGCCAAGTTTAATGTCAAGGTTTTTTTAGCTTATCTCGATGTTAGTTAAGTTTTATATTTTTATTTCACAGGCGTTATTGTGAGGAATTAAGTAATGTCTATAACTAATGGAATTTTTTGACACAAAGGTACAATAAAATGAAGGTGGTAAATAAAACGAAGTTGTAGCTATTATACAATTATGTAGGTATTTAGAACACACTATAGCACATCTAAGCAATGAGTATTCATGTTATATCTACCTAGCTTACCAATTATAGAGGGGTGGATCGACGATCGAGATGCTCGCTATGATGTTATTAAATAGTAGGCAGATATGCAATCTAAAATGCTTGAGACGAACTTGGATGTTTCAAGGGCGACATCCGACACCTGTGTATGCAGGCGTGTGAAAGCGGAGCGGGGGTGCGACGGACACGGCTCGAGGGGTGTAGGTACGGGGGGAGAAGGCTTCGCTGAACGCTCTGCGCCTCCGCATAATGCCTTCTCCGATTACTCACATTTCTTGTATCGCGTGTCCACCACCATCGCTATGGCTATACCGAAACTTTATTTCTTTTGTCAGTTTTCGCTGTAATACACCTGACTGATTCGATAATCAACATAAAAACAAGTACATATTTAATGTCCACGAGGCTTTGTAGTAGAGCTTAATTTCTGTAGAGAAATAACAACCGAAAACCATTAAACCAGAGAACTAACGTACAAACTTCTACCACAAGCACAAACTTCAGTCGAAACTAATCTAGAATTCTATCCCTATTTTGTAATAGGTAGTGCAGTAGGTAGCGTTGTTTGGTTACCTATACAGTGTGGGTGGATTTATTAGTAGCAGTAGGTTTGGCCGGACTCGTAAATCTGGAGTGAGTGTTAAGACAATAAGGCAGCTGGAGGGCGGGCGGGCACCCGGTTTCCCGCGCGAGGCTCATAAACACTTCAGCACGGAGTACGTGGCTAGCCTCACCGCACTGTTGCGCCCGCACAGATCGCAACAGAGACGATTAAACCCACGCTCACAGTCCGCCTAGCGACACACCATCTTGTAATTTACATTAGCCACTACTTCAGGAAAACAACACCTTTAGAATTACCAACTCATCGCGTCTTCTTAATTACCGGTAGCCAAATATCTTCATTACATACAACTAATAATAATCAAACTAATGCGGAATTCGATACAATATTTTAAATTATTCTGATGTTGAATAATTTTGCTCGTTTTAAATCGATAAAGTTTCGCGTCAACAAGCTCTTTCGGTGTACGAACGTATTAATTAGTTGCCATAAACTTCAACCTAGGAAGGGTACGAGTGAAAACATCGCAATCGTCGTTAACAACGATAATATCTGGTGATTATTCACGCCTTGCAAATAAATTTCCGTCTGAGATGACGTATTGTGAGTTGATATCTTAATCGAAATCTCCGACGGCTTTGCTGCACAGTTACTGTTATTGGATGATATGATAAACGACAATATCTGGGGGTTGTTGCAGACACTAAGAACAGCATCGGTCTGGCCGGCACCATCGAGGAGGTATCGCATAACGCCATTGCAGTCTACTGGAACCCGCTCGAGAGCGCTGCTAAGGTAATAAATGCTTTTATATATTTTATATTTAAGTCATGTCATGAGTCAATTTTGTAGCTTGTAAATGAAACTTTAAAGTAAACTATCGAGGAGTAAGAAAATATGTAAAACCTAGACAAAATTTACTTTGAATCCTAGGTATATTCCACCTAGCACGGAATAAGAGAGAGACGAAGAGAATGGGATGATAGGTAAATAGCCTTTACTGTGCGGTGTAAAGATGCTGATGGCACTCTTCGAAGATTACTAATATTTATTTATAAGTTAACACCTAAGTAAAGTAAAGTATAACCGTACAAAATGCTCAATATTGGATAAGTAACTAAGTGAGTCAGTAATATATGCGATTCTCATGTACAACTAAATGGGGTAATGTGTCTTTCTGTCAGAGCTAAATGCACTGAATAACAACATGCCATAGCAATGCAAAAATATGTGCATATTTAAATAAAGGAAAATTAATAAATATCGTGGTCAGCGCCATATTCAGAGCTACTTCTACTTATTCCATTGTACAAAATTAAAAGTCTGATCATGATTTTATTACGTTTATTAAAGTGTAATTAAAGTGAATCTCGCTACCGTATTTGGCTTTAGCAAATGAAGCAAAAACAGCGCAAATTGTCCCGCGTTCCCAGGACTGACGCCATACGGCCATACCCTGGGCGCGCAGAGGCGACGACGCGTCCGCACTAAACCTTCATTAAATTGTTATTGAATAAACAACTGTGTCTTTAATTGCGCACATAGAATTATACGAAGTCGACGTTACAAAAACTATACTTCATTGATAATATTATGTACATTGCCTCTTTAATATTCATCAAACAATTAAAAGTCCGCGTGAAATAGCCTCAATTCTATGACAGTATGCTAATGCGAGTCAAGGGAGTAATTAGCGTTTAACGACTTGCCTGTACACTGAACCACAATTTGGGCTACGATCGTAAAATTGATAGCTCAAATTAAAGTCGCGGTACTGTCGAGACCGTTTCAATAACTTTTAAGATCAT
The DNA here is from genome assembly GCA_958496205.1 of Idaea biselata. Classification (NCBI taxonomy): domain Eukaryota; kingdom Metazoa; phylum Arthropoda; class Insecta; order Lepidoptera; family Geometridae; genus Idaea; species Idaea biselata. The sequence goes on along the minus strand of OY292396.1, from coordinate 24,395,153 downwards.
TTTTAGATTGATTTTATAGCTATTGATTACTCAGCTACTGGTCAGTTATCAATATCCGTAATTATTTATTGTGAGGGGTTTCACTGTAGCGGATGCGAGTTGTTTGCGACGGATAATATGTGCATGGACAGTGATCGGTGGCGATGCCGGTACTCGGTAAAAACGCGAGGTGGTCATTTGCATAGACCGCGGTAATGAGCGGCCGACCGCTACCGCCCGCCCCTGTCTCGACGGACGCAGCCACGCCAATAACACCCTTATCGGTTAAGGCACATCTATACATTATCAACGAAGCTTTGCAAAATGAAAATTGTCGCATATCGCGTTTTAAAACGAACCTACGTATATTAGATGAAAAACATGTAGCGTGTAGTGTTCCCGACATGCCTCTGGCGCCTGTCCTTGTACTTAGAATGTAAGGATATTTTATTAAAGTTAACTATCAGCGATAATCTTTATTTATCTTTCTTTATTTTTAATTTCAGATAAATATTGCTGTTCAATGCCTCAGTACGGATTTCAGCAGTCAGAAAGGAGTAAAGGTAATTAAATTCTTATTTAATGCAACTTAGAATATTACATTATATCTACGTAACTACAGTAAAGTAGGTTCTAATATGATTATGGAAATCTATGTATTTTATATTCAAAATGTAGCTAAGAAATATATTATGCCTATAATACATATTATTACGTTAGACATGCTTAGATATACATACATGAGTACCTATATCTGTTACTTACTACTAATACCTGTTTAATAGGTACTATATACCTACCTATTACCATATCATAACATAACTGAACAAATATACCTTCCCATTAAATGTTCATAGATGAACGGCAAGGTTTATAATGATTATTTAGGTAAGTATCACAAAAAGTACGAATATAAATGTCGAAAAACTTAAAAGTGCAATAATTTAGACAATTTATTCTGGTCTAGCTGCGCCCCGCGGTTACACCCGCGGAGTTTTGTAAACTCAGGAAAACAACAGTTTCCTCGGACGGGTGGCTGGCTAAATCTTTCGATAATTACTCGGGTTGCATTTCGACGTAAAGTATACCAACGACCTTCCTTTAACAAAGCTATTCAATAGTTAAATACAACTTTCAATCAATAGTTTTTTTCATAATTTGTAATTTTAATGTTTAAAGTAGGATACGAAAATAAATAGGATACGTAGAATATTTATGTCCTCTCTTTCTTTAGATGTTTCTTCTCTTCTTTAATTATAATTTTATATTATTATTCTACGCTAATCCAAGTTATTAAGTACCTAGATTCAACATGTGCGTATACCAATGCACAATCAACACTCCGTAGTCAACTTTTATTACATCGTAGATTCCCAGTCTTTATGCGTCACTCGATAAAATGTTTCTTAAACAGTTATTTGTTGATTATCAGCAAATGTTAATGCAGCTGAAAATATGTACCTATGCTGATGATCTTATAGTATTTGCATCTCAGTTCTGGCAGGGATGTTAAGTTATGGTACTTGTAAATTGTTTAATTTCTATAGTGGCATATTATCGATCAATTTAGTTTCGTGAAAGATAACGAGTGTAATAAAAATAAAACAATGCCAAAGATGGAATCTTTTCGTTGCTTTCAAATCTCGTAAAGAGTCATGGCGAAATACTCGCCATTTTGCTACGACATGACTGTTCATTGACAAAATACGACAACTAAAAATACATTAATTCACGTCACACTGACCATAAATTGCCCTTTATTGTTGGCATTTGTTGGCAAAAGGCCATACATAATAAGAAACTTAGTATTTGCATCGCATCACGCGCAATTAGCGTCACACATTTTTCTATAACATAATAGTAGCTTCCCCAAAGCCTAATAGGTACAAATGAAGTGTCGCCTAGTAAGATGCAAGTACTGTATTGATAGTCACAGTTTACCGTCAAGGTTCTCGGGGTCACCAACCGCTTTGTGGCAAAGACAACTTGATAAGCCGCGTAGCGTAGGTATCGCGTTAATATAGAAATTCCTGCGATAATGCAAGCGATGATTAAAGTATCAATTAATTGCCTGTCTTCGGTATTTAAAACAGTTTTGTCCAACGATTAAAAGTAGGCAATAAAAGTAAAACTAACTTAGTACCTACGCTGGAGGTAGCTACTACATTTTGTTAGATTAACTTTTCATAGTTTTGTTTCTTTGAGACTCTTGCGCAGTCAGACACAGTTCTCTCTATAACTCAACAATCAAAACGTTTACAGCGATTCGATTCAGACACGTGCATATCGTTTTTCCTTTATTTGTTTGCGGATTTATCGCAATTATTCCTAAAACGTTAACATCTTTTTTGGTTCTAAAGTATTACTTCAAGCGTGAAATCTTTTACCTAAAAAAATGATGATTCGTCTGATTTGTTTGTAATTTTTAAAAACTGTATATGAATACGGAAATTGTGTGATGTACCTATATGGTCAGTCAGTGACGTGATTGGCCAATTAAGCCTATAACCTTATTCTCCATAAATATAGTTACCTACTGGTGGATTCAAAATTATGAACTTAAAATTTCACTAAAATATAGCATAGCATTATATTTTCGATAACTTGTATTTGTTTTTGTTTCAGGGTTTACCATTGCATATCCAAATAGATACCTTTGAAGATCCAAGAGACACACAAGTGTATCACAGAGGCTACTGTCAAATTAAAGTTTTCTGTGATAAGGTGAGTATCTTTACTATCTACCATGATTTTATAGTCACTTTAAGGTAGATTACTATAATTTATGTCATTGCTATTTATAAAGAGAATACAGGAATAAAGAAATGCTTTATCTTTTTCATACATACTATATTCAACGTTAACACAAATGTGACACAACATTACTTAGTTAAGGTTACCCTTAGAACCATGAACCATTATGGGTACCTAATATCGTTAAAGTTTGCAGCCTCAATAATTAAATTACATCAAATTGTCACGGAAATGATTTAAACAAACCAAATATTTGACTACAAAACTTACTTCCTAAATAATAAACAGCGAAGTGTGATATTTATGGATTGTATTCCTTATTCATTTTTGATTGCTCTGATTCTTATTTATGATATACATTTAAATTCTGCCGATGACGAAGGTAATGATATCATGCCTTCCTACTTGACTCTACCCCGCGACCGCCGCGGCCGTCGGAAGTTTGCGACGGAAGTTTTCAAGGATTATTTAAGTTTTTATATACGACCGATACCATTAAGCATATTAGAGAATGAGTCAATCAATCTGATAAAACCATTAGTTTTTATTTTCCATTAAAAGACATATTATGTTCGCACGGCAGCATTATTGAGCATGCCAACAGAAATGTTCCAAATACCAACCGAGCGAGATAGGTGTCAAGTGAATCGTTTTAAAAACTGGTTTTATTTTCCTTAACTATGAGTCCGTCAATCGATAAACGCTATAAACAGTAGGTAGGTAGGTCTGTGCCACCTAAACATAGTAATTTAATCTGACGTAGGAATGGGGCCAACCGAAGCCTTCATAAGAGCTCAAAACCATTTCGATAAAGTTGAATATTACGATTAGTAACATAAATGAATAATTTTATTGAAGGGTGCTGAAAGAAAAACAAGAGACGAAGAAAGAAGAGCGGCTAAAAGAAAAATGTCGGCCACGAATAGGAAAAAATTGGATGAAATTTACCACCCAGTGACGGAGAGAAGTGAATTCTACACGATGGCCGATCTGGGCAAGCCGCCGGTGTTGTTCAGTCCCGCGGAGGATATCGACAAGCTCGCGGGGATGGACATACAGGGTTTCTACGGCCACGACGAGGCCGCGCTCACCGAGGCACACCTCAAGGGAGCCTCGCCCTTCCTTCTGCACACGGCCAAGCCGCAGGCGCCCGCGCTCAAGTTCCACAACCATTTCCCTCCGGACGCACCAGCGTAAGTTCATTACTAATTCACGTCTCATTTACAATTCCTCATCATCCTCTTCCTGCTTCGTCATTCCTCATTCGCACCGCGAGAGATTGGCCAGCTGCCTGAAACTGTATGTACTGGCAAGTACAATTTGGGGGTATTTAAGCTCAGCATGCTTCATTTTAGCCTGCATCTATACTTACCATCAGGCGTAATAATGGTCCAAAGTTGGCCTATACGTAATAAAAAATACTTTTTAATTTTCAAAATCTACATATCAATATCTATATAAAAGAGAGAGTCTATCTAGTCGTTATTGTGTATTGTATAATTGTAACACTATTTATAACTCAAGAACTGCTGAACCGATTTGGCTGAAAATTGGTGAGGAGGTAGCTTAGAATCAGGAGACTGCCAATATATCCTTATTTCCTTCTAAGACGGAAAAAAGTTCGCCAGTCAGCTAGTATACAAATATAATGAACGAGTGTCGTCTTGCAGGTACAGAGAAGTAGGGGGCCTGTCACCGTACAGCGACCGCAAGGATTCGCTGGAGCTGGAGGGCGTGCTGGGCAAGCGCGCGCGCACCGCCACGCCGCCGCTGAGCGAGCGCGTCATGCTGTACGTGCGCCAGGACTCCGAGGACGTGTACACCGCGCTGCACGTCGTGCCGCCCACCACGCAGGGCCTGCTGCACGCGGTCAGTACTGCACCCACTAACCACCACCACTGCGAGCTCCGAGCTCCACCCACACCGACCGGGAGGGTTAGACACGACAACGATACGATCATTCCAGCCGATACGATGATTCTACTGTCACACTGTGATAGTAGGGTGACAGAATCATCGTATCGGCTGGAATTATCGTATCGTTGTCGTGTCGAAAGAACCGCAGTAACCCCCCGGACCCTTATTTTTGTATCGCTCGTGCCACTTCGGGCGATTTAAATATCTCGAATTCAGCAGATTTTCGTTCGATGTCGGACTCCTACGGCGAATGGTTGAGACCACTCGTTGCGGTCTGCGAGTCACATAGAAAAATTACCAACATCGAACGTTAATCTCTAGAAATCGAGCTATTTAAATCACTCCAAATGGCACGAGCGATTCAAAAATACAGCCCCAGACCTACACGGTCACGATTTCCTAGACATCTCACTAAGTTAATAAAAAAACTTCATAAATCGAGAAGTTTTCTAGATTAACTTACTGGGATGGCTCGGGTGCCGGTACAGTGTAATCGGTCTAATATAATGTTGTTAAATAAGTGCCTAACGAATGGAATCGAGACGCTTCGTCGGGTGCGGGCGTCGGTCCGGGCTGCGGCTCGGGTCGCCGCTCGCGTCCTCGCTGTAACCGAGTTGGCGCTTCATAACCCCCTCTAATACAATACACCTGATCATCGTAACTGCATGTTGTAATTAACACCGGCTCCCCCCCTCGCCCGGTTAGCTAGATCACGCGCGCGTATCTCCAACCGACGCCACACACCCGGCGTGTGTCGTGTCATCGGTTACTGAACCTTCAGTTCCGTTAGACGAGACGTCTCGGTTTACAAAAGGCAAAAAGCCCATTGTAATCTCTTATTTTCTGCTTATTTTCAGATTGAGAATAAGTACAAAATTTCAAGTTCGGCAATTAATAATCTTTATCGAAAGAACAAGAAAGGGTAAGTGGTTATCATTGGCCTCAGATATCGTAGTTACATTAGGGTTACAAACGAACCGGCCGCCTCGCGTTAATGGAGCATCGCTTACAGAAAGGGCGCGCCACTAACTTTGCAACGCTTGTGTTATCGGAATTATCCCTTTAATTACCTACTATAATATGTTGATCGGCTTAAGTTCCCTCATTTTAATCACAGTCCAAGCCTTACTGAACGTAAACTTAATGAATCCTGGGTAACTATTTATATAACTCCAGCACAACCTCACACAGAGATGTACACTTAATAATCAGCATTAATTACTTAAAATATTAATTATGTAATTCCAATTTCGACATAAGTTCTATCTGCATTGTTTTGATAATCTGTTGTGTAATTGACGTGTAACAATTATTTCAGGATTACGGCCAAAATTGACGATGAAATGTTGGCATACTATTGTAATGAAGATTTATTCCTGCTGGAGGTTCGGCCGGCGGGAGACAACGGCGAGGAGCGTCTCTACGACATTACCTTCGTGGAGCTTCCTCTCGAACACTGACCTCCCGACATCGGCAGGTCGCTGGCTGCTCTATGGTCTAACACACCTCTATACATTCCTTTCGTACTCTGATATATGGGATACGTTATCTCAGAAATGTCGATCTCAGATTGAAATTTACTTTTAAGCATTCCATCGTCATAACACGGATGTCACAAATTACTGTCTGGTCCGACTGAGACCTTGTATATAATAAGATATTTATAAAGTTAGTGCCTTTTAGTTGACATAATGTGTCGTCGAGTGTATGTGTTATCGGTAACGTGTCGGGTGTCGGTCGAGTGTACGCTCTCGGTGCATCTACCGTCTCTGTCTCGTAGATGCATATTTATGTATGTGGTATGTAAAGTACTAATTTTAACTACTGATTTTATCATTACGTATGTGCCATTCGCTCGGTTATCATACTAAGTTTATAAGTTTACATTTCAACAGGTACCTTTTTATCTTGCCATGATGATAAAGTAAGAAATTCTTGTCAAAATAAATGTAGGTGTCCCTACTTTGAATAAAACGTAAAGTGCCTTTGACATAATAATGTTATTACTTTAGGTAATTAAGTGAGTTAAGTCACAATAAATGCCATCCAATTTGTTAAGTTTTTATCTTATTGACTAAACTTAAGTTCGCTTTAATTTTAAGTTCGCTCAAATCATACATTCGTAGTTTACGTTAGTCGATAGTTACAACGTCTACGTTCATTACTTCCTTGGTATTATTACCAATTTATATTTTTTTAATTAATAACTGGCGACTTGTATAGCGGTCTGACTAATTAAAACATAACATAAATTTGAATTAGTTCAGACTAAAGGAAATATTTATCTACATCGAAATTAAAAATTAAATAAACATAAAATATCAATAAAACTTGGAAGTGATGAATAAACTGGTAATAAATTCAAATAAGACGAGACAGTCACAATTTTTGCATAATAAATGATGTATCTTTTAATCATAGTCATTTATAATAGTCACAAAAATCGTCCATCTAAGCTACATTTACGTTATCATCGCTGGGAGTGGTTCGAGTATAGGTTTAAGTTCATTTTAGAATATATTTCTTACTTTAATAAACTTCGATGTAGAGTACCGGGCCATGACAACTTAGTTTATGAAAGTATTTTTGTCCAAGACTTATTTATATTGTAAGGTTTCGAAAAGATTTTTCTATGAAATAAATACCTATAACTTTGCAGTTCTTCATCGCTTAGGTAATATCTATTGATCATTTTTTAGTTATTTTAAACGATTTTAAGTTTTGTTTTTATCTAAAATATAATAGGTTTTATTGGAGAGTGATAAAATTATGCTTTGATGACAATCATTTTTAATTTATAAGATTTTTTTCCACCGATTTTTATTTCGAATTTCAGAACAAGGTTCTGTTTCCCAGAAATTGTAAAAGTGTCGGCCGGAATAGATATATGTATATGTATGTTGTAGGAAGAGTACTACGGTACGTACGTGCGTTGTGCGCTGTACGTTGTACGGACGCGGACGGTTGCAGTAACTGCCATATTATCACATAATTATTAGATTAGTTACTTATTCGACCTTAGGTTTAGAATCTCGTGTGACTTCTTGCAGACATCGAATTTTAATTACGTACTACTTAAGTATATTTTATTTGACACATTTTTATGTTTATTTGAATCTACAACTGTTTTTCTTTCTTACTTCTTAGCTGCAATCTCGTGCCGCGATACTTATTTCGTATCCGGTACATTCTTCCACATTGTTTGAATGCATACACTCGTTATATATTCACTGCAGGTTTAGCCATTAATGTTTTACTAAGTATGTTATTCTATTATATTTGTTTAGTAATGAGAACTTCCATTGCTCAAAGTCCGCACCACCAATCCGAGGCGGACTCTAACGACGTTGTTTTAACTGGACATACCTTTATGCGTATGTACGTAGGTACATGTACTTAATCGTATTTATTTGTGTACTTTACTTATATTAATATAAATTGTGCAGCTTTAATATTTACTTACAATGATGTTAGACCGTGATTCAGAATCTCGTCATAAGTCACAACAGTAGCAATAATACGTAGAGGGTGTTGTCTGGGCGCGACTGTGTGGTGTCGCTCGTCGTCGTGGTTGTGCAATGTGATGTGAGGTAGTGTCGTTGGAAGCAACCTCCGCACTACTCGCCAAGTTGATCCACGTAGAATATATAGAGGCACTTCGGGTAATATCCCTTTGGCTCGGGTGACTCCGTTCATTGTCGGTTGTGTCTCAGCACTGCTTCTAGATCCCAAACGTAAAATTACAGTGCTTTTAGTCCAAAATACAGTAAAATACTACTTTTCATTATACTTACATTTCACTTTTTATCTAGGAAAAAGGGTTTTTCAAATTTAATGCTTCCAGTGCGCCTAAGTTTTGGGAAAAACCACTTTTTTAAAAACAAACACTCAAATTAGCCTCAAAAAGTCTTTCATATGACATTTTATTTTCGATTAACTCAAAATACAATACATTCCTTACACATGTATGTTATCGTTCATTATTATTATATTACAGTAGAAAACTAAACATGTCAGTAGATCCTGTAATTATACTGTGTTTATCATGAATCTAGAGGCTTTGTGCCCGAGTCAAAGGGAGACTGAGATTCTCAGTTGCACAAGTGTGTAGTCGCCTAGTTCGAACCAACTTAGCGAGTAAGGCGTGGAGGCATACCTAGTAGATATTTGGAGCGGAGTCGCTGGCGATGGATGCGCGAGCCGCTGGCACGTCGCGCCCTCACAAACTCACACTAGTTAAACAAGACCCGAAAGTGGTAGCACATTTTCGTTATCGATAATAAGTTTTAATAAAATAGATGTTACGTTATTCTTTTATAAAAAAATATTTGTAAGTTGTCATAAAATATTAATATAATTATTTTTATCAAAGTTTATAATCTAAATAAAAAAAAATGTTTTTCTTCAAAACGTAACCGTTGTTTTAATGTTGTTGTCCCACGTAGCGTAGTTTAGTTTTAAGTATCGAATTACAATCAATTTACAAAAGTGGTTAATAAAATAAGTAGTAGGTACCTACTTACTTAAAAAGTTGTACACATGCTTCAACTTGAGGCATAAGACGCTACATTAACGTATCTCGAAAATGACTCATGCTCAAGCTGAACGCATAAACAAAACGCCACCGCGCACTCAGCGTGAGTTCGCAACGGACTAATGCGGCGAATGCTCGCAGTTAGCACATACCCCGAGGCATGTACCATTCGCGGCACATGCCTCGCGATGTCTGTACCTTATGGTAGTGCGCGTAGTCTGTACGCAGCTTAAAGTTATTATCTTTAATGCAAACCACTTTTGTTGCAGATTGTACACGTTCATTATTCCTAATGTAAATAGGTAAAATGAATGACATTTTCAACGTTAATTTCAGTTTATTTCTTAACACATTAACAGTAATTGTCACAATCAAGGTAGATATTTACACTACACGAGGAAAGCTTTTAATTTATCGAAAGCGTTAAGAGCGAGATTAGGAGAAAGTACCGTTACAATGATAGTTAGGTATTTTACAATCAGTAACACTTCGTTAACAACAAATCGACAGAAATATTTGGTAAATTGTAAATTGTGGGATTTAACTAAGGATATTTAGATAGGAAAGTTTTAATTCAACTCTCGAGCAAGCCAAGCCGAGAAAGAAAGAACATCTAATTGGAAGATCAGTCAATTCGTGTCGAGAGTCGACGTCTCGACGGTTATGGCCATTCACACACGATTTCCATGGCAGGCCAAGGTGTTTTTAAGAGATTCTGGAAATAAAATGCTTTTTGACGCGATCACAATAATTATGCACCTGTCATCGTTGCGCGCGCATTCGAATCTACATATAGGACCCGCGAGGCCCAGATGCACACTTATTATGACCGTAGCAAACAGTATCTCCTAAAATAACTTTTTTAAACCCCCTAGTAAGCCAATGATAAATGGCTGCATTGCCAGAAAAACCAGGAAAAATAATCATCCATTCACAACGACTTAGTGGAATGTCTTGGAAACCGGCACGGTGTGTAAATGGTCCATTATTTCATAGAGATAAAATACTTGTAATTAAATAGCTTTTCTCTAAATAAGTTTTATTTCATTTTTAATTAAAGAGGCTTGAGTAGGTGATTAAAAATGATATGGGTACCTACTTAAAACTATTATAATACGTAAAATCTTGTAATCTTTTGTAGCATATCAAAATAAGTACTTATCTTTCAATTAAATACTGGTATACTTTATATCTCACGCCCAAACAATGACTACTTGCTAGGTACGTGATCAATATTTTATCTCTATGAAATAGATATTTCATTGATTCGTTAGAAACAAGTGGGTATAAAAAGCTTTTGTATTATACAGGCACTTAGTGTTACTAAGAAACACAGCTAAAATATTTGCATACTGGCTGTACCCTGCGGGTTTTCCCACATATTTTCCGTTACACTGGGAATACTGGGATAAAAAGTACACAGGTAAACTACCTGTGTGCCTAATTTCAGCCAAACCTGATCAGTAATTTTTTGACTGATTACATACATCCAAATTTTCGCATTTATAATATTAGTAGGATTACCGGAATACAGGAGCAACTTGACTAGACATATCGATTTAAAACATTAAAATTCTTTGGTATTTATTGACCTCAGTATGTACTCAAAATTGTTGTTGAACTACATTAGTGCTACAAAATAATGCTCTGACATTTAGGGGATTGTACGATTCCCGCGGCCACAAGCAGACTTTGTTACGTTTCGCCTACGCCTATCTACGTTTACATTTGGTTTCAGTACTCTGTTTTAAAAATATGATGAAGGCCTGTTCACATCTACGCGGTATCATGTACTTCATGCCGTAGAGTTATACGTAACGGTCATTCGCATAATTGAAGACTCATGGTGGGTTCTCGAGTTTAACTTAATTAAACGGTGATTAAACCACAGGGAAGGTTTCGCTTTCTTATGAATTAGCTTCAGGAATTTAATATTGATGGGACACACAGTTAATTCCTTTAGCTTTTAAAGTTAACGACTGTTAAGTAACGGTCGATAAAAATCTATTGAATTTCATAGTGCCTTATATCAGAAAGTCCTTAAACTATTTCATTTAATATCGCTGTTTAAGTTAACTGACTTTAAAAAGCTCGAAAAACCCACCGTGAATCTCCAAATGCAGCTTACCGTAGTCCAGTTCGACTGTACCTACCTCTATCGTCGCTTAGATGTGAATAGGCCTTCAAGCAGGTAATTAGACAAACTATATACCTATTCATTAATCTATTGTTATTTGAACTATTAATTCATCTATTGTTATTTGAACTATTAATTCCCAACCTTTTCACATTGCAAATATTATTTAAGAACGGGATAATCACCGTGTTTTAATGTTTTTTTTGGGAGTTGGATATTTCGACAGTAGTTTCAAGTGGTTTCTTTGCACTTGTCTATCTGTCAATAATGGTAATTTCTATATTAGCTAAGTATGCCTTGCTGTTTCTACACTAATATTATAAAGAGGAAAGATTTGTATTTGTGTGTGTGTGTCTCTGTATGTTTGTAATGAATAAACTCAAAAACTACTGGGTCGATTTTAAAAATTCTTTCACCATTAGAAAGCTACATTCACCCGATATTCCCACGGGAACGGGACTTACGCGGGTGAAACCGCGGGACGCAGCTGGTAATAAATACACCAATAAATGTCCCGTTCTTAAATCATATTTGTAGTGACAACAACAAATTTAGTTTGAAATCATTTCTCAATAACTGCGAATCCAGCAAACGAGACTGACAGTTAGATGATATAACTAATAATTTATCTAGTTTACTTAAATCAAACGATACAGAATAAGAGTGGGCAGTTATTTATGGGGTAATTTACGAACACGATTGTACGAAGACAAAAACGTTATACAAATGCTATACGATCGTAAAATAGCTTATCTATGACACCAAAATATATTTCTATAAGTACATTGAAAAATATTGAATTGTTTGTTAAAAGATAATTGTTTTAACTCTAGAAAGGACAATAAGGATAGGACAATTTTCATGCAAAAAATGCTCTCCATTTTTATATGCGCTCACTGGGGGGGGGGGGGGGGGGGGGTCTACTCGCTTTTTCGAACGAACGAACAATCGATAATTTCAGACGAACGATATTGATGATTACCGTCTTCGGCTTGTGTCTAAATACCTCCTCAGCGGCAACCACCAACATTACCTCCTCACTTGTATCATAATGTACTATTTCGGATCGGACTACTAACTTCAAATCCACACAAGTCAACCAATTATCGTTTAATCAAAATAGAACCGTAGTAGGAAATACACGGACGAACAAACGGTTAAACGTTTTGTTGAAATAAAGTAACCACCCATTAAGCAGATGCAAAAGGACTGCACTTCTAACAGGCCCGTAATAGTGATCTTCAGGCCAGTTTGTTTACATGATGGATTTCAGTAAGCCAGTAAGATGGTCCCATAAACCCATCGTGTGAACAGATGGATTTTTTTCTGGCATGGTAAAAGTAAAAACGCACGAAATATTCAAGAATGAGACAGAGGAATATGTTTGTAGGTATGGATACAAACATATTCCTTTGTCTTATTGTATGGATACTAATCCATACAAACATATTCCTCTGTGCCAGAAAAAACCCATCGTGTAAACAGACGATCTTACTGGCTTCCTGGAATCCATCGTGTGAACCCGTTAATCATTTTGATTTCATTAAGATTTGCTTTGTTATCCTTTCAAGAGTTAATAGAATATTAATATTTTTCATTCATTCGATCCGTCACGATATAATATATAACCGCTATCATAGACGACTAGTACGTATATCTTCGCCTCGTAACTTCCAAGGCCACTTATAATGGCCCAAAATTATTCCTCAGTAACGACTCCCACGTAACTAATTAAGATAATGTAAATTCCTTTAAGTTCTAAGCGGTAAAACAAACTGACCTTTGTGGTCATGCCATTTTTTTTGTTATTAGCATTTTTGAAAAGATTATAGAGTAGGTACTTAGGTCTGTGATAGGTACTCGATAAGTAAATACGTAGGTATATATAGAGTAGATCAGGTAAGATCGATAGGGGGGAAAACCGTATGACTCAAGTATCTCCCAAAATAGGTGATATTTTTTAGGATTAGCCATGATGTTCACAAGAGCATTCACCCCGCACCGATATGTGGGACCCGGCAGTTGTAATGTTACCAATTTATGAGATATTTGACAATTACGGTCTTCCCCCGTATCTGATGTTACCTGACTATACTCTGTTATGTTATTATTATCATTTAATTCCCTTTCCCTTACTGGGAAGATGCATAGTTACTGATTTGTTTGTTTAAATTTAATATCGAGATGATCGGCGAAGGTAGTATAAAATAATGTTATTTAATTATCATGATCGAACTGTCATACAAGAACACAAGTTCCCTAATTCTTCTTCTTGTATCCCGCGCCATTTATATTCCGCAGGAAAATATTCAAATTACTTACTTATTTTAGTTCGACAAACTCATATAAAATTCTAAATTGACGGCAATCTATAACCAAATAAATATTAATTAAATACTAAATATTGCATTTAAACGTTCCTAAGCGAAACCTAAAAATATTTCAGCAATAGTTTTGTATTCTACCAAAAGTATTTTTTAAAACACGAATACGAGCTTTGTCAAATCTTCGCTGAGCGTTATGTATGAAAACCACTCACAAATTCTTTAAACATTCCTTGTTAGTGTTAGGAACTTAAAAAAAATAATGCTTTCAAAATGTTTGTACTCCGCGGGACTCGAACCCGCGACTACAGGTATTCCATTCTAGCGCGATAGCCGCTACGCTACGGGTAAGCCTTTCGAAGCCAAAATAACTCAAGTCTTTAGAGCCCTTAACCCTTAGGAACGTTTTTAGTCGCGACCAGACCAACAAAAGCTTATTACATTTGGGACATTGCTATAGACATAATAGTCGGGGGAAGTTCCAACAGTCCGCATTAGAACTGTATCTGAAACCGTTCCCCGTCGGGCATCGATTGCTATTGTATGAGCGGCGAGCTCTGGCTGTCGCTGAAGTCGAGCGTGTAGTACATGTCCGTGGTGTCGAGCGCGGAGGAGGGGGGAGGGAAGGGGGAGGCGGGGGGAGGGACGCGCTTGTCTTGCAGCCAGTGGTGCGCCGGCCCGGGCGCCGACACGCGGGACAGCCGCGAGAGCACGCGCGAGTACGTCTTGTTCACGCGGCAGTGGCACGCTGTTACCTGGACATTCAATAATAATAAAGATTGAAAAAATGCCTATGTAACATCTGTTGTATGTAACCCATATGAAAGCAAATAAATGGATTGAAATGAAAATATGTTTTCTTAAAATAGAACGTTTACGTACGTCTTTGTACGTAAGGTTATTTATTTTAATAACCTTTAAACTTCACCAATGACACTTAAATTTAGAATTAACAAACAAAAGACATCAACGGGATCCATATATTATCGATTGCAACAAAAAATCACTCTTCATTATTTATAATTAATCAAGAGTCTTAGATTACCTAAATGCTAACAACAACGACGTTCGAATTTTTATCCATCTTTTTAAAGGTGACTTTGGAACTGTTTGAAATTTGGCTCGTTCGTCAGAGACGAGTTCGAACTGGATTACTATCGCCGACCTTTCTCCTTCTAGTCCATAATAGAGACCAGTCTAGTTCTATGGGGAAGGTGTTCTAAAACTCGTAGCTACAGCGGTTCTAAGACCACCCTTTACGGTTTGCTTGAAAGAAAACCTAGTACTTTATCAAGGTCGTACTCACAACGACTCCGACGATGGCGATGGCCGCGCCGAGCGTGCCGGCCGCGATGTAGACGTTGTGCAGCCGGTCGTGGTACAGCCCGAGGGGGAGGTGCAGCTCGCGCACCCCTCCCCCTCCCCCGCCGCCGCCGCCGCCGCCGCCAGACTCCACCATGCCCGACCCGCTCATCACCGGCTCCAGGATGAAGTCCTCTGGAAAATATAGACGTACATGGCACAATATACGCACATAACATGTATGTATGTATGTATATTGGGGTTAATCTCCGAAACTACTTGACCGATTTCAAAAATTCTTTCACCATTAGAAAGCTACATTCACCCTGAGTAACATAGGCTACTTTTGATCCCGATATTCCCACGGGATCGGGACTTACGCGGGTGGAACCGCGGGAATCTGCTAGTTAAACATAATTTAAACTGATCGACTACAGAATCGAATCTGGGATTACACACCTTCTGTGTAGTAGCCAGGTTTAGCAAGAACACACTAAGACTAAAGTGTAGTGTCATTGAAGTGCTACTAACATAGTTCTAAGCTATCTTTTAACACATTTATTTTACTATAGAATATGTATGTTAGTCTTAAGATATGTATCTATGGGCCTTGGTAGTCTGAAATAAATGTATTTTTTTAGCCAAAAAGTCACAGGGGTCGTCATGCATCGGAATTGTTACCCCCATTCTCAGACTATTTTAAACGACGTAGTTCCGTGAATATATCTATCTATTACTATTATAAAGCGGAAGAGTTTGTTTGTTTGTTTGAACGCGCTAATCTCAGGAACCACTGGTCCGATTTGAAAAATTCTTTCGGTGTTGGATAGTCCATTTATTGAGGAAGGCTATAGGCTAGTTTTGTTCCCACGGGATCGGGACTTATGCGGGTGAAACCGCGGGGAGCTGCTTATCTCTATAAAATGCTTTTATAGAAATAGATGCCCCTTTTCCCTAAGTGACTGATCAACGCACAGCCTAAACCGCTAATAATAGAGAGTTGAAATTTGAAGAGTGTGTTCTTTATGTGATGTAGGCATCCGATAAGAAATGGTTTTTGCGATTCTCAAGAAACTCATGCGGGTAGAACCGTAGAACACAGCTAGTCTAGTTTTATAATAAAAGCTCAGGCTTCAGCCCTGTGGGTGACTTTCCAGATATTGGTATTTCGAGATAGGATGTGTCGTGCGTATCTTACGCGGTTAAAACCGTGGGATTCAACAATATGTAATAATTGGTCCATGAGTTCTACTTTTATAGTTCTACATTGTGAAACATGATCACAACGAAGAAAAACCATGCCAGAAGAAGACACAATAATCTTCTTCTATTCTAAATCATATAATACTAGCTGCGTCCCGCGGTTTCACCCACGTAAGCCCCGATCCCGTCGGAATATCGGGATCAAAAGTATGCCTGTTACTCAGGGTGAATGTAGCTTTCTAACGGTGAAAGAATTTTTGAAATCGGTCCTTAGGTAAATCGGTAGTTTTTGAGTTTATTCATAACAAACATACTGACGCACATACACACAAAAATACAAATCATTCCTCTTTATAATATTATAGTAGGTATAGAAGATGAATTAAAAGTGACCATGTAAGTGAGTCTTACTAAAATGAAGATAATTTTGATATGATTTGGCATTTTATTTATTATCTGCGATCTACATGTAGGTACTTAAGTTTTAATATTCATCTGTTTCTACGTTCCGTTAACATACATTTTAATATCAACGTTACATAGTAAAGGTACATAATTTAAATTATTATTCAGTATCTACATAAGTGAATTAATTTAAATTTATTCCACACAAACAACTGATATGAATAATATTGTAATATACACCTATTTAGATAGTTACGATAATAACAATGTCGAAATATTGAATACATAATAAGTAAATATGAGGTACCTACGTACGTAATAGGTACCTATGTATATAAAATGTAATCTATCATGGACCAACAAAACCATGTGACTCTGTGTCGCCGCTTCAATGATCTGCCTATATTAAAAGTACCTACCGAGGTATAAATAAATAAATAAATTCTGTGAACATCACACAGCGTCATCTAGCCCCGTGGTAAGCGACTAAGCTTGTGTTACGGTGACTAGACAACGGATATAATACTTATATTTATTTTTCTTTTGTAAATACATACATATATAGGGACAACCAGACCAGACACAAATATTTATTTTTTTAAGCATAAATACTTGCACCCGGCGGGAATCGAACCCACAACCTTCTGCATTGCAGTCGTGCTTTAGCACGACGCGCCACGGAGGCCGTCAGAGGTATAATTTCTTAATCGTCTAGTGATATGTAATACTAGCGGTATATCGCGGTTGTACCCGCATATATTCACATTTCGTGGGAATTTTAATAAATATTTTCTTATCGGATACGTACATCAAATAAAGGACACACTCTCCAAATTTCAGCTCTCTACTATCAGCGGTTTAGGCTGTGCATTGATAGATCAGTCACTCAGGACAAAGCGTTTGTTTAAATGCGGTGGCATTTCAATCGATTTGTTTTTGTGAAAGTGTACTGATGCCGACAAACTGCTTCGCAGTTGGCATTAATTTGTAACATTAATTTAAGTGCTTTTTGTTAAATAAATAAATTAAAAAAAAAAAAACTTAGACTTTTCTCGTTTATCCCAAATCTCTTAAAGAGTTGTAACATTCTTAGCCGCCATTTTATTACAACTCTCTATTGACTTGACTGCTTTCGTATCTGCAAATAACTTGCAAATATTATAAAATACTTGACACTGGCTAATTCCTAAATGACCATAATTCGGTTAAAGACCGAGAAAAGGTACCTGGAAACACAAACTACCTATATCAATCAAATGACCTATAGGTACCTTGTAGTCCTGCTATCTTCTACTTCAAACCTCGATAGAGTTTATTTGATTGTTACCGTTTGTCAATAAGCTAGTAAGTAATCACCAATTAAGCAAGCAAGCAAAAATCCAGAGTATTTACAAAATTATTTATTGCAGCAAGATTTACCTTCACACAGTTTCCCAGTATATCCAGGCCTGCACGAGCAGTAGAAAGAGTCGATATCACTCCAGCAGGTGCCGCCGTGAGCGCACGGGTTGTTGTCACAAGCCTGGAATTATTCAAATACGGGGTTTATTTAGGTAACTACGTGAATTGTTTGAATGTACAATGTTTTTTGGGCTATCAAAAAAGAGGCGGGGGTTTACGTTACGGAGGGTATAGGGGAAAAGGGTGTGAGCAAGACATTGACAGGGAACAGATCAGTACACAGCAGTGCAGAAGACGTTTCTCGTCTTTTGCACGTCTTTTGCATTATATCTTTCTTTATTTTGTTTTTCAAGAAGCTTTTTATATAATTGACTAGCTGTGCCCCGCGGTTTCACCCGCGTATGTCTCGATCCCGAGGGAATATCGGGATCTATGTTACTCAGGGTGAATGTAGCTTTCCAATTGTGAAAGAATTTTTGAAATCGGCACAGTAGTTTTTGAGTTTATTCGTTACAAACATACAGACACACACAAAAATACAAATGTTTCCTCTTTATAACATAAATGTAGATAGTGTAGATGTAGATAGGAGAGCGTTCTCTTAACTCCGTTCACTCTCATCAGATGGTGAGTGACGAAAAGGACTAAGATGTAGCACCTTTAATGTTGAAGTGGGCCGATGTAGAGAAGCCGAACAATTTATAGTATCTCTAGTGTTAATATCACCCTAGATTCATAAAAAAGCTTGGTTTTCCCAAAGTCGTAGAACCAAAACTATAAGTTTAGTTAAGATCGCCTTTTTGAACGAAATGCGACATTCTTTCGCCAAAACACATTGTATTGTAAGTAAAATCTACATAAAACTGAAAGTTGGAAACACAAAAACTACCTAGTTTTATTTTAGTTTTTAATATTAATTATGTTTTATAAGTGTTTAGTTTTGCTTAATAAAATCGAATATTAAAACCTACATCCACATAATTCTTGTCACAACAAATCTCGACGTCATACGTACGACAGACACGGTAGGCGGGAGCTGGCAGTAGTCCCTCTGTATATTTGCACCTTTTCACAACAACAAACAAACTTGATAACTGGTAACTCCACTAATCCGGAGCGTAAAGAAAACAAAAAACAAGCACCCAGGTAAAACAAAGAACAAAATACAAACAAAGGCAAAGTGTAAAGAGGACAAGTTAGGTAACAAATAAATAATTAAGTATAGAGTAAAACGTACCGATCTAGCTGGTATGTGGCATTCGTCCCCGATGAACCCTCTAGGACACTCGCAGGAGTAACTGTTGCCGTGGTCCAAGCAGTATCGGTGGGAGGAGCAGGGGCTCGGCGAGCATAGATCCACCTAGAAATATGTTCCTTACGATAAATACATATTTGTAAGACGACAAACTTGTACAACGGTGATGTACGGTGGAAGAATATAGTTACCTATACCCAAGATCTATTACTGCAAACCATTTAAACAGACAATAGTCAGTCGTAGGAGTTTAAAAACAAGTATAGTATCCTACTAATAGGTACCTACCTAATAAGGGGGATTTTTTGAGAGGCTTTCAGCCGTATTCACGCATGAGACCGTATACTGTCAAAGCTGACTCCATTATCACTTACAAGTAGCTTACAAGGTTTAATGCTTACAAGCATTGCTACGCATCACATCATGGTCGTTTTGTGAATACGACTGCTTGACTGCCACTTGTCATCACATCATCAACCGACTTAAGAGCTGCCCCACACACCGGAAATTATCAAATCTGAATCCACACTGACAGCATACAGCGACGAAAATGTGTATGTGTACACGAATATTCCTTAGATGTGTAGGTACCTATTACCTACTGTAGAAAGTATGGATTCAATTCGAAAATTTTCAGCAATGTGTCGCAGCGTCAAAACGTATCGAAAAGCAGACACATCTATGTTTCGACATGCTTTTGACACGCCAGCCCATGCAATCACTAAAAGTCAAACTACACGATGACACTTACACTGACACTTATCCTAAAACAGCCCACACCTAAAGCCACACATATAAAGAAATTCGTGCATGTGTGCTGTAGGTGTGGTCTGTTTAGGTAAAGAAGTGTCAGTGTAATTGTCCGTCGTGTATTTTAACCTTAAAAGAAGGACGAGTCTCGTTCAGAAACTCGTTCGTATGCCGACTTTCGATCTTCTAGCTAAGCGTGCCACATCTTAGACCACTTCGTCACTCGTACACTAGTGAAATTATGGCCAAACACTTTCAAAATAAAATATAAAAAGAAGATATTGGTATCTTGAGTCTACTTTAGAAATAATACTTAATTTTCAACCCAGAGACTTAATCAAGCCAATTAAGTAATGAAATCTTAATATTGTTCTAGTACAATTAAAACTTCATTAATTCAGAAGAAGCTCAGTCTCAATTAACCTTGAAGTAATACTCGGAGGGAAGTAATGCGTATGTACGTATAACTATACATACATACAGTTTCTTTTAACTTAGGGGAAAATAGGGGGAAGGCGGCATCTATTGCAGATATAACTACATAGCTGTCGGAACTATTTTAGGATGTAGGGCTTATTATAAGTAAGTAGGTGAGTATTTTTTTATTCTTTTATACAAAAATTAATGAACCGATTAAGATGCAGATTGGTTTTTGTATGTGTGTTATAGGTATCAGTAGCAAAAAGCTAAGGTTTTTATAAAGTTAACTAGGAGTGACCAAAAAACTGACCAAATAAGAGATTATATCCAAAATTGTTGACGAAATAAGAGATTATGTATATCCATAAGTGGATTGGAACACGGAAATATATTGACTTCATAAACCGGTGGGGTTTATGACGAACCCCAGTCAAATAAATATGAATTAACATCACGAAAAATTTAGGCGTTCAATGAATCAGAAAAACGGGGTAGCCCAGATTCAGAGGTAACTCGATAGAAGTCGGGTGGCATTGTATTCATACATACAATGGCACTCGAAAGTTTTAGCTAGGGCCCCAAAGCTGATAAGATTTTTGTGGCATTTGTATGACTATCTGATAATATGATAATTACCGTACATCTCCCCAAAATAAAGTTTTCGTGATCGGCTTATCCCGAATTCTGATTTTCCTCACCCGACCCAGAAAAACCCCTGTAATATAAAGTGGCTATAAAGTAATACTTTAAGAGTAATACAACGTTCATAACGCTTAGCCACTTCACGGTACGGTGGGTAACAAAACTTTTATTGAACTTCGTATCGATTTGCTCTCTATTCTCGGTGTAACTTTTCTTTTGAAAATACATAACGTCCTGAGGGAAAACGGAGGGCAAAATATCAATATCGTAAGGAAAATATTTGAGTGACAAAGGTTACGATATGAAATATAAAACATTATTGTTTTAGTTTTGTGACTGAATAAATAAAAACAGTTTGTCAAAGGACAATAAGGTCGCTTGCTTGCTACTAAATATTTGGTTGGAAATGTGAATCCGCTATCTTTTCATAACATAATTGAGTTTTAGCTTTATTCGTTTACAAATACCACATATTTGTAACTATATAGTTTAGGCCGTATTCAGAATTGTTCCTAAAAGTAGCTAGGTGCCTAGGTAATAAGTTCAGGATTTTTATAGATTCTATTTTTTCATCATTTTCGTGTCGATTAGGTGCTGGAAAATTAAATTAAAATCTGTGCAAGTCCCACTGTTCGCACACCGCGACGACACACACTCGTTGTACTCCACTCACCTTGAGTTGGCAAGTAATGCCGGTGTACCCGCGGCCGCACGAGCACACGAACCCTCCGACGCGGTCGGTGCAAGTCCCGCCGTTCGCACACGGCGACGACACACACTCGTTGTACTCCTGCTCGCATTGGTTGCCTGTGTAACCTGACCAATACAATAAAAATCTTAATCAGAAAGGTTTCAAAGAAGCAATGCCACAGTATAAATAAACGAAAAGCACGCGAGCTCTCCAATGTTTTTGTTGTTTTCGCTTATGTTGATTGTTAATCCATTAGAAATGTTTTTCAGTGCACTATTATACAGATAGCTAAGTAGTTACGAGTAAATAATAGATTGGGCACCTACAGAACGTAAAGCTAAAGTGGCAGGTACAATGCGCGGCCCCCACTAAAACAGATTTTGTGTAGACAACCTTCAGTAAAACGTTCATTAGGTATGCGTAATGTTCAGATTTAAAATATGTACGTTCAGCATCAAAAGTCGATGACCACATTCAGATTGTCAAAATTGCTATAAGTAAGTACATCATAATAAAAATAAAAGAGAAGACAGAGAAATACTTTCAGAATGTCTGTCCTGTTTTGACACCCCACAATTATGATGTATGATGTTGACATCGACTTTTGATAGTAACTGTACCTACTTACCTAAGTAATATAAAACCATGTTATTTAAAAAGTCTGAAAAGAAGGTGCTTTAAGATAAATAGCCATCATCAATCCACATTAAATATCGCAGTCGCAATTCCAATTTAAATTAAACTTTAAAAAAGCTGTTAAGTGTGTGGCTTTCTCAAATTGTAAGAAATAGCGTACCCATAAAATAAAGAGACTATAACCTCGATTGAACCACAGGTCTGTCTGCTTGACATTATCAAGTTACGACACCCACAAACCCAAGCTGTTATGATTTAATAACTTTACATTGTTTCCTACTTCTTTACGACGACGGTATTAACGATTTATGTATTTGTTTACAGTTAAAACCACCTGACAGACATAAACATAAAAACAAATGATCTTTTAGCATATTATTATGCATATAACAAGCGCTGGTTACAATTTATATTGTTTTGTCGTAAGGTTCTTTGTACTTGCGTTCTGATTCTAATACATACCTACCATATGATGTATAATATGTTTATACATATTTACCTACAGAGTGGTGAGCATTGATAATAAAGAAGAATTAATATTTCATTTAGGTAGTTACACATGCTTATGTAAATAACCGTGCCGTGTAGCCTCGGCATAGAATAGGGTTACCCCATATCTTCCCATGGGTGTCGTAAAAGGCAACTAAAGGATCTGAGGGAGACTATTAGCAAACCTTAAGTTCTCCCCGCGCGGTGGCGAATAAACTGCTTGTTTCCTAGTAGGGTTCGTGTCCGGCAGGCGGCCGGCAATAAAACAATTGCCAAATCTGCTTGCAATAGGTATGGTCATTGATGATAACTTCGGTACCTACTGCGCCGACCCCAAATAAACAAAACAATTTGTGGTTCTAGCGGACCCCTGGCTCCCAAAAAGATACAACCGGGAAAATCGCTTGGATGAGAAGATTCGCTGATGTAAATAACTATGAAGGTAATTAATGTAATAGCTTCACATGGGCTACGTGAACGTAAAAACATTTTTCACCTTTTATGCCGCTTTTTATGTTTGTTTTGACGATACAATTTCCATGATAAATCTCTTCTTTGCAAACCATTAGCAGTTAGCGTCCACATAAATCATGTAGACACACGATTACCATAACAATGTTTAACTTATATCCAAACATAACACAATTATTATTCATGAAAACGAAAACACCTCTAGTTAGTTTAGGCCTTAGGCAACACACACATAATCTGTTACGTGTATGTATTTTTCTAACTAGAGTGTAAAAAAGCAACAGAAACCTTTCAAACTCCAATAATGGAAAATGTGCCAAAGCTTTTGTTCAGCGAAAGGTTACCGTTATAAATAAAGCTGCAAAATAGAATTTATCGAAATACATTAAAATCCTTTCTGTGTAGCAGCCGATATGGATCATATATAATTCGATACATCAGCATCTAGATAAAAAAGGTAAAATTTTGTTGTTATAAAACTCAGAGGACCCTTTGCTATTAAAACCGACCTATTAGCAGTAGGGCAGATCTATTCTCATGAGCCCGTCTCCGTGGTTCAGAAGACAAGTAGGTAGTGTTCGGTCTCCTTTGCTATCTTTAGACGGCGACGACGTCTCTAACGACCGACTGATCTCTAATTCAGTGCTGATGCTGATAAATAATATAAATCATCCACATTAGCTAGTACGTACAAACATCTCGACGACCTCTATGGTGCGTCATGCGAAAGCCCAACTGCAATGCCGGAGGTTGCGAGTTCGATTCCCGCCGCGCAGATATTAATGCTTAAAAATAAATATTTGTTTCTGGTCTAGTTGTTTTCTATGTATCAAGTGTATGTATTTACAAAAAAAAGTATATGGTAGTATCATATGTAGTATATCCGTTGTCTAGTACCCATAGCACAAGTCTAGTGCTTAGTTTGGGTCTAGATTGCGCTGTGTGTAACGTCGTGCAATATTTATATTTATATTTTTATTATACATGATATTGATGTTTGTAGGTAGCAATATTCCTCGTGCAGTCCATTCCGCGGGTAAAACCGAGCGATGCTAGTAGATTATGTAATCATGAAGTATTTGGTAAATAGAATTTAAATACTAAGCCAAAGAAAATGTTGAACATTTTCTTTCCCTCAAATATTCAACCAATTTTCCTTCTTCTTCTTTTTTTGGGTTAATGGCCTTGCGTGATCGCAAATTCTGCCAATGTCAGGTAGTGGAGAAATCACAAGCTCAAGATATTTCCTTGTTTTTATTAATAGGTATGTTATGTTCCTCTTATTGAAGTGTTTTTTTTCCCCTCGATACACTAGAACAAACACAAACACATTGTTAAACTAACTACAACGACACAGGGTTACGTATTTAAATACTTATACATATAAAATATATATAAAAAGGGAGGAAATATGGATAAAAGTTATTTGGAGGATAGAAATAATGCATAATTGATTAGGTTAAAGTTTTATTTGGCTCATAAAAATAAAACTAGCTAGAGAATATAAAATGTCGGAAGAAGATAACATAACGGATAATATAAATTTAATGTTTATAGGACGGGGAACATCTGAAGGGAGAAAATCATGAAGTGAGAAGTGAGAATTTGGACAATTGAAAAAAATGTGGTCTAAGTCGCCTTCGTCTAATCCACATTCGCACACGGAAGTGTCCCGAATCCTGATTTTTCTCAAATGCACAGGAGAACAGCAGTGGCCTAAACGAATACGGGATATAATTGAGGTGGTACGTTTCGGAATATCGCGATATTTAAAAAACCACGGTTTAATCGGAATTTCCGGTTGGATCTCAGCATAAGACCTACCTTTAGTCTGTTTAGATATCGACCATTTTTCGTTCCATGTAATGGAAAGATGAGATGAAGCTTGGGAGATAATATCCTGGGAATAAATATGTTGGTGAGAAGGGATTCCGGTACGCGAGGCCGACTTGGCACACCAATCTGCTGACTCATTACCAAGAATACCGCTGTGTCCAGGAATCCAAGACAACACGATCTCGATTCCCCGGTAGTAACATCGGAACAGGGCTTCTCTGATCTCAAGAATAATAGGTAGTTTTTCCTTGGATTTGAATGGGTTACCTTGAATTGCCTGGACACAACTTAGAGAATCAGTGAGGATCAAAGATTTTCCTAGATTATGGGAATCTATAAATTTGATTGCCTCATATATCGCAATGGCTTCGCCGGTAAAGTTAGATGTCATAGGAGGACATTTAAAGCTGAGTGCCAGCTTATATTTTGGGATCCAGACCGCGGCACCGACATCGACGTCTACATCAGAAGATTTTGAAACCAATTTTCCTTATCAAATTCAAAGTTATCGAATCCTAATTACGAGGGTCGTCCCAAAAGTACCCGACCTGACCTACAAATGCGGGTAGTTTAAAAAAAACAATTACTGTGTTCGATAGAAGCATCTTCTAACAGCTTGTGTTATAAATTTTATTAGACTACGTTAAATAATATTTTTTAAACAGCCATCCTAAGTGAACGCTGTGAGTGAATTTTAAAAATGGAAAAAATTGGGCATCGTTATGTGATACAATACTTTCACCTGAAAGATCTCAGTCCAACCGCTATCAAAGCCGAGTTGGATTCTACTCTGGGGGAGTCTGCTCCTTCGTTTACCACAATAAAATACTGGGTAGCTGAGTTTAAAAGAGGTCGCACGAGATGCCAAGACGAACAGCGCAGTGGTCGACCAAATGAAGTCACTACGCCACAAAATGTAAAGAAAATCCATAAAATGATTTTGGACGACCGTCGATTAAAAATGCGGGAGATAGCAGACAGTGTAGGCATTTCAAAAAGTGCTGTTCATCGCATATTGACCGACAATTTGGATATGAGAAAGCTGTGCGCAAGATGGGTGCCGCGTTTGCTCACAATTGAACACAAACAGCGCCGTGAGGATGTTTCCATCGAGTGTTTGGCTATGTTTCGCAGCAACAAAACCGAATTTTTGCGTCGATTCATAACCATGGACGAAACATGGGTCCATCACTTTACACCTGAAACGAAAGAGCAGTCGAAACAGTGGACTGAAAGGGGAAAACCGGCCCCAAAGAAAGCAAAACTGATTCAGTCAGCTGGCAAAGTCATGGCATCAGTTTTCTGGAATGGACGTGAGATAATATTTATTGATTATCTGGAAAAGGAAAAAACAATCAATGGCGAGTATTATGCAGCCTTGTTGCAACGTTTGAGTGACGAAATCAAGGAAAAACGGCCACATCTGGCGAAGAAAAAAGTTTTGTTTCATCACGACAATGCACCAGTTCACACGTCCATCATTGCGATGGCTAAAATTAATGAATTGAAGTTTGAATTGCTTCCTCACGCACCTTGTTCGCCAGATCTGGCTCCCTCTGATTATTTTCTTTTTCCAAATCTAAAAAATTGTCTTGGAGGAAAAAGATTTGCCAATAACGAAGAGGTGGAGTCTGCGGTTACCGGCTATTTTGAGGAACTTGACGGTTCCTACTATAAAGAGGGTATCGGAGCTTTTGAACATCGGTGGGAAAAGTGTATCGAGCTCAAAGGAGATTATGTTGAAAAATAAATATAAAATTTTGCAAATATTTTATTGTTTTCCTTGTCAGGGTACTTTTGGGACCGCCCTCGTACTATAACTTGTATTTTTCCTAATAGAAAATCGCCCCAATATTTAGGTAGATATAAGAGAAAGTCGTTCATTTCGCTGTTATCAAACTTAGTCAAACGGAAAAAGTAAAATGATGTCTATACAATATCAAAGGGCAAAGTTTGAAATTCCTTGTACTGAAACACAATCTCGGCCCGAAGGCTGTTTGTTTGCATCCTTTCTGAATTTCTTCGCTGTCGAGAAAACAAGGCACTTGATTAATTCACCACGATTTATTTGAACATTGGGAACGCTTCTTGCTTTTGTATTGCCAAACTGTCTACCTATTTCTCTAATGGAAAAAAGAAATGAGCTAAAGCCCGAGCGTTACATCTAAATTGGAAATTTTCCTATTGAGAAAAGAAATCTTTTGTTCGGACCAAGAAAAATTGGTTGCTTTATAAGGTTGTCGCGTTAATCTGTATCGGAACTGAGTCTTTCCAAACCGCTTTGACGTAAAACATTACAAGCTACATTGAACATTCTCACAGATGAAACAATATTCAACAACTCAGTAAAACGAAATGGAGTTGTCGTGTATTTCAGTACACGAATTTCAATAACACCTAAGCTTGGAAGTGTCTTAGCTTACGTGCGACACATCACATGCGAATATATATATTTTTAATGTATTAAAAAAATGGAAGTATTACAAATATTTTGTGACTTTAAGTGATCGTTGGCCATTTCATCTCACCAAATGCGTGACCACACTTATGAAATCGTTAATGTTATAGTTAGTTTTTGACATTCTAGCAAAATTATTTTGATTAGAGGTAATTTAAAACCTTAGATCGCCAGCGCTACCTATCGTAGCATTCGTAACTAGCAATTAATAATGATCTTCTCTCATTAAGACATAAGTCGATATCGGCGTACGTACCAAGACTTGTACGCAAGAACTTAAGAAAGCACTTGGCGCTAAGTACCTTATACGAATTCCCGTTCGTAGTTGTTATGTACATATACGTACCTACCAATGTAGGTATAGTTCCACAAGTATTAATAGCTCTAATAAGCAAACCAACTATAATGTCTTATAGATTAATTTAAATTGTAAATACTTAATATAATATTCATCGCAATTCATTGTTCACAGTTGAGTGAGCCTAAAACCTATACCATCCGCTTTACAGGCTCAATATTGTGTTGTTTAGGTGTTATATACCCAATTTTACATTCTGAAAATACCCAAGCGTGGGTTTAACAACTTTTAAAACATTAACTTGATAATTAGCTTAATGATAATGGTGTTTCTGTTTAATAACGGGCACCCGAGGCGAACGGCGCGGTGCGACGCAGCGTGGTAGGTAGGATATAGGGTACAGTTGGAGCCGGAAGAATGAGATACGCAAACGATCGAAGCAAGGCCGCACGTATAGTGACTGCGGGATGCGGGCAACCTTCCAACTTCACTTAAAATAAATCACCAGAAATTCCCTCTCCCAACATTTGCCAACAAGATTAAGCATTATTGAATTGGCCAAGTTCGAATGATTTATTATGTAGGCACCTATACAACGACTAACTTTTACAGTTCTACTTAATTATTAAAGGAGCCTAGGCCCGTTCGTTACAAATACAAATTCGAATCGAAAAGTTTAAAGTAAGCATATTACAATTCAGCTCGAAGTTAAGTCGTTAAACGATAGAATTATTGTAATTTTCTTCTCTAAAGATGACATCAAAAGCTTATTACTATCAGCAAAGCAAACCAAGGACAATTAGATGGGGGTCCGAGAATTTTAATTATGATCGGACTTAATTGTAACGTTCCCTCGATTTTGTTTTAATGAAAGAACGGTCACGGACGTAGCGTTTTCAAAAGCCTGGAAATTATTACGTCGTTTATTTGAGAATCGAGTAATTAAAATAGGCTTATTATATTGATAGCGCGTAAAAGAGTACGATTACTCTATTACGCGGCACCAGTGTGTTCCTTTATACCTCGGCGGGCACGTATTCTATTACTAAATTGTCTAAACATCGCTTATACATTGTTAAGATATATATAAAATAAACGCTTTTAATATGTGTACAATTATTTATAAATATTAACCTAATAGCCTCAAGTGACTTGAAGGCAACCAATTTGAAAGAATGGCTTCTCGAAAACTGTTTTTTAAGGATAACCTTGTAAATCTCCCTGGGTGACATACGGGCATCATTATGGTTCAGAAAGTCTAACATTATGTCTAGACTAAGTCATATAGCTTTGATGTTGAATTGAAGTCTCAATAATTTAAACAACGGATTACAGCTTTAAATATAGGTACTGTGATTATTATCATACTCGTAGTCATTATATTGTCATTGTATTATTAAGTCAGATGTAATAATAACAGGAAGCTTTTTGATAGTGCACGCACGCCTTCCGAAGGTAAGGGGCTCCATAACCCCGTGATACTGTAGGTACGTATAACAGAATGCAAAATCTAAATAAGAAAGTTTATAAAAGGTAACACAATGTTTATTACAAATAGTAACTTAGAAAAATTATTTTCAAGGAAAAATAGCATTCAAAAATTTTCACTTGCGGCGAGGCTTGAACTCGCGTCTTTGGGTCAGTACCCCAACGTCCTTTCCAACTAGACTACGCAAGCCCACGTCTCGTGCCGTGAAAACTTCCAATGCTATATTCTCCTTTGATTGTTTACGATTAAGGCTCGTTAGAGCGCCATCTATTCGAAAATTATTGAATGCTATTTTTCCTTGAAAATAAATTTTCTAAACAAAATAGCCTTGAGCTACATACAAAAATTAATAGAAATTTATAGTAATGGAAAAAGCGACATCTTACGTTTAATGAGTTAACTGTAAAGTTAACCATTACGACGCAGGTGTAAACAACTGGAAAGTTGTTCCTGTAGCGTTAGATAGATGGCGCTCTAACGAGCCTTAATCGTAAACAATCAAAGGAGAATATAGCATTGGAAGTTTTCACGGCACGAGACGTGGGCTTGCGTAGTCTAGTTGGAAAGGACGTTGGGGTACCTACTGACCCAAAGACGCGAGTTCAAGCCTCGCCGCAAGTGAAAATTTTTGAATGCTATTTTTCCTTGAAAATAAATTTTCTAAACAAAATAGCCTTGAGCTACATACAAAAATTAATAGAAATAAATAGTAACTTGTTTATTACTAAACTTATCATAGGTATAAGTACCTACTAGTGCGCGCTTCGCACTTCACGCCCTTCAACTCGTCTTCAATTTGAAAAAGTTATATAAAATAAAAACGATTGTACGGACTTAAGCTCTGTATACTGAACTAGGACATCGGTACCGTAACTATTTGTAACTGACTCAGCTAAGAATCCTAAGCCCTAAGTAAATGTAGAGTCATTCTTCGCTTAAAGAAGATTGTGCCTTTACTTGGCTTAAGTTGATGGATGAGAAAGCTAAGTCAAATTAAAAAGGAGATTATGTAAGTATCTAACTCAATGGAAAGGTCCGTTTCATTGTACCTCCACGTTTTGTAGGTGCCGACTGAAATATTTGATTAATATTAAAATTCATTAAAAGTATGCTTTTATAATGTAGGCTTTCTTGGCCATAAATATTCATAGTCTCTTTCAGCGTTCCTTAATAAATAAGTCATTTATGAACCCTCCCTAATATCATAAATGAGGATGTAACTCTGTCTGTAAGTTATGTTTTTACGCAAGAAACAATGAAAGATAGATCGTTGGAAAACAAAATAAAAGTCCATTATAAATGGAAAAATAACTCAATCTAGCTGCCAAAATCTGCTGGAAAAATAACTCAGTCCGTCTGTTACGTTTTCACGCTACATAGCTGGACCTAAATTGATGATTTCTAATAGACATAAAATAAAAGGAACCTTGGAGAAAAACAAAAGCTAGTTCCAAAACCGATCACGGAGAAAACCATGGAGCGCAGCTAGATATAAATAATTATAAAAATGAAGCAAAAGTACATCATTTTTAAAATGTTTCCGAGGGAAAAGCATTTCTAAATCGGCAAATCTTTCAAGAATGCCGAGCGCAAAACGTGTCTCTAAAATATAAGAAATAATCACTCACCAGGTTGACAGAAGCACCGGTACTCATCACCACCAGGTTCGATATCGACTTGCTCGATGCAGATCCCCTTGAGACAAGGGTTAGATGCGCAGGCGCCGCCCGTGATGGAGAGCTCGCACTGCGCGCCCGCCCAGCCGTCTGCGCACGCGCAGTGGAACGTCGATGATCCGTTGATCGCCATCGTCATGCAAGTACCGCCGTTTAGGCAAGGAGACGAGTAGCAAGGGTCTTTTTCGCAGTTTGTACCACTGATTCCTGTATTGAACGTATAGGTACGAATATTCACTTTAGTATGAAAATGAAAAAAAGGTTACATATAAACATCACTAAACAAGATAATGCCTTGAGCTACATCATTAACATGAAAACATACAAAAGCACTCGCATGGTGCTGTGAAAGAAAAAAAAGTGTAACAATTTACAGCAGTTTTCACTGTATCGCAAAAACCTAATGTTGAAAAAAAAGTTGTAGACAACTAGTAGTAGTATTAATGATCAATACTATTGATTTAACTATTGATCAAAATGAATTTCCTTTAAATTAAGTAGTAAGTTTGCGTAAAATAAAATTTCTAAGGCTGAATTTATCTTCTCACAGTAATGTATTATTTATCTTATTTATTGTGTACATATAGTAAAAGCTAATGACTTTAGATTTTACTATACACAACAGATAAGATAAAAAATACAACTACAAATTATTTTTGATGTTCGATTCCTCTACATATTTTTCTACCTTTTCCTGCTACGAATAACGACTACCTATTACATATCACATTCCACTTTGTTGTTTCATTTTATAGGTAAAAGAAGGGAAAGGTATTAATGTAAACAAGCTTTGGTTCGAGGATATTGTAATTCAATAGAATAAAGTTGTTTTAACTGACTTCGTTAATTCCCACGAATTATACGAATAACAAACAACGAATTGGATTGTTTTAGAAGCTGTGGTACGTACGTATTTCATTATATCCCTGATTCGCTGATTGAACAGTCTCTTTGTGAACAACTCATAACATATTAAAGCCCACTCGTAGGCAAATAAAAGAGTTAGGTACCTACTGGTAAATCTGTAGAGATACAAATCGAAATTCTCGATTTCGCATGAATTTTTAAATCTTGCAAAACGGCCGGATGGTTACGTAATAACTCGCTTCATATGAGCCGGAGCCGGATTGCGTCACATTGGTGTTTAATTGACCGAACAACGTGATTTATTGGTGCAATCCATATTACATTGTGCTCGATTTTTACGTCTCATTTATTCGGGGATTGAACATGATAACAATTAGGATTTAATAAGTAAATTCGTGTAATAACTTCAGCTTTATCCTCTGATGAATACGTTTGTAAAACTAGATAAAGAGTAGACCTGATTCATGATCACCATTTATCGAACCATATCTATGTGCGACACGATACAGATTTTGCCTGTGGCTAAGAGAACTATAGAGTCTCAGAAGCGTTGTCATTTTAAGGTTCGCACTGCGAGGGAATGAAAACAACAGTTGGGTGAGGCTGTATTTCGTAGTGTACCTGTACGCACAAAGGTTTTTTCTAGAAAAGTGTGTTGAATCTTAGACCCTTTCTTTACTTACTCGTACGTTATTTTTTTACAAAGTGAATAATATACACGATTAAGTCCATAAAAAACTTGCGGTATTATTATTATAATATATCTTATCTATAGACGACCTCTGTGGCGAGTCGGGGGAAGGCCTGCAATGCAATGCAGAAGGTAGCGGGTTCGATTCCCGCCGGGTGCTAGTATTTATGCTTAAAAATAAATATTTGTTTCTGGTCTGAGTGTTTTCTATGTATGTGTTTAAAAATAAAAAAAAGTATAATATTTAGTATATCCGTCGCCTAGTACCCATAGTACAAGCCTTGTGCTTAGTTTGGGGCTAGATTGCGTCGATTGATTGATTGAAAATACAAACTCAGATTAGGTGCAGATTTTCTACCTGTATTTTCCGTTAAGGCTTATTTACATGAAATCATTAAATTGCTCACTCAGAACCTAGGGTCTAGGGTCCAATCGAGAAAGCGTTAGGTACAGTTTGATAAACGACCACTATTTATCACTAACTGGAAACTCCTCTATTTAATAACGTTATTTGCAGAAGTAATTAGATTCGGTTACTAATGAGAAAACTTATTACATTAGTAGTCGAGGCGTAGTAAACAACGACCGTAAGAACAAATCTAGTTAAATGCATTGATCAGAGAGAACAAGCAAAGTTTCAGATCGAGTTTCGAGAAAAAACCTGCCGCAGAGACCGTTCGATAAATGGGATATGTTTTATCTAAGTTTAAAAGATTTATTAGGTCGTATCTTCTTTAAAAGTGTACCTACTTGTCGTACATGTATTTACTATCTAGATTTTTATAGACAATCAAAAATATAAGGGTGATTTTTGTGTGAAAAGGAGTCGGAACCCGATTGCGATGATAAGTAAAATGGAATTCACTTGTCAAGGAATAGAAGCTGCCTTTTCGTAAAATTATATTCACGGTGTATTTTTACCAAACTTAAAGTAAGGTAATCGATATTGTTTACTGTTGGATACATTCATACGTTTGGTCCACTTTACTATATTGTACGTACAATCAACATATCTGCTAGGGTTATTACTGCCTGCACAATATCTCTATACATATATATAAAATTCATTGTCCTGACTACCTACGAGTATATATATCAATGCAGAGCCCAAACCGCTAGTCCTAGAGACATGAAATTTGGAGTGTATCCTTTGTAATCCACTAAGAAAGGGTTTTTGGAAAAACCCACGGGTACAGAACTTACGCGGGTGAAACCGCGGGACTCGGCTAGATTTACATAATATCTATAGAGTGGAAGTTTAACCTCGTTTACGCTAAAGTCAAAAACGGCATGCATATATGCATCGCATATATCATATATCACTTTATAATATATGAAACCTTTATAAGAATAAAGAGGTACTAATAAAACAAAGGTGCTAGCGAAATAGACTAGCGCTGCAAATTCAAAGGAGTCTCAGTAGGTACATAAGTATTCGGCAAAGCAAAGCGTGGTGATTCATTTCAGCGCAAGCGAGCTGACAACTGCACACAATTTGTTTACCACGCTACTCACGACTGTAAAACAAGTTTAATATATTATGTTACTCGTACGAAAATATACACTTTTAATTTCAAATTTTGCATGGTGTAATATTATAACTTACAAAATGATAGCAGTATTTGTTAGACAGAAAGTAACACGTAAGCGTGAACAAACAGAAACACAACAATATGGATTAGAAGATTTGAAACTTTAGTATAGGTACCTACAAACGTTGTTTGCGTAAACATGTAGCTACGAAATAAAAACGTAGGTATCTACAATTTTTCGTTGTTTTTAACTGCTACGAATATGGGCTTGCTAAACCTCTAGCTATGTTTTTTTAAGCTCACATATCTGCTACGAACAATGTCAATATTAAACTGAAATGTTTTTGGAGCTAACTTATCGGCGAAGTTAGCATTTGCTACGAACTCCTATATTGAACCAAAATATATATCTGACTAACTGTATCCCGCGGTTTTCCCGCATAAGTCCCGATCCCATGGATTTTTTCAAAAATCCTTTCTTTTCGGATGCCTATATCGTATAAAGAACACACTCTCGAAATTTCAGCCCTCTGCTATCAGTGGTTTAGGCTGTGCGATGATCAGTCAGTCGATCGGGACAAAGCATTTTATAGATATAGATATACTAGTTGTGTCCCGATCCCGTGGGAATTTTGAAAAACCCTTTCTTATCGGATGTCTAAAGAATCTGTTCTTTAGACATCCGATAAGAAAGGGTTTTTCAAATTTCAGCTCTCCACCATCAGCGACTTTGGCTGTGCGATGATAGATCAATCAGTCAGTCGACACGTACTACTAGCTTTATTAGTGGCTGCACTGGAGCAGCCACTAAGAAAGTCGGCGCGGATCTTGTTCCACTGCTAATCATCACTTACCATGAGGTAAGATCGTGGTCAAATTCTCAACTTTATTTATTTTTTATGTTTAAAATGTCTGTTGTTCGGAGCCAATTTATCTGCTACGAAGCTAGCAATTACTACGAACCCTGTGAATGTCTCGCTGAAGTGTGTTATTTCGAGCTAATTAACTAACCTGCTACGAGGCTGTGTTCGCTACGAACTTTGCATATGTCTTGCTAGAGCTTTCCGCAACGAATCGATATTTGCTACGAAGAAATGATTGAACTATAGAGTATAGTCAGGTAAGATCGGAAACGGGGGAAGTATGACTCAAATATTTCTCAAAATAGGTGACATTGCAACTGCCGGGTGCCACAGATCGGTGCGGGTGAGTTGCTCTTACGAACACCGTGGCTAACACTCAAAAATATCACCAATTTTGGGAGACGTTTTTGTTTTTTCTTCTGTTTTCGCGATGTTCTATTGAAATTAAAGACATTTTTTGGTTTGTCAATCCTGAGAAGAGAACTGTAAAGGTCCCGAAACGTTAAGCATTAAACAATGCTAAAAGTTATAAACTACCACGCGATTAAAACCGAAAAATGTCTTTAATTTCAAATATTTTTGAGTCATACGGTTTCCCCCGTAGCCGATCTTACCTGACTATACCAGTTACCTATATATTAAGCTACAGTGAATACATGATGGTGCTTACCGTAAGGACAAACGCAGGTGTAGTTGAGAGAGTTGGGTGTTTGCGTAAGGTCGACGCAGACACCGTTGTTGAGACAGGGGCTAGAAGTGCACGGGTCACGGTCTTCACAGCGCGCACCGACGTAGCCACTGCAGCATTGGCACTCGTATCCATCCTGGTATTTTAGAGATGTTAAATCAATTTCCAACTGATTTATCGTTGCTAATGAAATATTGCATGCGGTTATAAGAGGGAAGTTTTTGGAAAGTTTGGGGTAAGCCACAGACGTTGCTACGAAAACCTAAATCTTGATTTAAAAGTGGTATTCCTATCCTATATATAGGTTGCAACATTTGACACTCCCTGTGATTGCCGTGTAGCCGCGACAGAGAATAGGGTTAGACCATCTCTTCCCGTGGGTGTCACAAAAGGCGACTAAGCAATCTGAGGGAGACTAGTATTGGCGGAAGGTATGGTCAATGATGAATTACCTACAGTGCCGACCCCAAATTAAAAAAACCCTTTTGGGGTTTTTTTTATTTGGGGTTCCCATACTTACAAATGAAACAAAAAAAAAATTTCATCAAACCTATACGTGTGGGGTATCTATGGATAGGTCTTCAAAAATGATATTGAGGTTTCTAACTTATTTATTTTCTAAACTGAATAGTTTGCGCGAGAGACACTTCTAAAGTGGTAAAATGTGTGTCCCCCAACTAAAAAAAATATATGATGTACACTTCCAACGAAAATTGGTTTGAACCAGATCTAGTAAGTAGTTCTTTTTTAATACGCCATAAATCGTAAACCGCAATTTACCTTTCAAAACAAAACCGGTTGTATAGATAATGACACGTAACCCTTCGTGCGCGAGTCCGACTCGCACTTGGCCGGTTTTTAATGTTAAAGCAAACAAAATCTTTTAAGTAGCTAACAGAACAAGTATCAGATATTTGAACACACTTCTTTTCACATCTTGGGACGATCTGAATATTGTATTAGTTTCTTGTGCTCGCGAGTGTACCACGTTTTTAACTTTCAAATGTTTTGAAACTAAAGTCGTGTTACACTTTGCTGTTTCTAGTGTTTGTGAGTCGCGAAAGTAAAGCTTTTAGTAGCGTCTTGTATAAAAAGTTTGGCTTTTTCTTATATTTAGTTACAGTTAAGTATTATAGTGTTACATGAATCGTATTTTTAAGTTTATCCAAACAATATGTCGTTGGATTTAAAGAGATAAAATTACCTATGTCATCCATATGTCATCAATATAATTAGATGTGTCTATTTGCTTATGATGCTTTTGATCCTATGTAGAGTACCTAAAGCTAAAGGTCGTATAGTTATAGGTTGGCATAATATCAGAGTATTCGTATTCTACATTTAAAGCTGTATCTGTTATAAATCCAAGCCGTAGAATTTAAACGGACAAAGCTGCATAACAAAATTCCGATTGGGACATTTGACAAGGTGATTTTTAAAACCGTCATTTAGGGCCAACTCTTAAACTGTAACGTGTAAGAGATAGCTAAATTGCTGAAAATACGATAGAGCGGAGCTACGGCTCCGATTATGACAATAAAACTAATGTGTTTTTTTAAATTTTCGTAAATGTCGCTCTAGTCGACCAAAGCTGTTATTTCGTAAAAACATCCTAAAATTTCGATAGTGTTTCTCATAGATATCAAATGCTGAAAACAACCATAATACCTAGGATGAATTAAAAAATGCTAATTTAAAATAAAATGTATCCCGTATACTTGGAACACCCAATGTGGTACCTTCCTACATACCCCATGAGGTATGCGTTAGGTACATAGGTACCTAACGCATACCTCATAGGTAGCTATAATATAGATTATACCTAATGGGGTAAGTCCACTTACCATAGAGACGTTAGTGTAGCAAACGCCATGTCCGGAGCAGTCTTGAGATTCGCCACAGTTATCTGACTTCACAGTAACCCGTAGTCGCACACATTGAGTCTTCCAACTTTCCGATACAACTAAAATAAACATCTTGATATTTAATGATGACTGTTATTGAAATAATCTTTTTAAACTTTATCAAAATACCCATAGGTATTTTCCTAATAATTCATTCAGTAATCAATCATTCATGTGAAAAAGACAAAGCCTAGTCCAAATCTGTTGATATGAGTAAATTATGGGACCTATGTTTAAATTATTAAAGTTTTTGAGTTGAAATGATTTTAAATCATATACCTACCTACACATCGATTGAAATTTTAATAATTATTATTACGTTATACCTCCAAAGTAGTATCCGTTTTCGTGCACACATTACACAAACCTATTTTGCTTATTATGAAGGTACCTTATAGCGTTATGTGGAATACTATTAATACCTTTCATTCCTAAATAACATATTCAATCACTCTCACGCGTTCCTATAAACGTAATTGGTAAAATAGATCTATATATCCAATTGTTAAAAGCTAGGCAGTGTGAAATTTGCAGCTGTTACCATTGTGTGGCGTCAGAAATACTCGTATAAACTCCGAGGGACGGCATTTACCTTCAATGATACCTATATAAAAGTATTCGCCCTTTGTTTAATGTTTGCGTTTCACGCCACATCGTGACATTGAATAAATATACTTACATTCCTACTTAAAAAGCATCGCGTTTATACACAACCTACCTATAAGTAAGTTGGTTCCTTCGCTAAGGTCTTTCTCGTATAGTGTGAATATCTTGGCTCCGTGTTCATCGAGCGGCGTTATGTCGAGCAACATTCCATCGGAGTCGTCGCAGTGCTCGTGCCCTTGTCTAGTCACTTGATAGACTGCGGGCTGGAGCAGCGGCCGGTGAACTCTGAAATAATCCTCCCAATTTACCGGAATAACACCTTTCCTCAGTTTTATCGCGGTTTACCCGCGTTACTTCGGGACCTTGATCGAGATAAAAGTAGCCTGTCTTACTCCAAGGTCCCGTTTATTTCTACGGCAAACTTTATCAAAATTTATTCCGCGTTTTAGGTGTGAAAATGTTTACTCAAGATAGATAGAAAAACAGAATTATTTTCGTTTAATATTAGTCTGAATTTTATGCAAATTGAATCGTAACGAGATGACGTGTCGAGCAGTTTACATATTTCACACGCAAATGTGTCGTCAAGAAGAAAAATTGCTTCATATTACCACGCTCGGTTTCTATCCCTCCCTATTTTAATAAAATCGTAGCAAGTCTTCACAATATTTACCCAAACCGTCCTATTTCTGAAATAGAGCTCATCTTTTGCATGGAAACAAAAGGTCGACTCATATGTAGGTGCTACAAATACTAGATGCTTTCATATACATACAAGTTCCATCATAAAATTATGCATGATACAACCAATGTGATTCACAACATACGTTTGTTTGTATTAAGCAAGGTTTGTAGTGCGTGGGGAGCGCTCATGAAAAATGTTCGCTTTCTTCTTTCGTTTTAAGGTTATAGCAGCCTTGCACGCAATCGTGAACGAAATGTTTCAAAGATTTACGTACGTAACATATTGTTTCAGTCTTAATGAAAATTATAAAAGAATCCACAAACAAGGATCGTTAAGAATAATCTCTCGGGATACCTAATGACTACCTTTCCACATGCGCTTGTCTATAACCGTGAATTTATTCATCCGTAGGGAAAACGTGAAGCTTTCCGGTCAATGGGTATGGAGATCGATACAGTTCATCCCGACAACAAAGCTGCGAGTCGGGGTGAAGTGAACAGTGAACACTTTTTGTCTATGATAATGATTGCACACCT
The DNA here is from genome assembly GCA_958496205.1 of Idaea biselata. Classification (NCBI taxonomy): domain Eukaryota; kingdom Metazoa; phylum Arthropoda; class Insecta; order Lepidoptera; family Geometridae; genus Idaea; species Idaea biselata. Next base: position 24,355,714 of record OY292396.1, on the reverse strand, counting down.
GTCGGCATCGGCACGTGAATCGTTCGTGTCGCGGGTAAGGTTGTTGGCGTCGGGGTGTTCTGCATTGTTGACGAGCAAGGAGTCGACGATGCGGACTATGAGAATGTCCCCGCTCTGAATGTCTGCGGTGGCATCCCACGACACGATGACCGGAGGACACTCCTCTTCTGCCCCCGCCCCGTTGCTCCTCATACACTCCTCCGACATCCGCACCGCAAAGTCACACATTAATTCATTATCAACCTAACCACTATGAATGCTAATTGAAATTGCCTCCCTTTCTTCGTGTCTTTTTATTGTTACTAATCAATTAACGTGGGTTATGAACCTTCTACCTTTCTAGGTTGAGGCAAAATCAATAGCAATCAATACGTTATTTATTATTGTGATAAGTATGTAAAAAAATAATACAAACTCTAATGATTGATGTGAATATAGTTAAAAGTAGGTAGAAATAACAATTTAATCTTGAATACTGTTCGAAGCAGCTAATCAAAACAAATTTTTAATGAGCATAGTTAGCCTACATAATCTACTTAACCTACCCAAAATTCATTGTTTACTTATTAATTTTAAATAATGAGTAAACAATGAATTTCCGATGAAATATACGTAAGCCATTATGATTATGAAAGATCAAAACAAACATTATAGAATTAGATACTTGATAAAAACCAATGCAAAATAAACTCAACCTCTATTTTTTAAGATGCTTACAATAGGTAGGTAGTAAACAAGCTTATAATAAGAAATCGCTAATGTAAGATCGTCTAATCATTGTGGCAAGTACCTATACACGTTATACTTCTCATATCAAACTAAAAGCAATCCCGTAAATTGTGCGCAATCATATTTTAAAAAGAAACGCGGCCGACATTTTCCTCAACACAAATAATGAATAGAACTCGACCACTAGAGCAAAAAAAAGCTTTTTTCCTCTTATTTGTAAGACGATTTATGGTTTATGTATTCGACCTCGCTGTGCTCGCTGCTGTCATGATCAAAGTTGTGCGAACTAGATATTATGTTCAGAAACACGGGAAGAGCACGAAATACATTCTGTATCGACTGCTCGACTGAGGTCATTAAGTTTAACGCTTCGAAGCTTGAATTTCAGATTTATTGACTGAAATTCACTGAAACCTAACGACCTATAGAAAGATATGAAATTTGCATTCAGAGCGGCTACCACATTCGTAGTTATTTAAATTAATGCTAAAGAATGTTCTCTTCTTTGGAGTAAATTATATTTTATCTCGTAGCAAAGCTCTATAAAAATACTAAGAACATTTAACTGCTAACTCTAGAGAGGACGTTAAGACAATTTTGATACAAAAAGGCGATCCACATTTCTTTAGTGATAATAAGTTAATAACTAGAATATTCAATCTGGTCACAAACAGACCAGGCCTCGGGAATTTAAGTTAAAGAAAAATATACCCAATTAGATCCCCCCGGTTTTTGAGCACACGTATAAATGTAACAAAAGCTGTGTGACTCTGATACTAGCTAGTAACAAATTATAGAATACACGATTTGTTTTGTTGGCCGGTCTTTTTCTTTCATTGCAAAATCTTTGTAATATAGCCAAAATGAATGAACTCATGCAACACAAAGGCTTGTCAATCTGTCAAACTCTACTAAAAGGAACGACTGACAAAGTTATTTGCCAAGGAAAGTAGACACGGAGTTGAAAGCTTTTAACATCTGATGGGTTGTTATTTATATTTATGTCCATGCCATTTATTATAATAAGCTTTACCTCATTTAAGAAAGTACTTTAATAATAGCCCATTTTAATGAATATAAAAATTTGGCAATCAAGGTAGATAGGTAAATTGGGTACTCGTATTCTCAACTGAAAACGTAATTTATAACTGCGCGGCACCCCTGAACATCATGTAGCAATAAAGCTCTAATTTATTAATACCGTTTTGGTTCTGAATAGTGTCATTATTGGTGCGTCGTTTTATTTCGAGACGACATCGTTAATAAAATATTAGCGAAAGGAAATTATTCCAGTTTCTGAAAAGGAGCGTTCAGCGAAAAGGAAAGGCCACGTTCCATTGAATAATGTTCGGAAATTATGCGCAGTACGAGTATCGACTATCTTTTGTGTTTATTGAGATATCTACTTTCCCTCTAGCACCTAATTGACGTAAGAAGCTTATCAAAAAAGTTGATAATTAACAAAGATGATTAAAAACCAAAGGGCAAAGTATTTACAAGCAACTTACGGTAACAGGTAAGTTGAGTTCATGAGTCTCGTTGCCACGCCAGAGACGAGACTCTCGCGGCAGCACGGGCAGATCGCAATCTATCGCCGCGAGTCGTTCCTGTAACTTGGCAGGAGAATGCGGTGTTCCCCCTATACCATTAGAACTACTGTTTAACTTTTGCCTTCTTGCACTTTTCACTACGTCTTTTTTGCTTGCGTGCACTTTAGTTGAATGGCGCTCGGTGGTCGTCGGGCTCTCGGTCGTCTCGTAGCCTTTTGTTGTTTTTAAGCTTTTCTTTGTAGTCGGGACTGAAGTCGTCAACGACACAGTGCTCTTCAGCGGTTGTTCATCTGGCTTCAAAGTAGTGAGCGGTGGTTCGGAACTTGATACAGCTTTAATCTTGTCTTTTAGTAATGACGACTCGCAAAGACCGGCGCCGGCTAATGACAGGATTAACGCTGTCGCCATTAGCAGATAGTGCGGCTTTTTTCTCAGGGTGCTCATCTTGCCGTGATTTATGGACATGATTCTTATGCGAGACAAATTTTCTGTCGTAACTCTTATTTGTACTTTGGCACTAAAATATGTCGACCTGTCAAAGAAATATACGTAGGTACTTTATATTAGTTTAGAACCAACGTTAAAATGAGTGTGAAACTGATGTAAGGAACTTACTTAGCTAATTAACTGCGATAGCGTGCGTTTTGTGAACAAATACATACAGGTGTTATATTTATAAGTAGATATTATAGATGAAAGGTTTCAGGCAGTGCTGTTGTATAGGTAGGTATACATATACCGAGCCTGAGCAGGAAAGCGTAACCTAATACCTATCTGTCGAAATTATCATCATATAACAATCAAATGTGAAGAGCAGTTTCGACTCTATTATTGGCAATAATATAAAGAAGAGCACCTCTCAGCAAAAACATCTTTAAATTGGACAAGCTGTAGGGCACTCACTTCGAGAGGTGACCCTCTTCAAAATGAGTGTAGCCTTTGGGCGTAGGCAGGTACTCGAAACGGATAGCTTATTTCGATTGAAAATACGTTAGACTACCGGTTCCATTTCGATGATCACTTTAAAAATCGCTAGGTATGACATAAGTAGACACATGGTAGATTTTTTATCAATGTATTATATTAATTGTATCACAGTTAGAGGAGGTAAATGTGCTCATATCATATGGGTATGGTTGTATAATATTGCAATGGCTGTAAATGGGAATATGGTTGGTATTATTTAATTCTTGGAAAAAAAACCTTTCTATCCTGATGCCAAAAGTTTTATTAATATTATGCTATGTTTACTAAGTGATTGAACATTTGGACACGTAACATCTACATAAAGTTTGTGTTTATTTTTAAAATAATGTCGTAACTTCATGATTGTGGTAAGCATCAATTCAGAACGACATTTATTCACATAGTACAGAAAGCCCAAACGGGCCATTTTGGTTCCTATTCGGATTAAAACAATTTTTCGTAGATATTATAGTGACGTTCTGTGACAAATTAAATTCATTTTTTAATAAACGTGTTTATTAATTCTAAATTTAATTTTGTACTAGTTAAAATTATCTTTAACCAAACCGAGCCTTAGTCGGTAAACAAAACTGGGAGAAAGCATAATCTTTAATTCACCGTGTGTGGTGTGGCGCAGTGGTTAGCGCACTCGCCGGGCAAGCGAGCGAATCCTGTCAAGGGATATTTTTTGATAATGCATTTCTTCTTGTAAAATATTTCTAGTAAAAATGCCTTGAGCAATAAAAGCAAGACATAATTATTATCTCTTTATTTGAATTTATTATGGAAAATAAGGTTTTGTTATTTAATTTTCAGGATAATCAATTTATTAGTTTATTTTACTCATAGCGAGGTAACTATTATGTAGACTGTGTGCAAACTGTATGTGGATGCTATATTTCTATTTCTAGTAATAATGCCTTGAGCAATAAAAACAAAAGACATTATTATCTCTTTATTTGAATTTAATATGGAAAATAATGTTTCGTAATTTAATTTTCAGAGAAATATATTTATTCGTTTATTATTACTCATAGCGAGGCAACTATTTGGTAGACTGTGTACAAACTGTATATGGAAGCTATATGTCAAATGTTCGATCACTGAGAACCCAACCCAAGCGTAGGTTTTATCTGAATGTTGTTCCCAAAACCCTTTGACTAGTCAACTTTGAATAGGTAAAGTGGTAGATTAAATGATAAAGTTACGTATTCTACTAACTGTGTTGGACGGCTCAACCCGCTTAAGTCCTAATCCCAGGGCTAATCAGAATCAAAGTAGCTTATGTGTTATCTCCAGACTCCATCTAAATCAATAGTATTCATTATGTCTAAAAGTCGGTCAAATACAAAAATAACTGCGATATACGTACACTTTTCAAACTTAGACAATTTCCGTCCATCTACACTAATATTATAAAGAGGAAAGATTTATATTTGTGTGTGTTTGTGCGTCTGTATGTTTGTTATGAATAAACTCAAAAACTACTAGACCGATTTCATAAATTCTTTCACCATTAGAATTCACCCTGAGTAACATAGGCTACTTTTGTCATAAATATTTGAACTACGGGTAGAGTCTAAATCGCGCTGTAGATAACTATGGATTTTAATTACCTCGACGTTTCGGCAAACGAGTTACACCGGCCGTAGTCGCGAGACTCAACCACGTCTTTTCTCTTCTTCTTCTTAGTCTTCTAGCCCCCACGGCCGTTGTAACCCGTTTGCCGAAACCTCGAGGTAATTAAAATCCATAGTTATGTCTACAAGGCGGTTTAGATCCGTAGTTCTAATATTACCGAACTGCGATATATTCTTAAAACTATGTCCTAGTACCTACCTACATATACCTATATGATATGTACTGAACTAAGAACTACTTGTAAGTAGGTTATTTGACAAAACTATTTTGGCAAGTAATATATCTTAGGAATTACAGTGATAGATCGTCCATTATTTATCGACGGTAATCTGTCGGTGACCAAAGTCGTGGTGTAAGTTACAGACGATAAGCGTAACTACTGTGAATATTTGTTAATAATATAAATAGCTACATACATACCTGTGTAAAAAAGTTTTTATAAAATTGTATTCTGGGCAATAAAAGTAACCCATAATAATACTTAGGTACATATAAATACATAATATTTAGCAAATTAAAATAGATTAAGGAAACATTAGATCCCGCAATAAAACAGGACGTGGCAACAAATAATAGATTTTTCTTAGACTAAAACCTGAACTCTGAAAACAATCGTGGATAGAAACTTCAGAATCTAAAATGCTAAATATAAACTTACCTGTTTTCAGGCATGGTAGGTAAAGCAAAGTAAATAATCGAAAAATACTAACTTAGACCTATGTAAGTATATAATACAGAAACTAAAGAATACCAAATGTATTAAAAAAGCAAGCACTTTTCACTACATTGAAGAAATAATTAAATTATTTATACTTACGTAAGATTGCAGGCTAATATTTATTAATGATCGTGATAAAATGTCCGCATAAATTATTCACGATAAAGATAAACATTCTAATCCCCAGTGACACGGACGACACTAAACTGAAAATGATTATTTTAACTTATTTTTTCGCGAAAAATTAAGCTTATCAATAAATCTACAAAGGGTCGTGTGAAACACGCATACTGAGAAAAATGTACAAATATCAAAGTTGAATGTAGAATGATGAATGTTTGCAGTATTTTATGCAATGTTTTGGCAGAGAGTGAGAAGGACGGCGGGCGGGCGGCGCAATCGGTCGCAGCCTCCGCTACACTGACTGAGCCACAGGGGCGCTCCCTTGCCGCCCCTCACCCTCTTCGCCCCGACCACCCACCCTCGCAAGCCTGTATCTTTACTTAATTTTACTCCATGCCTGTAACGCCAACGATTCCCTCAAACTTCACAACTACATAACGCTGAACGCACAAAGTAGGTAAGTACCTACCTACGTACAACCAAACATTTTTGCGGCACCTTGTTTTAGCTGTTATTAAACTCGTACCTACCTTTATTTACATAACTAGCAATTGCTTAATATTCCAGCGAGGACCCCGAAAGGTCAGAGCGTAAACATCGTGTGTTTCGGGCGCCCTCCGTGCCCGCAGTATAGCCTGGCTACCGATAGAAATTTATTGCATTACATTCCAACGGATACCTCAATATCATGGTCCAATAACATTTTTAGATTGAAAATATTTCTCTTAGATAACATTTTATTTATATGTGGCATGTGGGAGTAATAAATTGTCAGTCTGTGACAGGCAAGAATTTCCTTCCAGAAGCTCTAGCAAAATTATATAGTAGGAGAGTACTTACACCTACGAAATTAGTTCTCACTAAGACAATTAAACTTGATAAAGTGAGGTAGATACCAACTCATAACTTTAGATTAGATTTATAATAGATAAGTAAATCTAAAGTAAACCCTTTGACCAGTATCTAACCAAATGGTAATAGTCAAAAGATCTAAGCTGTAGCACGCTCACTTAGGAGATAGGAAGACGGCAGAACAAGATATGCAGATCATTATTTCTTAGTTAGTTGCTCACAAGAACACGGACGAGTGGGGATAGACTGGACTGTATGTACAGGATGAGATTTAGTGTAATTACAAGTAAGATAAGTAAAATCAGGGTTTTCTTGTAAACTCCTTGTTTAGATTAGAATTGAGATAGATCTTATCGTATTGTAAGTATTAGTAGCGGTGAATGAATCTAGGATAACATAATACATTATAGGTACCCGGTTGGGAGCTGTTAATTTATATTCTCGTCTATTTATAATTGATCGGAACGCAGCAAAATTAATTTGCTTATCCGGCATGAAACGAGGCACCTACCCAATCTATTACTGGCTTAATCACGTTTCGAGTGATGTGATCAAATGGAGCGCCTATAGAACACGATTAAGCTCACGTAGCGGTAGGTAACAATTATAGAGATGTAGATTATACACTAAGTAATTGCTGCAACAAAGACGTGTATTGATAGATTCTGATACGACCCCGACGTGTACCTACGTACCCATGTTATTAAAGTAAATAATTACTAATTATAGTCTTTACTATGAATAATGCATATGTTTTACAGTCAAGATTCGAAAACCGTCAAATCTATTTATTACCGACTTAAAAAAAGAACGAGGTTCTTAATTCGGCAGATATTTTAAAATATAGTAATTAATTATGTTAGCCGATTATAATATTTGCCTCTCTCTCGTGCAAAAAAAAGTAATTTTAAACAGAATTACTTTTTCACGAAAACCGACATGGATAGGTTATGTAGGTACCTATTTCATACAAGATAGATAGATAGATAAACGCTTTATGGTATCAAAATAAAAAATATACAAGTTCTTAAATCTAGTGTGGCGCTGTGGGCGGCCTTATCGTCTAAGGGCAATCTCTTCCAGGCAACCATTGCGACAAGCGATTTTTTTAAAAAGGTTTATTGCTTTTTAGTTGGATAGGGTTGGTCAAAACTAGTTTTGCCCGCTTTCATGTTTTGACTACAACATCAAATCAATTATTATTACTTCAATACTAGTTAAATTAGTCTTTTAATACCTAACTATGTATTCCCGGCATATATAGGGTAGGTAGATAGATGGGTAGACACCCACTGGTGTTCTTTGTAATTACATTCTTCAAATACATACAAGTATATGGTGCATAATATGTTTATTCATACAGAGTGGTACTGAAGAACAATTAATATTTCAGTTAGGTAGTAAATTTGCTGCTGTAAATCACCGCGCCGTGTAGCCCCAGCATAGAATAGGGTTACCCTCTTCCCGTGCATTAGGCACAGGCGATTAAGGAATCTATGGGAGACTAGCTAACCTCGATTTCACCCGCGCACGGTGACGGATAAACCACTTGGTCCCTCCCTAGGACGGTTGGTATCAGGCAGGCGGTCGGCCGTTCAAAATATTGCTAAATCTATTTGGAGGGTGTGTTCTTTGTGATGTGTAGGTAAGGTATTCAGAAAAATGATTTTTCGACCATTTAACGGGATCGGATAATACGCAGGTGAAACCGCGAGACGCTACTTGTCTATAATAAGAAACATCGCAATTGTCTAGCAGTTTTTGTGTGAAGAAGTACACACACAACAGTACCTATACGATATTCCAGATTGATTGCACCTGCTTTCACGAAGATATCAAATCTAAATGCATGATTTAAATTCGAAATATATTTTCAGAGGAATCGAGGCGAGATGAACTTATGAATAATGTAAAAGAACAAAACCTTCTACAGTAGGTTTATGTGAGTATTTCTTTATACTTACAATGTACGTATGGGTATATATTTACTAATACCAGCTACGCCCCGCGTACTTAACGCGTATTTTACTCGCGTAGCGTACGTCACTATTTTGTGGTAAAAACTTCAGCTGTCTACATCCCTGGTTTCATCTCAATTCGTTCAGAAGTTTTGTATTAAGTTAAAAATTACAAATTGTAGCATATATTTTTTCCTATTAGTTGGATTAATAAGAAGAAAGGATCTGAAATTACTGGGCCGATTTTGATGAAACTTGATACAGGTATGAAACGTTATGTTCATCATTAGCATTAGTTAAAATACTAAAAATATTATGGTAAGATAGTAGTCAAATCTACTATCTCACCAGAAGGTCAGTGAGGTCGTGGTACTGTTTTACCATATTCATCACATTGTTTAAGAAGCTGCGTATCTGGATTTTTCTTGTTTTCGCGATCTCGGTTGAATTTTTCTTGAGTCAACCCTGAAGAAGAGACCTGTAAAGGTCTCGAAACGTTGAGCATTGAAACAATGCTAAAAGTAATACCACGCGATAAAAACAGCAAAATAAACAGTTTAATTTCAATACGCTTCTGTCTAAGAAAACGTATGACATTGAATAAAAGCATGTGGCGACATTATATTAGGATTTTACATGGACAGATGAGCGTAGTATAGTGAGTCGTCAGCGGCTGGCGCGGAGCCAAGCGAGCAAGGATTTCGCTTCGCCTCCACTTAACAGCTTAAATGCTAGTACGTCTTAACACTAGTTCACGATAATACCAAATTGATTGAACTTCTTACTCTAGACTAGACAGTACCTACATGCATTCTCACAAAATACTCCCTAACAAACGACGCGCGACGTGACGTTAGTAGTTTCAAATAAGTAGTGAGTGCCGTAGCTTAGCGCCCTTTGTTTAAACTCCAGCAGCATTTAATTTTGGGAAAGCATCTTTTTAATTCTCCGAGTTTCATCATCATCATCATTTATTAGAACTACGTAGACCCGTATTAGCTAAGCGTGTGACACCGCGGGGCGCAGCTAGCTCCGCGGTGTCACACTCTTAAGTCCCGATCCCGCTGGAATATCGGATTAAAAATGTTATTCTATAAGTCTCCAGCTGTCTATATTCCATTTCATCGCAATCGGCTCAATCGCAATTAATTATTTTGCATGAAGAAGTAACAAAGTCACATAGGTACATTAATGTATCTTGCAAACATTCATGTAGCCCCAGCATAACGCCGTGTAGCCCGGCTTACACCGTATACCCCCGGCCGGCATACACCGTATAGCCCCGGCATACACCGTGTAGCCCTGGCATAGAATAGGGACTAAAGGATCTGAGGGAGACTAGCAAACCTTAAGTTCTCCCCCTCGAGGTGGCGGTTAAACTGCTTGGTTCTATATATAGGATGGTTGGGGTAGAGCACAATATTGGTTTTGTTGTCTGTTGTATTCACTGCCAATATGTAAAGTCTTTGGAAATAAGTACTTACCTAAACATGGCGCACCTAAATCGATATCTACTCAGTAACAATGTACATACCTACTTAGTAAGTCATTTACTATTTTTAGGGTTTCGTACTCAATAACGGGATACTTTTACTAAGACTCCACAGTCAGTTTGTCTGTGACGGCTGAATCTCATGAACCGTGATAGCTAGACAGTTGAAATTTTCACAGATGATGACTATTTGTTATTATAGCGGGAACAGAAATATCTGTTATCGCTATAACAATTAATACTAAAAACAAAAATAATAAATATTTAAGGGGGCTCCTACTCGTATTACAACAAACGTAATGTTTACGGAACAATTAGTGCGCGAGTCCGACTCGCCCTTGACCGGGTTTTAATAAACCGATCCCCATGGCACATAGCTCCTTGGATGTCGTCGGTAAGCCCGATTTACACTTCAATAAATACCGTAGCCAGTTAGCTTGCGCATCGGCGAATTCACTTGTATTGTTATTATACCTACTTAACTCGCTTTCGCCATTCAAACGACAATAAAACTCGCCGTTGGTAGGCCGACGAAATAGGTTACACGAAAGTTTCTGTTCATTTTCTAGATATGCGTGCGTGTTACATCTTAGACCATAACATCAAGTGAGATTTTGGTAAAATACTCATTCTTCTTACAATATTAATAAAGCTGAAGAGTTTGTTTGTTCGTTTGTTTGAACACGCTAATCTTAAGAACCGCTCGCTGGTCCGATTTGAAGAATTCTTTCAGTGTTGGATAGTTCATTTATTGAGGGCTATATTATATTTTCAAAAAAAATAGGCGGACGAAGTCGCCGGCTCTAGTAGGCGTGTATCAAAACCACAAAACTGAATAAAACCTTTTAAAAAACATAACCCTTCCTTGGATTATGTTGCAGTCGGGTAAAAAGGGGCAGTCGGGTAAAAACAGGATGAATAAATAAATAAATATTGCACGACGTTACACACAGTGCAATCTAGCCTCAAACTAAGCACTAGGCTTGTACCTATGGGTACTAGACAACGGATATACTACTTATACTTTTTTTTGTAAATACATACATATGAGACATAGAAAACACTCAGACTAGAAACAAACATTTTTAAGCATAAATATATGTACTTGGCGGAAATCGAACCCGTAACCTTCTGCACTGCAGCATTGCTTCCCACGACGCGCCACAGAGGTCTTCAATAAATGTAAGTACTCTACAAATACCTCTACATGAATTTGTAAGCTGTATAGTGGTCATCTATAATCAGTACAGAAATAATACTAAGAAGATAATTTATATTGTAGTGTTGTTCTTTTATTTTTTACTTAAAACTAAGATAATACTTTTCTATACATATAAAATTATAATTATCATTGAAGTTAATGCCGTAATTAAACTGATAAACTACATAAAATATATGTATGTATATTTTTAAATTATACTTTTTCTACAAAGCTATAGGATGTGTTACGAATACATTTACAGTGAACTACTTTTTACTAGCAACACCCCGTGGTTGCACCCGCGTAAGTCCCGACCCGATCCAACGGGTATTTTGAGATAAAAAGTAGCTTCTGCGTTATTCCAGATTTCCATCTCAGTACGCAATAAAGAGAGCAGAGCAAGAGAGCAGCCGCAGAGCATTACTAGTCAAATCATACATAACAGATTTGAAATATCTACAAGAAAAAAAACTTAACGAAATCAACTCAATTAAAGTTTGCGTAGGGTGAGTTTTAGCGATCAGTTTCAATATTGTGTCTGATTTTTTCTATACTTATGTGTGTTTTAACAGTTAATCGAGCGCTTTAACTAAATCAATGTATTTTAATGTTTTTCAGATCAAATTTCAGTTATCACAATGCAGGTCTAGCCGGTTAATAGTGAAATTTTTCTTGTTACATAAACGCGTTCAAAAAACTCACACTACACCAGCTAAACTGTTCAAATACTCTATTTGATAGTGATCTGATATAAATAATCGTATAACGACTGAGAAATTCCGCTTGCTTGGATGAACAAGGTATTAACAGCCAATTCAGTTGAAATCTTTAAAATCAACACCCCATAATAGAACCCTAGGAAAGAAAACGTTCTATTATCTATATCTATAAAATTCTGTGTCCTATCTGAGTGATTGACCGATGCATGAGCGTACAGCCTTCCACGAAATCCCACGGAATCAGGACTTATCTGCAGGACACAGCTAGTTTTCTCTTCGATTATATATAAACTATAGATACACGGTCCCATACAAAATCGAAATCAAAAATCGGCACTACTCCAACGCTTACTTATACGGACATAGTACAGTTTAATGTAAACCTTAATCACTGGGCAATAAGGTTGTAAAACACTTATGCACGACTGACAGCGAAACAAGGCATATCGGCTGAAGTATGCCTTGTTTTGACGGCTCCATTTCTAGAGCGGCGACCGTGCATCTATAGTTTATATATGATCGAAGAGTTTTCTTATATAATTAAATCACATAGTTTGTTCCTGAGATCTGTTTTTTTTAATATAAAAGTTTAAAACCCTGTTCATCCAAAGAAAGATGTATGTATTATGTATATTACATGTGATATTCGTACGTACATAACTAAATAACTTCGTTTTCATTCTTAGCAACCGACACAGCTACCGCCGCACTCACTACGTTTTTGATATAGTTCTGCGAAAAAACGGAAAAATTATTTTATGAAGAAGAAACTTGTTCTAAAAAGTAATATTTTATTTTTCCTATCTCTAGATAAAGTTATCCGTCCAATTAAATGTAACATCCCACCAAATAAAAAAATCACAATCTTTCAAAAAGAAATCAAACTTTACAAGCCTTGGAAATTGGTTGGGTTTAATTTTATTCGACAGGTATCTTTCATCTGTAGATTGAAAAATCAGCCCAAGGCTTAGAACGCCCTGCGATTTAACGCAAGCGGTTTCCGAATAGCTGAGAACGCACCCCTGCGTATAAATTAACAAGCAAAAACAGTCATTTAAAAAAACGCTAATGCGTGGACTTGTATAGAAAGCTATGTGTTGAATTTTTTTGCGGTTTCAGACCTACGGAAAAACGCAGGCGTTTAATCGCAGTGCATTCTCAGCCTAACCACCGCACTCAGAGACATTTAATGGTTACTTAAACTATACTTAGTAACGATTTCGCAAAGAAAATCTTTACTTAGTATCTTAGATGAAAACAAAAATAGTAGACACGGTATATTCTAACATTGCGTATTCGAAAAATGAGCTAGAAACACCAATGTATTTTCATAAAATAATTGTATTTAAAAACATTTGTCTTTAAGAATGATTCAGGCATTTGTAAATAAGCAAAACGGCATTCTTATGGATTTCAAAAAGTTAATCGCACTGTGACAGCACGTGCTCACGCGGCAACGGTTCGACATACGACTGAGGCCAGTGTGTCAGCTAGACGCAGTTTTATCGTCTCATTTTCCGAGACTAGGTAACGTATCTGCTGTTTTTTGTTTTCATCTAAGCTTAGTATAGTTTAAGTTACTATTGAATGTCTTTGAGTGCGGCGGTAAGTCATACATTTATTTTCGTAAGGGATTTTAAAGCGGTTTCCACCATAATTTACCTCGTCCAAGGGCCGGTGGGCGTGGTCCTGGTACGGCATGGCGTGTGCGTGCGCGTGCGAGTAGGGGTGCGCCTGCGCCTGCGCCTGCGCCGCCAGCTTGTCGGGGTGGCAGCGCAGGCGGTGCGAGCGCAGCGTGGACGCGTACGCGAACCGCTCCGCGCACCACTTGCACGACAGCGGCTTGTCGCCCGTATGCGTGTACATGTGCACCTGGAATCAAGCCGCCGCCGGTAGTATCAAGTATCTTATACACGGAGCTCGAAACTGATGGAAGTGAGGTTGACGGTAAGTATGACTTATACCTATTAAGGACGAACAAGGCTTTTTCATTCTATCTAGTTTTTGGTAGAAATGGTAGTTTTTTATAGAAAATAGTAGGATGTAGTAGAAAATGGTAGGTATTGATGGAAAATGGTAGGTTTGGTAGAAAATGGTAGAAAATAGTAGATATTGATAGAAATTGCTAATTACTGTCAGATACGAACAATGTCAAAACAAAACAATAAAAAGTCAGAGTAAGTTACTCATTTTCTCATAGAGGGTGTGATAAGTAGAATGTTCACCTCGGGAGCAAACACAATTTTTCGCTCGAGTGAGGTACTTTGAATCTCTCTATTCGCTCAGGATTCTACTTAAGAATCCTTCGGTCCTCTCTGGATTCAAAAAACACTCTCGCCGGAAAAATAGTCTTTTCTCCGCTGATATTACAATTTACGATTCCATACCTAGGGTGGAAAGTTTTTTTTTATTTTACGTTTGGCCGTGGAATCATAGGTAACATATTTATTTTATTTTACTTATATCATAATTCATAACATAAGACAGTAAAATACTACTATTACCGAATTTCTTCTTGCCAAGTCCTAAAACTATTTCTTAAGAAAGTGACTATCTCGAGAAATCGAGGGTGAGTCTTCAAGAGAGTAAAGCCACTAGTATTACCTTCAGAGTCTGTCGTCGTTTGAAAGCCTTGTTGCAGTAGGAGCAGACGTGGCGGCACTTGTCCTCGTGCACCAGCAGATGTTTGCGCAGCGTGCGGCGACTGTTGAGGATGCGGCGACACACGTAGCACTCGTACGCCGTGTCCTCGTGCGTGTCCATGTGGGTCTTTAAATTTGAATACGTTTTGAAACTGTTAACAAAAAACCTCTGTTAGTATAGTTTGACAGGCCTCAGGAACAGGTAAAAATTCTTTCAGTATTTCATAACATTTTTTTTTGGAAGCCCTGATCCCGTGGGAATATCAGGACCAAAAGCAGTCTATGTTACTCCTCGATAATGCGGCTTTCTATTAGTGATTGGAAGGTTTGTAATCGGTCTAGTAGTACCCGCACAGGTCTATGCTAGTATATAATGTAGGACAGTAACTTCTTAGGACACTTGTTGCAGTGGAAGGGCTTGTCGTCGCTGTGGATGGCGCGGTGCTGGCGCAGCTCGCCGCTGGTCCCGCACAGGTCTATGCTAGTATATAATGTAGGACAGTAACTTCTTAGGACACTTGTTGCAGTGGAAGGGCTTGTCGTCGCTGTGGATGGCGCGGTGCTGGCGCAGCTCGCCGCTGGTCCCGCACAGGTCTATGCTAGTATATAATGTAGGACAGTAACTTCTTAGGACACTTGTTGCAGTGGAAGGGCTTGTCGTCGCTGTGGATGGCGCGGTGCTGGCGCAGCTCGCCGCTGGTCCCGCACAGGTCTATGCTAGTATATAATGTAGGACAGTAACTTCTTAGGACACTTGTTGCAGTGGAAGGGCTTGTCGTCGCTGTGGATGGCGCGGTGCTGGCGCAGCTCGCCGCTGGTCCCGCACAGGTCTATGCTAGTATATAATGTAGGACAGTAACTTCTTAGGACACTTGTTGCAGTGGAAGGGCTTGTCGTCGCTGTGGATGGCGCGGTGCTGGCGCAGCTCGCCGCTGGTCCCGCACAGGTCTATGCTAGTATATAATGTAGGACAGTAACTTCTTAGGACACTTGTTGCAGTGGAAGGGCTTGTCGTCGCTGTGGATGGCGCGGTGCTGGCGCAGCTCGCCGCTGGTCCCGCACAGGTCTATGCTAGTATATAATGTAGGACAGTAACTTCTTAGGACACTTGTTGCAGTGGAAGGGCTTGTCGTCGCTGTGGATGGCGCGGTGCTGGCGCAGCTCGCCGCTGGTCCCGCACAGGTCTATGCTAGTATATAATGTAGGACAGTAACTTCTTAGGACACTTGTTGCAGTGGAAGGGCTTGTCGTCGCTGTGGATGGCGCGGTGCTGGCGCAGCTCGCCGCTGGTCCCGCACAGGTCTATGCTAGTATATAATGTAGGACAGTAACTTCTTAGGACACTTGTTGCAGTGGAAGGGCTTGTCGTCGCTGTGGATGGCGCGGTGCTGGCGCAGCTCGCCGCTGGTCCCGCACAGGTCTATGCTAGTATATAATGTAGGACAGTAACTTCTTAGGACACTTGTTGCAGTGGAAGGGCTTGTCGTCGCTGTGGATGGCGCGGTGCTGGCGCAGCTCGCCGCTGGTCCCGCACAGGTCTATGCTAGTATATAATGTAGGACAGTAACTTCTTAGGACACTTGTTGCAGTGGAAGGGCTTGTCGTCGCTGTGGATGGCGCGGTGCTGGCGCAGCTCGCCGCTGGTCCCGCACGCGTACCCGCACAGGTCACACACGAACCCCTTCACCTTGAGGTGCACCACCTTCTTGTGGGACGCCGCCGACGACCGCGTCGTGAACCTACATACGACACGAGGTTAGCTTTCTTGGCAACATACACATACATTTTTACCTAATAAGTGGCAACATTTTGTACTATACATAGAATAGAATAGATAACATTTAACACAATATGATACATTTAGAAAACACCCAGGTTATCTATTTAAACTGACCGCTTTTCATAATCCATTTTTTAAACACGATAGATGAGCGTTTGACCACTATCTCACCTCATGGTAAGTAATGATATGGTCTAAGATGTTACACGCTCATCTAGAAGTATCCAAACACGTCCTGCAGTCAGTTTGGCGCTACGACTTAGGCTGGTGGGTGGTAACAAGCCGCGGCTGAAGCCTACAACCAAGAAACCATACATTCATATAGGTAAACAAAATATAAGACCCTTTCCATTCTAATTCTTTGCCTAGAAGAAATGGCTTCTTGGATGGTGGAGTAACCCTAACAGATGAGATAAAAGGCCAAAGTATATCACAACTGATGTAACTAACTATTATATTTTTAACTGACTGCAAAACGAATAAGCTTGGTTATATACAATGGTTGTAGTTCATTTTCATGACAACAACTTACTTCAAATCACATATTTCACATTCGTATTTCTTCCTTTCCTCTAAGGGTATATGGGACCTCTCATGTGACTTGAGACAGTCTTTATTATTGAATACTTTTTCACAAGACGAACACTGGAACCGTCTCTCTGACTTTGGTATATGCCTCATTTTATGCTTTTCTAATGCCGCCTGCGTTTTTAAAGTTTTCCCGCATTTATCACAGCTGTAAATAAAAAAATGTGAATAATTGCTTTAGGTAGGTATGTTTGTTTTAGTAAATAAATACACTTGGGCATGCTTTGTTTTTAATATTGCTGCAATAACACTTACGAGAAATCCATAGGATTCAAATGGTCATTAACATGTTTGTACATGACGGACTTGGATTTGAGGATGATGCCACATCGACACATTACAACGGGGACTACATCTACATGATACTCTTCACAGTGCGACTTGAGACTGTACCAGCTTGAACACTCTACCGTACACTGACTGCATGTAAACCTGGAAATCAAGTTTATTATTAAAAACACGCCTCCCCCGTGTCGTTAGCTTGCTCGCTTCAGTGTGGTTTCCTCTTTACGCTGATGGAACTATACGACAATAAAGATGTTTGCGGAACAAGATATTTCATATATTAACCTCTTCCTCCCTGTCTCTATCGCTCTGGCTCTACTGTTCAGGTACTTGTCTGCACAACAGGTAGTGTCACTTGGGCACGAGGCAATTCTCCTTTATAGAGAATCGAACTTAGCATTGGGGACAAGATTAGATTAGATTAGTTAACCCGGACGGTGCTCGTCAGGGCACCTTACCTTACAGCAGACCCATCCTGGAACTCCTAGAGGCTGTCAAGTGGGGACGCTATATCCCAAGCGTGATAGTTATGCAGGGGGCTGTCTGTATCTATCACTCTAGCTAGTTGCACGCATCTGTACAAGTGTGACGTAAACATAATTAACACAGGCATGTCAGAGAAAGAGGCTTATATACGAATATCTTCCTGGTCCATCACCACACTTTAGTTATCATCAAATACATGCGAAACAAAGTTCATTATGAAGTTGGGCTACTTACGAAATGTAATCTTTAACGTTATGATCTTCTGGTTTAGTTTCTTCATTCCTAAGTTTTCTGCTTTCTTCTTTGTGTTCCGTGAAGTGTTTGTAAAGAACAGTTTTAGATTTAATTTCAAATCCACATAGACATATGACCACAGGTTCACTTTGATGACAAGCAACATAGTGTGAACTCAGACTTGTCCAACTTTTACAGTTTTCATCACATAGTACACATTCGAACCTTGAAGAAAAAGAAATTCCTCATTTATACTAAAGTTAATTCACAAAGAAAATATATATTCTTACAGTAAAGAAAAACACTAGTGTTAAGAGTTTTTAGGTGACCCTAAGGCCTTTTAGCTAGCCTGCTAGCCTAAAAGAGATAACAACCATGCCCTGTTGGATCCGGTTGTTATATCTGATAGCAGTTATAAGGTCTTAACGAAAATTAAGAGGAGCTCAAAATAATATTTTGGAAAGACATATCAACGGGTACGCATCAAAGTAATGCACCAGTCTTTCCATAACTTGCACTTCTGTACAAGGTTGTCTGGCTCAACAAGACCATTGACCTTGTCTAATGATATCACTGACTAACAAGGATATATGTGTAAATAACTCTTTTCAAAGAAGCCTAATGAAAGCAAAGCTAAATTCCCTTTTACTGAAATTAAATTATTTTCCACCATCTCAAATATTTTTAATTTACTATGAAAAGGAGGATTTATACTATGTAAAGCGTAAATAGATAAAAGTTAAAATAGAACTTACTTTATTATATCTTTAACTTTGAAGTTACCTAGAGTTAGAATCTGATTTAATGCACCCAAATCCTTCAAACTTTCTGTTTTTTCTGTAATGTGTTTTTTCTTGATTTCCTTCAGAGCAGCAATTGAAATATCATCAGACATCTCTCCTTGATCATCATTATCAAATCCATTGTCATCAAACAACAAATTAAAACCAATTCCTTTGTCATCATTCAGAACACCTAAAAAAGGGGAAAACACCATGAGACAACATCACAGTGTAATATAGTGTAATAAAGTCATCTATGAGATTAGGCATCAAAATGCATGTTTTATAATATAAATTGTTCTTTATTATTGGCAGAAAATAAGAAATAGGTATCAAATAGTAACTGCTTCCCACAATGTCAACCATGTAAGTTCTTATTTGAGTTTCTTTGCAAATATTAGGATGGATATTAGGATAAGTATTATTTGGATGCAATACTACACTATAAGTTTAATTTTAACTTTGTGTTATCCTTTATGCTTGCAATAGTTATGATATTAAGTTAAAGGTATAACTTTATTGTATACTATAAGTTAAAGGGGATGGATGGATAACACTTACTGGCAATATCCTCAGCAGTCATTTCCACTTTGACCTGTAAAACAATAGTAGAATATTATTTATCTGAAATTAATAAACAACAGGACGGGATATAAACAAACACTAAAGCATAGGGTGTACAAATGTGTTTTTGGTGTTGTACAAAAAACGATTGAACATAGCATTGCTTACCTCAGGTTTAACATCTGAATTTGTACAGTCATGAGCTGATGTTTCATTCTCATTTTTTACAATTATGTCTTCAGAAGACTCTAAAATTAGCTTCTCTAAGGTTTCCTGGGATTTTTGGCAATTCAATACAAACAATTGAGTGGTTATTATCTTTTCTTCGCAGGCCAAACAAAGCTTCTTGGGTAAAGGATCATGTTTAAGGACCTGAAATGTTAAAGTAAAGTATATCCCGGAAAACAAGACGTTAGTACACACTTGGTATACATAAAGTCTCTTACCGTAATCTGTGTATATTCGTGTACTAGTTTCAACATATTTTTGTTTCTTTTATCAAGTAAATTTTTAGAAAACTCATCTTGCTTGGTACACAACCTGCACAAGTCCATATAGTTTGCCATAATAATCTGTTAACTTTAAATTTAGGAACTGGTAGCTAAAGTATAACATAAATAACATTCATAGACATCTTATGATTATTGCAAATGTAAGAATACACCTATTTTCTCAATTATTTTCAATGGAGAAGAAGAAAATAATTTAACATTTTCACAAAATCAACACAACATGAATGCTTGACAGGTCCATCCATTTATGGGTCCTATGACAGGAGGTCATACATCCCTCGGTGGATCATTTGACTGATAGTATTACCATTTGATGAGGTACGCAAAAGAACATTTACATTTAAAAATATTTTAGTCTCCCTCAAACCATGGTTTTGTATGATTAATAAATTATAAAAGTGTACAACTAATATATAATATTTATGGAAAAAATGACATTACTTGAATTTTTCTTGATATATCAGCTTTATTTTTAGTTTTCCTCCAGATGTGGGAAACTCAAAATGGCTAAAGAATGTTACTTTATTAATTTTATAGCAACACTTGAATACAAAAAAGTGACATTGACAGACAAACTTTTTTGATTGTTGATTGATTGCTCTCAATACGAGCTGCGTTCCGACCCGTGGTGTTTTTTTTTTATTTATTTCAGTCTGAGACCGATATAGCCAATTTGGAACAGCCAGGGTCAAGTTTTAGAATATTTCAAGTTTCTTCTTTTGGCGTCGTACATCTTGTACAAAATCTTGCCAGTATCAAGTATTTTGCATGAAATTAGCCCGATCGGGCCTACAGGGGCTATGGTAAGGCGGTGGCAACTTTACTATAACCTTCAAGGAGCTTCGGCGCGAACGACGGAAAGTCCATGTTTAACGCTCAATTTTGTTTTCACTACACTTGTGCACATTCACGGAACTAAATTGAATAAGATTCCACCAAAATTGCACAATTTAACTACCCGAGTTTACAACATAGTATAACGAAAATAAAATTGGAGCACGACATGTTGTCTCCGCTTTCCCGCCGAAAGTCAAGAAGGGTGTTGTAAACTCAGAAAAAACTTGACAAATGGCATCTCGAGAGTCCGGGGCCAAAAAAAAAAGCAAATAAAAAGCCGGAACTTTTTTTTTTCTTCAGTTTATGGTCCCCAGTTCCTCCTCATTCAATCAATCAAACATAGGATCATTCGACTAACGCCCTCTGCCGGGATAAAAAGTTAGGTGTTCCTCCTCATTGAATTAAACTAGGACCGGAACGTATCCTACGGGGTCTTTGGCGGGAAAGCGGAGACAACATGTCATGCTCCAGTTTTATTTTCGTTAAACTATGTTGTAAACCCTGATAAATTGTGTAATTTTAGTGGAATCATCAATTTAGTTCTGTGAACAAGTGTAGTGGAAACAAAATTGAGTGTTAAACATGAACTTTTCGTCGGTAAAGTTGCCACAGCTTTACCATAGCTCCTGACTTGAAACTATGAGCCCAATCGGGAAAATTTTATGCAAAATAACTTGATACCTACTGCTGGCAAATTATATTGAAGGAAAGGAAGAGTGTTTTAATATAAATAAACTCAAAAAAAACTCCACAAATGGTACCTCGAGAGTCCGGGGCCAAAACAGAAAAAAAAAAGCTTTTGTCTGTCCACTAGGGCTTGCAATCCGGATAACGGATATCCATATTATCCGGATATCCGTCGAAATTAATATCCGGATTTAGTTGACTTTTTTATCCGGATAATTCGGATTTTTCGGATAATTACTTTGCACGTACAAACAAATACAAACTGGTAGTTCTGCGCACAGTAGACCTCGCGAGCACTTTATTAGGAGTACCTACATAGGTTTTACATAGACACCTTAAAAAACAAGTGATAGAAGATGAAAATATGAAGAGTGTGATGAAAAAGTAGTACCAGGAGCGACTTCTATGTAGTACCATGTTGTTCTTGTAGATAAAGGGTTTATTCTAGACTCTAGAGGTAGAAGTTGATAAGTGAGCAATCTATTGTATTTGGATGAGCTATCCTGTTCATCATTCCGAAGATCCTAATTAGATCTTCATCATATATTTCTGGGACTAATTTGAAGGTAGGTATAAATAAAATACCTTATAAATAAAAAGAATCTTTGAAAACGGATCTCATAGAGGGGAAATATCAAGAAGCCCCTTTTGTGGGAGAAATACTCGACCAATTTAAAATCCCCCGCCACAAAAAAATTGTAAAGGCTCATAGAATCTGTATATCAAGTTTCATCAATGTCGATTAAAAAATACTTCCTGTAGAGGAGAAGTTACAAATTAACGAACGGTAACAGAAAACAAATATTGCCAGACTTGAAGCAGAGACGCTTCACTCGCTGGCTTAATCACAGACAATGCAAGAATTATCCAAAGTTGACAATTATTGCAATTCATTAGTATTTTAGTTTTTAGTTATTTCATCGGTGTCGAGTATCCATTTCTTTCGAAAATCCACTTTAATATATCCATTCTTTTTCTTCTTCTGGTGCCAATCCACCTCTGGAGGTTGGCCGTCAGCTCAGCGAACTTGTTCCGGTTTGTGCCAAGCGAAAAACTGTTTCACGCTAGAAATGTTTGGCCACTCTCGGATGTTTCTCAACCACGACTTCTTTCTTCGTCTAACGGGTCTCTTGCCTGCGACTTTGCCCATCATTATTATTTGTCGAAGCTCGTATAGCTCGTGTCGCAAAACTTGACCCAAGTATGCCACTCGCGTCTTTTGCCGACACGTTGGAGACTTTCTGTGTCCAGCTAATACGTAGCATTCTAAGGTAGCACCACATCTCGAAAGCTTCGAGGAACCCTTGTGTATTGACTTTCGCAGTCCAGGCTTCACTACCGTAGATTACTACTGGCCACACATAACACTGGCGTATTCTAACTCTGAGCTTTATGGATAGTTGGCGACTGCATAACTGACTGGGTGGCTTGGGCAATTCCAATCCGTACGAGTACGAATTTCTTGTTCGCTATTCCATTTTTTATTAACCCATGCAAAAGTATAAATACCTCTAATTTAACCATTGGAACCCGCACTATATCTGAACCTGCGACAGTGATTCTGGGATTGAAGTAGTTCCTTGATACTACCAGAAATTTAGTCTTAGACACGTTCATACTCCACCCTGCTTTCAACCTGTACTCATTTACTCTGTCTAATAATATCTGCAGGTCCAGCTCTGATGAGGCTACAAGTGCAGTGTCATCGATCTCATATTCTTCTAGCGCTTTCGATATTATCCTCCGAGTACAAATTAAACAACAAGATAAGATGCAGCCCTGTCTGACTCCACGCCGTATTTTCAATAGTTCTATTTATGAGTCCTTGACTCGGACCGCAGCCCTTTGGTTCCAATACAAGGTCTTAATGAATCTTAGTATGTCTTTGCCATCCAAACCAACGTAGATCAAGCGCTCCAACAGGATATCATGTTTGACGCGATCAAACGCTTTCTCGTAATTTTTACGTTATAATACCTGACCGGAAAAGACAAAATTCAACAAGAGTCCTGGACTAAGAACCCAGTTGAAAAATAGCAGTGTTCTTAGTGGTACAAAGACAACATCTTATTGACTTTCCGACTAAAAACGGTTGAACCGATAGAAGTACCCAAAACATTTGTCAAATAGATACAGAATTTCTTACTTGCTGGCTGGCTATTAAAAAATAGATCTCAAGAATAGGTCAACGTGAATGTAAATGAATGAATAGTGTAAATTGTCACCAATGGTCTCACAGATTTAGAAGTTTCGAATTACTTTTTTCCACTATTGCTTGTGCTCCAAGATTCTTTAGCATGATTAATTTTCTCACCCAAAAAGCTATAACACACATTATGTAAGGATCATTGTTTTGACTTCCTTTTGGCGATCCTAAGCAGGAGCATATGCTCATATTCAATAAATCTGCATGCAAAATTTGCTGCACTTCAGCTATTCTTAAAGAATAACAATAATATTTTTAAGATTTATGTAATATTGAGGGTGCCTACTAGAATCATACTGAGTTCTCGAGAGAAGCTTCAGCAGCTTCGATACAGCAGCTACCGCAGAGGAAAACACTTATTTTTCGAGAGTTTCAGCAAATGCTTCAACAGCTTAATACGAAATAAAAATCAAAATTGCCGACCGAGATCTCTCAACTATCGATATATGCGTATATAAACTTTGTAAATTCACACGATTAGTTAACATAGTAACATTTTCTCGGGTCTTAATCGCGTATTATTATTTATTTTCTTACCTCGACGTTTCAACCATGTTACAATGGTCTTGGTCGCGAGGGTCGCGTGGTTGAAACGTCAAGGTAAGAAAATAAATAATAATATGCGTTTATATCTATTATAAGCCTTTGTTTTTATTATTTCAAACTTTATAGTAAGGTTTTTTCTTAATTTTATTAAATTTCAAAAAATATCCGAATTATCCGGATATCCGGATAATGAAATTTTAATATCCGGACTATCCGGATAGCCAAAAGTTAACGGATAATGCAAGCCCTACTGTCAACACAACGATTTTCTGATTTCTCTCATCTTTGCTTTTTCATTTTAGAAGCTTGAGAATTTTTGAAATCTACAACATTAGATTCAATGAGTAGAATTTCATTGTTTTTTATACAAAATACATACCTACATTGATTAGTGATAGCTAAGTGGTCTATGTTGTTTTGTGAACAATGTGGTGTTTGTTTGTGGGAGAACTTGAATTATAATAAAACAATGTAACATTAATTTAGGCCTCAGGCCTGTAACTCTGATTGTAATGAACAAATGAAGATCAGCCAACAGCAGAAAAAGGCATTCTGCGAGATGGATATCAAAACGGAAACCACGATCGCGGCAGTTTTGTCGCATGAGAAGGTCAGACTCAATCAAGCGGAAGACAGTGGATATCATACTTTCACTCCAGGATCGTTCGAAAGCTCAGGATTATCCTGCGACATCGTAGATAATTGTGGAAAACTAGTCACGACGATTACTGGTCAAATACAAATTGTAACGCCCGATATAATCCAGCTACATCGAAGGTATCACCGGTCTATTTCGAGCACAACACCAAGCAACCCCCTTCTCACGCCACCAATTAGAAGAGCACCGAAGAGACCTTACTGTAGTACTGAAAATGCTGATGCTCATATCAACTCCGTGCCGACTCCAACTAGTTACATAGCTGGCAAGATACAGAATCTACATTTTAGTGACAAAAAAGAGTGTAATAAAATACCACAAGATAATAACAACCATCAATTACCAGATTGTGCTCAAATATCTGAGTACCCAACCACTCCAGTGAAGAGAAACTGTAAAGTGCCATGTAAGAGGTCTGCTAAGAAATTAGACTTCACAACACATTCATTATTGTGTGAAAGCAATGGACTCCAATTTAACAGCAAGTCCAACAAGAAGCAATACAAGAAGTTAAGAATACAGAGCAAAGTTAGAACAAACTTGTTCAAATCTGATCCAAAGATTGACATAATTTCAAGATTATATCAGGAATGTGGCACCGGGCCACCTATTATGAAAATATTGAACTACATCTCATATGAAGACATTTTAAACTTCAATTTAGTCAGTCGATATTGGAACGATATATGGGAAGATGTCAGTGAAGAAAACATTATGAAGCAACATTACAGAGAATATTTGAGAATCTCTAAAGAAAATCTTGAAAATAAAGATAAAGGTGCCACACCGAAGAAGAACAAAAATGTTTCAAGTATTCTGAAGGATATACAGAATGACCTGAAAGATAGAGTAGCAAATACACAAGTAACAATAGAAAGTCCTCCAAGTACCCCAAGGACAAACAGATTTAAGAAATTTACAAAGGTAACTTGCTATACTTTATACTCAATAAGTAATACAAAAAGTTTTGGAAGCAATTTATGAAAAAAACTAGCAGCAACCCGTGACTTTACCTGTGGGAATACCATGACCAAGAGTATCCTATGTGATATTCCAGGTCTCCAGCTTCATAATACCAAGTTTGCATTGCAAGTGGTATTGTTGGTTAACACAAGAGACTTCTAACTTTTTATATTTATCTTTTATCTGTCCTAGGTTTCAAATTTTAAAATATATTTAAAACTACTGAACCTGTAAAATTCCATGTGTTTTGACAGTGAAACCAAGCCATTTTAAAAACATTAGTTGATGTAGTCCTCAACACTTCTAGCAACACTCAACACTTTTAGCTGTGTAGCCCCGGCATAGAATAGGGTTACCCCATCTCATCCCGTGGGTGTCGTAAAGGCGACTAAGGGATCTGAGGGAGATTAGCTAACCTTAAGTACTCCCCGCGCGGTGGCGGATAAACTGCTTGATCCCTAAGAGGGTTGGTGTCAGGCAGGCGGCCGACCATAAAAACATTGCCAAATCTAATTGCAGCAGGTATGGTCAATGATGACTTACTGACTGCGCCGACCCCAAATTAAAAAAAAAACAATTTGGGGTTTAGCGGACCCCGGGCTCCCGAGAGGGATGCAACCGGGAACATCGCTCAGATGAGAAGAAGATTTAGTCCTCAACACTTCAAAACACTAGTTGCTTACACCCTGAGGAATGAGAATTACTTTGCAGTTCTTTGACAATATTTATTTAACAATCTGTTTTGAATTGATTATGTTGTTTTAAATTAAAAGGTATTTGATTATAGCTAAAGGGTGAGAAAAGTTTCAAATATCAAACCCTTCTCTCGCTGTCTTTTTCACATGTATGTGTATTTTAGTCTGGCACAACACAGCCGTTGAGCATAATCTAGGTACAATATTCTACATGCAAGTGTCCACCATTTACTAATCTAGATTTGTTTCCATTTCAGTCTGCATCATTGGACTCTCGCTTACAAATGTCATGCGTGAGATGTTCTCAGCCCGGCAAAGTTACAGAAGAGATATCCGGTGAAGTATGGGTTGGATGCACCAGCTCGCTATGTAGCTACCAGTTCTGTAAATTCTGCACCTGCGACAGACATCCGGGTAAGTCTTGCTTTCAATATGATCTGAATGGGCCTAGCCCATCTAAAAGAAAGAAGACCCACTATGGTATTTGTTCAAAGAAAAGTAGAAGAAACTTACATCGGCTATTATGAGCCAGTAAGCTTAAGTTTCAAAATCCAGTGATAGTTTTAAGATATTTTAAGGTATTGATTTACATTCCATTCTCGAAAATATTGTTCTTGGAAATGATGTTACAATTGAGATTAAAAGTTAATATTGAAGTATGTATCTACACAAAAAGAAATTTAAGTGATAAGACCTACCTCAACGTTATTTGTGGTTACACAAAATAAGTAGGTTGAACTAGTTCATTAGATTAGTCTTTTCTAATAAGTGCTCCTTCGGAATGTGCCTTTAAAAGCAGTGCAACTGATGTCACAAATCATTTTAATCAGAAAATCTTGAAGTAGGAATACATAACTCACCTACTTTATAGACCTTAAGGTACAAATCATTATCACAGCTCTCTTAAGTCTCAATTTGCATTTTATTGTATTAAAATTTTGCCATAGTCTTCAGAATGTGTTAGACTGATAATGCCATATTCATGACGAAATGTCACATTTTTAGTATTGTAATGCTTTTAATTATAAGTTTTTTTAGTGTAAATAATTTGATTACTCTCTAAACAATTAATTGATTAATTTGTACATACAATTCTTGTGTGATGATCATTTCTGTTGATCTGTTGATGTTTTGTATGCAACTAGATTTTTCAGTATTTATTGAAAACCTAATACATAAAGTTCTATACAACCTACAAAAATAAAAACATATACTTACAAAAACTATGAACTTCCAATTCCAGGGAGGAAACAAGGCAATTTCGATATAAAAGTTTGTTCTCTATTCCCACAAGCTGAGCAAAGCCTAGTTCAGAAGTTTTAATAGCAAAATATTGTTTAGTTGTCTTTCCTGTAGAGTTTGAAGTTAAATCTTTTTTATAAATACTTTAGCAGATTCTCGCGGTTTCACCCGTGTAAGTCCCGATCCCGTGGGAATATCGGGATCAAAAGTAGCCTATGTTACTCAGGGTGAATGTTGGGTGCATGGTGAAAGAATTTTTGAAATCGGTCCAGTAGTTTCGGAGATTACCCCCAATATACATACATACATACATGTTACCAACGTTACCTCTTTATAATATTAGTATAGATTTGTAGGAAGGTAACTAACAACTGACAGAAATGGTTGCCACCCACAGTATTTTATTTATTCAGACATCTCTAATGACTACAAATTAATTTCAATTTCAATCATACAACTGAATTTTAGTTTTATATGTTCTTGCCGTTAGATATACCTATACCAACATAATTCATAATGCTCTCTTTAAAAAGTTAAGCATCTCAACTTTAAAAAATACTCAGATACAGTTTTCACGTACTTACATTCGCCTTATTCACCCAGTTTATCAATACAAAACACAGACTTGTATTGATAAACTGTTTGACATTCATTTCTATTAGTACCTACATGAAGTATTTCATAGCAATATTTTCACTTCTCAGTAGAAGGCAGTGCTTCAGCGCTTGCATGAAAACATAAACAAGCCATAGAGTTTTCTTAAATTAATTGCATTTACCTAGTACTTACTGTAGCAGAAGATCTGTTTATCGTTTTTGAGTTATGAATCGATTCAGAAACTCACAAAAACATCTACAACTCTATTTTGAAAACTGTTATACAAATTGGCAAAGTTGAGATGTCTTTACAAGATAATTTTACACTAAGAAATGACGTATATTCTACTTATTGTATGTTCTACTTATAATTCAAGTTACAAACCAATAAGACTGATAGAAAATACATCACTAATTAAAACATGCACTTACTTGAATACTAAAACCACCTACTTACATTATTTTACTCAAAATTACTCTGTGATATTTCGAATTTTCGGTTCAAATAATATCTTTCTCCAAAATATCTGACTGAAATCAGTGCCTTCATACTTATTGGAGGTCGGGTTAATAATTACAACATTTTTAATAAGAAGTTATACGAATACGATCATACATACCTGGTGAATACTCCTAGTCCTATTGATAAGTAGGAACAAGTGACAATCACCATGCAGGGAGTGTTTTAAACAATCTCTCAAGTGATTTAATTTAATTTTTTTAGTATTGCTCATAGGTTAAAACCTGTGCATTTAATATTGTAGGATTTGTGGGACATTGTGCCTAAGGCCAACTGTCCACATAGCTGCACGTCTTACGCGCGGATGTCGTCATTTACCGATAGATTGCAGTATGCGTACAAAATAAACGAAAACGTATCCTCGAAGAGGCAAATAAGTTCGACACAGTTTCATATGATTCTATACAAGACGCAATGCAAATGATGATAGCGTGCTTATTAGGTGTAGCTACTTGAACAGTAGGGCCAAGCTTTATTTATAATTAATTAGATATAAGATTTTATAATTTAATTTGATGATTTTAATACTTATCTATAACATTGTTTCATTTGTGGCATTATTTCTTTTAAGAATGACTTGTTTGGATTAATCTGACCAGTGATTTTAATTGTCTTTATCTAATTTAATGTCATTTTATTATTGTAAATAATTTGCGAATCTGAAAAAGCCTGAAGTGCTCCTCTTTTAGAAATAAAACGTTTTCAAATAATAAACCTGATTTTAATTCTTAAATAAAGTAAGCTTAAGTACCTGCATACTTGGTTTATCATATTAGATTATTTATATTTTTGGCCATATGAAGAAATTAGCTGTTTATCCACGAAGTCCCGATTCCTCAGAATTCTTAGCAGATGTTTGCCAAATTGTAGCCAGATTCGTTCGCGCTTCGCGTTCCACACTCTTTAAAAACTTAGAAGATTCTTATCCGTTATTATTATTACAACTACAGGTCTAGATCGTGTTGTAAAGTTTTAGATTTAAGTTAAGTACCTCGTCGTTTCGTACGGGTTACATTGGCCCTGGTCGCGAGCAAACACAACGCAACGCGATCTAAACTCGTAGTTCTAATTATAATAATGCTATGCGTTGATAGTCAGTACAATCAATTTTATAAGTATAGATTAAAAGAAAACGCAGAGATATGGTAATAAAATTAGATTTATTAGTTAATCGAAATATTTACAAAAATCATTTCATATTTAACACAGTTCTCTTATAATATTTATCTACATAAATTGGTCCACCGAATTATCTTATTTAATACAATAACTAACATCACTAGATTGTCCGAAATATATATAATGCGAGACTTCCTATGCATAATTTGTAAATCTGTAAGGCACTACTACAAATACACATTTAATTAATTAGTGACAAGGGGCAATCGTGACAGTAATGGGGCAAAACAACACTTAACTAAACTCATATTTGTTTAATGTTAATTCTGTTACAAACAAAAACCTCTTATTTATACACGCAAGTTAAGCGTTTGACCACTATCTCACCTGATGGTATAAGTGATGATATGATTTAAGAGGTAGCACACTCATCTAGAAGAAGGAGTGGGACAAGTTCCGACCCGTCTTCCTTAGTGTCTACATTAAAATTATCAAAAAATCAGAGATCACTCGTGTATGAAAATGCACGTCTAGAAGTGTTTAGAAGTTACATAGATTTAGTTACATTGCCAAGCGCGTAGTCAGAACATCCCCATTTGACACGTTTTATTATTAATAGATGTAGCTAAGAGTCTTTTGTTCAAAATATTTGTCATGATATGACATATGACTTTAGTCGGTGGTTTTCACATCTAACTTATCCATGATATACTCAACCGAGTCCCATCACGTACTTTGGTATTTGATAAGCCACTTGAGGTATTTGCTTCAACATTGATAATCTGAAACCATTTAATGGAACTATTAATATTAAAATCAGGGTTCAAAGTCGTTCCCCTCGTAGAATTTTTCAATTGTATTTTTAACTTAAGCAGAACTTTAGAGTTTAATTAATTGAAGACCATTCTTTTATTTTCTTAAACATTCTGGTTTTAGCAATTTTTAAACTCTACGAAAAACTTTTGAACCCTTCTGTAACATGTATATTTTTGAAGTAGGCAAGATCTTTGATATCCGTGTAGGTAAGTCCGCGTAGTCCTCGTCGCTGTGTTATAATAATGAAGTGCAAGAATTCGGAAAAGTCACCCGCAAAACCGAGACGAAGCATTCCTTATCTAGACTTCCCTTAGAAAAATCGGAGTAATGAACTAATGACATAGAAGAAAGTTAAATTATTACCTTAGTAGAAACTCCATTAGACCTGTAAGTTATTTCCACCACCATTTAAACTTGCGTTACACTTGGTCTGTACAAATAGAAATAGATAATTAACAGAACACGTAGTATGAATTCTTGCGAGCAATTAGTGCGAGTAGGTACATAGCTTACCAAATATTTTCGCATCTACTATATACAAAACATATTTGGATAATTAAAGATGGCCTCTACGCACAATAGTTAGGATAAACTGTTCAAAATATTCACAATACGTATATATACAGTCGTTATTTAGAATATATAATATGTGTGTGTAAGCCCTTAACCTAGACTTACTATTGTAAATTAACTTTTTAGGTGTTTTCATGCAAATATAATTTAGTGCAAGATTACAAATTTAAATGCCTATTTCGCTGTACCACTCACCAAAAAATTGCGACTAGTTCCTAGGATCTTAAACTCATACAACAAGCGAGAATAAATTTGGTTTTATGTAGAAACAGGCGTAGTAGCAGGGGTAGTAGCGGTACTGTTCGAATCTGCTTCTGTCCTATAAATTAATTTCAATTTAATTGCTCCCTCATGCACGAAAGTAGTAAGTAGTTACTCTAGTTACCTATTTATGTACAATCAAAGTAGAATTTAACCGGTTTCTGTATTTACAGTGTTCTTAAGTTTGTATGTTGTACTTACGAAGCGGAGAGCCCATTGTAAAGCCATGCCCTCCAAGTTTGCGGCGCAGGTGAGGCGCCGTCTATGCGCGCCTCTATCTGTCCGCAGAGCGCGCGGCGGTCGTGCGATCTGCCTGATCGGGCGTCGCAGATCAGGCGCTTGCGACATTCTCCGTCGCAAGTTCCGCGACGAGGACTATTCTTCCAATAGTGCCTGAAACATTTCAAATTAAAACGCTGTAAAACGAAACCCAAGTGTAGCGAGCGTCGCTACGCCAGAGGCCGCGACAACGAAGACATCACGCGATACCATATTTTTTCAGAATTGATAAATCATAAATGAAAAACTCCGATGACTGACTGACTGATGCACTACATGATCAAGAACTAAATTATGTTGAATTGAGATAATGCAGTGTTTTCTATTTTTTTAATTACTAAAAAGAAGAAAAATAGGTACTTGAAATATAAATTAAAAACGTCTTCTTTGGCCGTCATATCGTCGATAAACTTGTCCCAGTCTTGAGGCCGCAAAGCCGGCATTAGATACGCCGATCGCGCCGAGTAGAGCTTGTACCATATCGGATAACCGAAGAGATTGGCCTCCTTCAAGTTCATGATCCAAGTTTCGTGGTCGACCACTTGCTGTATAAGAAAAACATAATTTAGTATGATATCTATAAGTTTATTTATTGTACCTACTAGAAATAGCTGCTTTCATTACCCGAGTTGAAGCCTCGTGGTCACCGTCCACGTAGTATATTCGATATCCTAGATTTAAATCGTAATATGGCGAGACTGATGGCCCAACGTAAGCTATACTCGTTGCTCTACCTGTAAATTAATGAAGTATAAGAAGTTATAAGTAACGTATTATTACGTGGAATTAGAAAACCTTCACATAAACTCTTACCAAGATCATTAGGATCATAAAACACTTCGAACTCATCGAAATGTGTATGACCGAAGAATTGTGCTGTAATCGTCGATTCATATCGATTGATGATAGCGTAATAGTTGCGACTCCATACTTTCAAACAGTCAGAATGACCTGGTGGAATGTGCCCAATCAAATGGACTTTCTCTCCGCTAAACTCTGCCGATTGCAGTTCGTAAATTAACCATTGAAGCTCGGTGGCAGGATCCGTGCTATTCATCAGCAACCACCTGCAAACGGAACAGCGAGCGTGTAATTCTTGGAAATACCGTGGAATAGTCTTGTCACTGCAATTACATTGTAATGTGTAATCAATTATGGACAGTTTTTTCTGTACCACTGAAGTACATAGCTGGAGCTGCTAAATATCGAGTTTTTGTTGGAGCAATTAAAATGCCACGAAGGCTGATTGAAGTTATACCATACATCATGATTAGATAAGACAGGATTTTATAAAACAATTGAAGGTAAGATACGCATATATTAGCGCAGAGCATATTATACTGACACAGCTGGATTTTTTGTAATGTTCAAGTTTCAATCACATATACGCGTTTATATAAGGCTGAATACAGAATCGCTACTTAAAATTTGAGGGCTACTTAAATAATTGAGCAGCTTTTTAATTCAAAATGAGTTTAAGAGCTGCTTAAATGTTTAAGTAGCCTTGAAATTTTGAGTAACGTTTGCGTATTCGGCCGTTAAAAGGCTTCGGTAGCCTTCACAGAACCATTCTCAGACCGTTTACCATATACGCACTATATGTGTTCTGCGCTTTTATGTTGTAGCACGAAAAAAATGAAGTTACGTACCAGTTCTTATTATTACAGTAGTTCATGTTGAGTGAAATGATCCTGAACCCTGGCCTGACGAGCACCGAGTAGAAGGCGCCTCGTCTCACCGTGTGGGAGACTCCGGCGGGCAGCCATCTCCTCCACTGCGCGTCTAGCTCGTCGTATAGCCACGCGATGTTGAGGTCCGGAGACGAGATGTATGGAGGCGGGAAACTGGAATGGGTGAGTTCTTTATTTATTTTCAGTCAAAGTATCCCTTAAACCATAATTCTTATTTAGGTACCTACTAGTCCAGGATCCCTGGTACGTTTATGCAAATTCATGACTATCAAGCTAGTTTTCCGTGAGTAGCTTTATGTTGATGAGATGCCAAACAATTTGCTTTACGAAACTCTCAATTATGGTAGATAAAAGATGTAGGATCTGTACTACTACTTTTGAGCGTAGCACCGGGATAACGAACCACGCAATTTGTAGGACAATATGACTCTTAAATTATATACGATTCATCAACGGAAATATGACTGAATAAGAGCTTTTTCAAGAATGGAATATTTATATAAAGATATTTGTATTTTACCTATATTGATAAAAATCGATTTCGATGCCACAAATTGACTTTGCTTATCATAATAATTTTGTTGATTGGTCTTTTCCGTACTTGTGTAATAAAATAACGTCGCAGTGTCGCGTGGAACGGATGCGGTCAATTAACTAGACATTGAACCAGATATCATCAAATTGTTATAAATTGGAACTACAATGCCATCGTATTTGACTTGATTAGGTCCGTGACTAGACTTCGATATTATATTTTATCTTTAAGTATTAAGACCACTATAATTTTCTCTATCTTCTATCTATTACTATTATAAAGCGGAAGAGTTTGTTTGTTATTTTTTCTCAAAAAAAAAATTTTGTTTGTTTGAACGCGCCAATCTCAGGAACCGCTGGTCCGATTTGAAAAATTCTTTCAGTGTTGGATAGTCCATTTATTGAGGAAAGCTATAGGCTTTGATCCCGATATTCCCACGGGATCGGGGCTTACGCGGGTGAAACCGCGGGACGCAGCTAGTAATAGATATAATCGCGGTAAACTTGTATGACAAACGAAAGCTTATTAAAACTTTAAAGAAGTCAGGTTTAAAAAAAAATACGCAAAATAAGTTTAAACAGTGAACTTATAAAGAGTAGATCATCTTTATGAGTACCTGTTAACCGGTGAAGCTTCATGGTTCCCAAGAGCAGGGAAGATAGGAACTCCCGGGAACATGTCCGACATTTGGGCTACAGTTTCTTGAAGCACTTTCAAATTTTCTTCCTTCGTTTGATTCCAAACATCGTGTGGTGGGAGGTCGCCAGTCCAAAGTATGTAGTCAATGTCCTGAAATTGACAATGATAGTAGTACAATAACGAGAAATATTTATAATATAGGTAACTTAATATTAAAATCCTATACGCAATATAATAGTCGCGACACAGGAAATAAAGCAGATCGGTTACGTATTCATATTATGTGTTTTTGTGTAGCTTTATTTTTAATAGGTAGTATAGGTAGACCGGTCTATCTACGCTATAAATAGGTCCTAACTTCTCGTCAATTGCATCTAGTTATTGTTTCGATAACAGAAACGTATTTAAAATCCAATTAGTGCTTAGTACTCGGGTCATAAACTACGACTATAGGATTTATTAATAGCTCACGGTATGCGTTTCAGCAATATGTTTCAACATGTGATCAATGGTGCGTTTTGGTGTGTCACATTTTCTGTAGTCTCCCCATCTTCCTGCGCCGCCTCCTGGAGTCAATGCCGGTCCACTTGACGCTCTACAGCAGAGGGGCTCATTGCATTCTGCATTTGCACCTGCCCATTATACAATTTACACTTTAGTTATAACATTTCTAGGTAGTGTTTTAATTACCTACCTTAGGAGAAAAGTTTACCTTCTGCGTAGTATGGATCAAAGTGGGTGTCAGAAATCTGTAATACTTTGAATGACGGCGCTTTGTCGATCGGTGCTTCTAATTTTCGTACTTGAGGCTTTGGCACCGGTGGAAAAGCTACCTCCCATTCGTGATAAGGATTGTATACGTCACCACATGCGTCGCCTATCACAAAACTGCAGATCTCATCTGGGCCTATAGTGATTCGCTTCAGAACATACACTACTTCGCTCTGTAAGAATAAAATTATAATTATTTCACTTTACCACAAAGTTATATAACCAAATGCCCAAGAAGGGCGGTTTTTATGCTTACCCCAAAGAGTCTTGTTATTCCTTCACACACTCTGGCTGATTGGATTTTTAGAGATACGCAGAATTGATAAATCATTTTGTTTATTTCCTCGTGGCTCTTACCAAGTCTTATGTAATGTTGAAGCAATCCCGCTCCTGCTTTGCAAGCAGTACAAGACACCTTCGACATCACCGAATGCTCTACTTCATAGTACACTTGTTTTAAATTCAACAACTTCAGAGCTTTTTCTACGAACAGCGGTAAATTAGTACTTTTATCACTATCCCATAGAAGTCTTGAATAGTTTCTTTTGAGAACAGCCATGTGTGCTATTAGTTCGGTTTCGTTTGCAGAAGGTGGCAGTTTATGAGTAAAATTGGCAGGTGAGAAGAATGGTTCTTCATTTCGTGGCGTTAGAGTCCAGTTCCAGGTATCCATAGGTGGATTCCATTTTATGACGGGTTTATTCATCCTCCCAGTTTGTTGTAGGAATATGGGGTTACCTTTTGTAAGAAGATAAAAGTTTGTTATTTTAAATTATTAGGTATGCGAATACTGTTTTCAAAAGTTATTTAATATTTAATCGAACTAATGTGCCGATTAACATTAGAAGAGATAAATGCTTTGAAGGTGTGATATAGTATGGACCTCGAAAGTGAGGATTTTCCGCTAGACAGGCAGACTGGGGCTCGCAATGTGTTCCACGTTTATTAATAAGGAGGTACATACATGTATAGTATACAGAGGTAATTTTTGAATGAATTCTAATTCTGTAGGCTGTCTATCCCAAATGTAATACGGGGCCCGACTCACCTGATGTCATAGAAATATAAACGAGAATTTGTATAAGCCATGCTATCCTGATGATCATATCGGAAGTGCAGAGGAAGAGAATCTGAAACAAATGACATAAACTTCTGTTAAATTCAAACTTCAAATAGTTTTGGTATTCGAATAACTGCATAAATTAAAACGAACGACAGTAAAAACTCTCTTTTCAAAAATTCCATTGTATACTTGTGTAATATAAAAATAATCATGGATAATCCTACCGGATTACAATAAAAATATCTCATAAATAAGAATAGTTATGGCACAAAACGACTTCTTCGTGTTACTTGGTAAAATATGAAACAGTGAAAGTAGGTCATTGGAATATCCAAGTTTGACCTATATTTTTCCTGTGTAAACTAGAGCTTACCATAAATTATTGCCTACATGTGTCGTAAATGATATAGTACTTAGTTCCTAAGTCCATAAATTGAGAAAATATTGTAACACATGGCATTTAAAGCCGCTTTACAAGGAAATGGGGATTACCTAAATATCTTTATTTGATCTTACATTTTACGTAATAAAGTAACTTGTGTTTCGTCGAGTTTAGTTTCACTTTTTTGAATTCGTAATTTGTTTACTATTAAAAAAGTACATTTGGCGGTTAAATATTATAAGCTATTTACAATAAGTATTTTGCTATTTAATTTTGTCTGTGATATATCTAATTTAATTACTTATTGTTATTTATTTTCATTTCTTACATTTACATTTTTATAAAAGAAATCACAATAAAAAAACCTATGAATTGAAAATATATTTAAATAGAAATTAATATTGGTATCAGTCAGTAGTGGCGTGTCTGACATATAATGTTATTATTACACGGGTTTTATGAACCAAATATTTCCTTTGACATAATCGGTTCTTAGGGTGTGGCTGTGAACCCTAAGAACCGATTATGCATGCTTAGGGTTTGGATTTAAGACGCAGATTTTTAAAGTTATGTAACATTATTTTTTGGATTCCGCGATATCTTAAAAGCTGTAGTATAGTATAATTATAAAAATAACAATTGGTTTATCACTGTAAATTACTTTTTAATTTGCTCACAACTTGAACAAACAAAGCAAGAATATAACCACTCATTTACTATTGTACCTACACAAACAAAAATATTTTCGCAAAAACATCTGTTATTCATTCCAATAGTTCCTTTTTTTGCTACTATATTGTTGTGGCGCTAGTAATATAGCAAAAACAAAGCATAAAGTGCATTAAACCGTTAACCGTCACATACGTATTTAATTCGAGTGTTTTTTGACGCTAAGCAATCAATCGCGCGTCTATCGCGCGATCACTGCTCAATTCTCTCTTATTGCGAATTTTCAGGTGATGAGGCTGTCTATAGGCCTTTTTGTATTTTTTAAGGCATCATTGCAAACCTATTTAACCTCATGCTGTAACAGGTATTTACGTTGTATGTTGAAACTAAGCACGATTACCTCTAATCCATTGTAAAAGAAAACGTTACGATGATGCACAGGCGATAATAATGTATGTGTATATTATGTGAACATTTGAATCAGCGGATTTTACCAGTCTACAGTACGAACGTTGAGGTCGGCACTTTCTCCGCGCTTCATTGACTTTGTTGGAAAGTGACGGTTTAGTGCACGCCGCCGCTGCGTTCGTCTGCTTATTGTAAACCAAACAGCAATGCAGTTGCGTTGCGTTGCTCAACATGCCTATCCTATTGTTATAATAATCAGCTTTCGTTCTCTGATAGATATAACTAAGTATTGCCACGTTCAACTTCCCATAACGTTTTTTGTCTCGTATGATTGACAACTCTTATGGGTTGTTTAATCTAATTTGTAATATAAAGTGTACTTAATTTTATTTTTCGTCATTTATAATTCTTGTTTATTTATTTGGATTACGTGCAATCAGGTTTTTTACAACTAAGTATGCGTGAATTATGGCGAGCTGAGCTGTGTCTCATCTCAAGAACATCTCTATTGTAGTCGATTCAGTTGTATATTGTGCCTCTTCAATCTATTGACACCGTCAAGTATGCTGCACAGGTTGTTGCTTGGCACAACTAGAATGATTTTATAATATGAATTAGTTTTTGGTCGAAAATACCATCATTTCGTCCTTCACCGTTCTCAAGTTTAGGCGATCATAGAACTTTGGATTTTGTTGATATTTGAGACGCAGGCAGATATTTGATCCCCACAATTGAATGCCATAGCTCCAAATTAATTAACAATAATTATCAAAGTCTCTATGACTCTTGAGTACGAACGACTCAACCAATCAATATTCTCAACCTACTTAAAAGGCTTCAGCCTATGACATCAAAAGTTGTTGTGAATCGTGCCAATGATCTCTTCGATTCGAGGTCAAGGGCAAGTACAATAAACTAGACTAAACAATTTTGTTTATTGATCTCAGATAAACGTGATGTTATAGGTATATCTACTAGATTTGTTTTAGGGGGATGGTTTAATTTAACGGGAATTCTTGTGTTCTATTTCCTTTCGTGTTAGTATAATCAACATACTAAGTAAGATTAAGTAAACATGTACCAAAGGCATGTAAATGCATAACTGTTAACGGATATCAGCAATCTAACCTGTTTTTTTACAATTATTATGTCACGTTTTTTTTATTACCATTTGGCAACAATAAAATAAACTCGAAAAATATTATTATTCGAGTCGCTTATTTAATAGGTAGGTAAGTACTTATTTTCCAAAGTTTTTTATAAGTCATAAATTCAAAATATTTCCAATATGTCAATTTTGATTCAGTTCCGTTAATTTTTTTAAGATTTATTGTAGGATTTAGTCTCA
The DNA here is from genome assembly GCA_958496205.1 of Idaea biselata. Taxonomy (NCBI): domain Eukaryota; kingdom Metazoa; phylum Arthropoda; class Insecta; order Lepidoptera; family Geometridae; genus Idaea; species Idaea biselata. The sequence goes on along the minus strand of OY292396.1, from coordinate 24,316,388 downwards.
ACTAAACACGTGTGCTTTTTGAGTTTATTTACGTATCTTTCGTAACTTCTTTTTTCCTATCATTAAATTCTATTTCTCAGCTTTTTGTGTTTTAGTATTTCTTTACTTACCTACCTCATGTATGTTTTGTAACATTTTGTATTGTACCATGAGTTGTGCAAATAAAGCGTTAATCTATCCATCTACCTTCATGGTATAGAAAAAATCTGCCATAGAATTACCCTTGTTAGGAATAGACCTGACGATGCATGTTTCGTCAAGTCCATTCCTACGAAGGGTAGGTATATTTCCAAGGATTTATTCGGAAAAAAATCCTTGGAAATCGATGAAATTGGAATATATTGGGTAAAATCGTATAAATATTTAATACAGTTACCTGCACAAACTCAATCAATAGGTTATTGAATTATTAAAGTTACCTACCTACCTACTTAGGTACCCTCTATTTACATACTTTGTTGACTCTACATGATTGTTTGTGTTGTCATTAGAAATACGTTCGTATTTGTATTGGTTCTACAATACGTACAATAGATACCACTTTTAGAGATACTTGAGAGCTATAGTTTGTCGATTAAGAAGAGTTTAATGCCTTACTAATCATAGTTAATTGTTCTATCTACGAGGCATGCCTTTTAAGTTCTGTCGTTTGAAGAAAAAAAAAACTATATAACCTTATAGTACCTTTTATTGTTTTTCAAAGTATTCACCACGAAGTTTAATACACTTTTCCATTCGCTCGAACCAGTTATTATAACATTTATTCCACTCCAAAGTGGGGGTGTTCAAAATGGCTGACTTGAAAGCGTCGACCGCTTCTTCACTGCACTGGAACCTTTGACCACGAAGAGTTTTCTTAATTTTAGGAAATGTAAAGAAATCGTTAGGGCTTAGGTCAGGACTGTATGGAGGATGGTCAAGAATTACTACGTTTTCCTGCTTCAAATACTCAATCGTTTGACGAGCGGTGTGTGAGCTTGCGTTGTCATGGTGCAGGATGATGCGTCGCTTTGGGCTATATTTCCGAAGTTCGGCGATGACTTGTGGTAACAAACTGTGGTATACCACTCCGCATTAACCGTTCTACGATCTTCAAGTGCAATCGTCGCAACATAACCGGTTTTCGCCACGAACGTAGCCACCATCTTCTTTGAAGTGCTTCGAGAGCGAACAACTTTAGTCGGCTTTGGCTCGTTTTGGAAAACCCAGACTGTAGATTGTTGTTTGGAATCAGGATCGTAGGCATAGATATAAGATTTGTCACCACTGATGATGTCGTAGACGTGATTTGACTCTCCTCGGTTGAACCTCTGAAGAGTTTTCTTACACCATCTGACGCGGGCCGCCTTATGATCGTCGGAAAGCAAATGCGGGATCCAACGGCAAACTAGTTTTCTCACACCAAGCGCCTCATGCAATATCTTTTGAATGGTTGTCCCTGAGATGCTTAATAACGCCTCTATCTCTCGATATGTCACATGACGATCTTCGACGATTAGTTGTCTCACAGCAACGATGTTATCTTCAGTGAAGGCGGATTTTGGACGTCCTTCACGAGATTTGTCACTAAGTGTGGTATGTCCACGCTCAAATTCCAAATACCAGCGTTCGATGGTCCGCAGACATGGGACTTCATCATGGAATACAGATGTTAACTCTTCGAAACACTGAATTCGCGTGAGGCCTCTTCGAAAGTTATAGAAAATTATTGCACGAACATTTTCCTTAGTAAGATTCATTTTCGTACGTGACCTGACAGATTCAAACCAACGCTGTGACTAAACAATTGCATTAATCCTAATGCTTTCAATTGTTTTGATATTCGAAATTCTAACAAATTTGAATTTTGAAAAGTTCTAATTTTAAAATTGGCGGCAAATATACAAACGACAGAACTTAAAAGGCATGCCTAGTAGCAACAGTAGGTTTTTGCGAGAGTTTTAAACAACAACAATGTTTTCCCATATACATTCTACAAATAGGTGGGTTATTTTTCCTTTCGTGCAGGTACCCATCCGCATATCTACTTTCACAGTAGAAACAACACATCACTGTTGCATATTCTCTTCGTCGACCACGACATTTTTCACTTTCTCGGATGTTTTACCTCAAGGGGACCGGACGTGACTCTCCATACAAAAAAAACCTCTTTCCCCTTGAAATTATCAGATTTCGCTGTTTTTTGGTGTGTTATCAACTTAGACAACAGCAAAAACTAGACCTAAACGTTACGGATTACTACCTACACAAAAAAGATACCGAAATCGGATAATGTTAAGGGGTGGAAAAGGGCTTTTTCTTTTTACCCTCGCTCATTGTGTAGAGAAGTACGCATCAGCTCGCACGTTAAACAGTCCTCTTAGCTTAGGATATGTTCAATTATGACGAGACATGTAATAAAACATTTCTCTACATTAAATTTACGAATCCTGAATTATATGATGTAATATGCGTTTTCGTCGATAAAACGTGCTGATTTCTATTTTACGTTTTCATACAAGTGACTGTCATGACAGGCAACGTTTCGCGAGAACCAGTTTACAGTTCTGCAAGTGCCATAAATGTGTTGTAAGGTGGAGGGAGACGATACCGGTCTGTAAGTAGGTAGCCTGAGGTTCCGTGGCCGCTCGCTTGCGTCTGCGCATATCCGGAGGTGACAGTAGCACTGACTTGCGTCTTGGCATAGAATGGCCACTTGCGTAATGGTTACGCAGAAATGAAGATTAATAACAACTATAGTAAACAACATGTAACTAATGCAACCAAAGCGTAAAGTTTATGTGTATTTGCATGGATATAAACAGTCTTACCTGATTGTGTAATGAAACTAGTTCTCAAATTAAATATAAGACTAAACTAATTAACATTTCACATTTATGAAAATATAAAACTAAATAACAAAAAAAAATAAACTAAATTTTATTTCTATTCTAATTATAAAACAATAAAAAAACAAAACAAACAAAACGAACAAAATATAGTCATGGCAGATATGGGTTTTATGGCATAAACATATTTGCTATGGGAGGAAACAGTCGGCTACGTCTGTATTGAGGACGTTTAGGTATAATTTTCTCTTAAACTTAAAACTGATCGCACTAACAAACGATTCATCTAATTTTTATTGTTCTGATATTGGATGTATCAACCAAGTATTTGCAATTAAAGTGCCGTCTTGCGTGTAAAAAAACTCTGCCTTTTACTTTCAAGGATGATAGGAAGATTCTACGCAAGGGTTCCCGACTCCCATTGGTAAAACTTTCCTTAGGTCATCGAACTTTCTTACTTTCACCTATCTATTGTACTTTTTCATGTATGGAATGTATATTAAATATTATATCTGTTAGTGCCTCCCACATGTTGGTTTAATCTAGCACCTATTGTATTAGGGCATTAGCCCCATCCAACATTTGATTTCTTTTGATGCCAAGATTACTTACTGACTACTGAGTTAACCAGAATAATAAATACTGTGAATACCTACCTTGCAAATCAAAGGCAATTGAATTAAACTTATTCTTGTCACGGTAGATCGCAGTTTCCTTTACACGACATTTTTCTAGTCTGTGACTTGGATCCACTGCTCCTTCTAAAGAATTTAAATTCATTGCTATTTATTTATTATCTCGCCTTGGGTAAAATAACCGCTCCCGAGTCCCGTATTTATTAGAATTGTCTTAAATTATATTTATTAATTAATTATTATTATTAATTATAATTGCAATTAACTCACAACTAGATAGAATTGCAATCTAAAATTCATTTTTTTATTACAAAGTAAATTAGGTATAAGTATATATTATAGTCTTCATCAAAGTTTCGATTTGCAACTCATTTGTAACTGAACTGCAATCAAATATGCATTGGCTTTAAAATGTAAAGAAAACCTTATGGGAAAACCAAACATATTGTTTAGATTGCAGTTAAGTTGAAAATAAAATTAATTATTGCAATAAAACGCAATTATAGACAATTCTAACACGGGAATCGGCGCTCTGCAATAATGAAAGTTTTTAAAACTGAACTGAAATTACCTAGAATATAGAAAGTTTATAATTTAATTAAGAATGTTAAGTGTGTGTGTAGATATGTAGGTACCTAAGTCTACAGTCAAAGCGATAATTTTATCATTCTAAAAAAAAATATCAAGTAAAATGGTAGAGAAGCCTTTGACCTGCAGTGGGACAGTTTTGGCTCTTCATAAATAAATATAAGCGTGTAAGAAGGCGCCATCAATAATGTAGTTAAGATTACATTATCTATTCCAAAACGTATCTTATAAGAATTATAACTGTTTAGTTTAAATTTATTACTAGAGTTAGAGGTTGAGGTCGCGACTGTCATTGGTTATGCTAAGATTTTTCTCATTTGCTATTCAGTGTTCGAGTCGATCTGCTCAGCTATCTATAGTGGCGTATTAATAGTGCGAAGAGCCGGTCTGGAGCCGGTCAAACGAGAACAAAAGTTTCAATGAGAAAATTATCGCGAAAATTGCAACCTCTCGACAAGTGCAAAAACAATCGACAATAAAGTTGATTAGTAATTAATAGAATAACATGCCGGGATAAAACATGAATATCGCAGCGGATAATAAATAACCTTCAATAAAATAGACAACGTATTGCCTTAATCAAGATTCAACAGCTCTACTGCGACTTTCGCACGCACATACCTGACCGTACTCAAGATGTGCATTCAATAAACAACTTCAAGCATATACTTACAAGACTTAAATGAAAAACAAACTCATCATTTAAATATTCGTAAGTGTCTTTTAATTTACATATCAGGTAATATGATTTATGAGGCTTATTTTTGTACACTTACCTTAAGTGTGGCTAATAATGTTAATATAATATACTCGACTAGAGGATCGACTAAATTCGTATAACAATAAAACTTTAGGTACAAATTGAACACACTGAATTTACACGGCTAACTTCGAATGATTCAGGAAAATCACTCACAAAAACTTTTGTTCCCAATCAGCACCAATGTTCATAAACAAATGCACGAGGGTATAATGTACCTATTTATTAAAGAATAAAACAACCAACGAAGTACGTTAATAGAGCGTTTCATTAAAATCAAACGATTGACCTGACTGCCCTCACTACTCTGATAAAAAGAGTGACATCCACATCGTACGATCCACGCCACAATCAAGAGTATTATGTGTATAACAAACAATATTTATAATAATGTCTTTGAAATTAGGATAATCGATTTGTTACGCACAAGATGACCTTAAATAGACAAATAATCGCCTACATTTAGCATCTACGAACTAAAAACCTAGTTTCTTAATTTAGTCAATCAGATTCAGTGAAGGTGAAGATATGAAAACCATTAAAGATGCGATAGCGCTGCGATTCAAATTAATATATATATATGTGTATAAAATACTTTGTCCTGACTGACTGACTGACTGATAGATCCATGCACAGACTAAACCGCTGATAGTAAAAAGCTAAAACTTGGAGAGTGTATTCTTTATATGATGTAGGCATCGGATAAGAAAGAGTTTTTCGAAATGCCCACGGGATCGGGACTTATGAGGGTAAAACCGCGAGACACAGCTATAGTAATTGATATAATTATACAAAACTCAATTATACTACATATGAAACCTACTTAGAATTTAAGAGAATTAACTCCACGAAAAGGTAGAACATTTATATAATCTATACATATTATAAATTTACTATAACTATGTTTTTAAGTAGGTATGTAGTTACACTGAGTCTTACAAACAAGTTAATTCATTTGGGCTCATAATGTTCTTATTCATTTAACAATAATATCTTCATTAATTTATCTGTTCTAAGATACGGGAAAAATCGATAAGGTCATTTATAATTACCCCTTTGTTGTGTCTTTGTTTGTTTTCTGATGATCATTGAGCATCGTACTTAATATCGGCGATTAGCTACCTACTTCTTGTGTAGAGTCCTTTCATCACGCGATCTTGAGTCATCGGCCTGTTTGTTTTATTTATCTAAACGAATATGGTCATTTGCTGTGAAATTTATAAGTTGTAAATAAATTTCAAATATCATGCGTCTCTCTTTGTTATGTCTTTGTTCTGAATATCATTGAGCATTATATTGTGAATTTCAATTTTTTTTCTTGTATAGAGTTTGCTTTATTCATGTAAGTAATGAATATTCTATGATCATACGGTCATATGGAGTTTATTTTGAAATGGATAAGTTGTATATAAATTTAAAATGTCAAACATATTTTATCTCTCTTTGTCTTGTCTTTGTTCTGAATATCATTGAGCATTATTGTGAATATCAAGGATTATTTCATGTATAGAGTGTTTCTGCACGCGATCTTTGAGTCATTTCATTTAGAAGAACCGAATTAAAATAACTATTCTATTTATTATTTTTGTTTATTAAAGAATCGTTAATGTTTATACCTACCACCATTTATTTTATGCATATGGCATCCTCAACATTTCTATTAAAACTTTTATATAAGTATCAACTGCGTCGCGACCTCGTAATTCTCGATTCTGTGGGATTTTCGAAAATCCGTTTCTTATCGAATGCCTTCATCATATATTTGCTCTCTACTATCAGTTTAGGCTGTGTCTCGGGCAAAGTATATAAGTGCCTACCACATCCCAAATCTCGGTCAGCCCTAAATTTTGATCTAAATAACGAAATATTTTAGTGAAATATTTCACTTGATTACATCAAGTCAGTATTGTATTAAAAGTAACACGACACAGCCATTTAATGAAAAGGGCATAAATATTATAAGTACCTATGTGTTGTTAATGTTTATTTCGTAATGGCAAGTGGTTTCTGTAAATCCGTTTAAACGAGTCTAAGTCGAAATAGTAGACAGGGAAACATACATATTCTTAAATTCATCGCTCGGGGTGGGAACTCGCATGGTGCAAAGGTTTAGAACGCTGCGGTCCGAACTTATACAACAGATGCTGGAAACTTAGCAAAGTTCCAGAATATTAGATTTTATTTAGCATAATTATAAGCTATATAAGCCTAGTTATAATTTTATGTTGCATAATTTAGTGTAATTTATTTATATTTAACTTTCTAACGTTAACTAGCATCGGCCGAGGTTTCACCTGCGTAAGTCCCGATCGCGCGTCAATATCGGGATAAAAAGTAGCCTTTGTGTTAATCCACATCTCCAGATTTATACACTAAGTTTAATTGAAATTGATTTAGTAATTTTTGCGTGAAGGAGTAACTAACACAAACCCGTTTACTTATACATACATTTTTACATTTAAAATAAATACCTATATAGGATTCTAAAATAAGTTTGTTTTGTAATGTGATTCTTAAATATGTTATTAGTAGACTATATTTTATTTAGCCTCATATAAGGAAAGGTAAATTAAAAGCTATGTAAGGCAAACGAAACCAAAATGTAGAAAATAATCTCTAGAAGAAAACAGGAAGTTGTCACTACACTCTCACATCAGTCGCTGCTGTGCCATAAAAGACTATAAATGTCAAAAAACATCTTTACGGTAAAAAACAAAATAAAACATGAAAAATTAACTGTTCTATTCTGTCTGACTTACATCATAGTCCAGAGAAACAACAATGCTCACAAGTGTTGTTATTATATTATAAGTATCGATTGACCTCCGGCACACTTTCTTTTTGCCATTAGAAGCCTTATGCAACACACAAACCTCTTATTTTATTACATTATTGCAATGAAATATCCATGTGTTATTATTTTATTATCATGTATCAATTATTTTAGGTTTTTAGACGCGCGTATACTTACTATACATTATACGCGTATTCTCGTATGAATTAGTTGCGAATTTGAGATTCTGTCTTTTGCATTATTTAGTCACTTTCTATCGTGTAACTTTCGTGACGATGATGTATGCGTATAATAAAAGATAATTAAACTGCTATTTTTGTGTTAAATATTCTTGTATTCGGTGGTGACACACAGACAGGTAAATGTACAAACAAGTGATCATATAAGCTTTCCTTTACATTTTAGGTAAGGAACCCTAATAAATAATTACAAATATTTGGTATTATCCACTTTATAGTCCTATATAAGTTATCTTATAAATATACCACAATAGTCCACTATACACGGTGCTCCGAGGATTAAGCCGAAAGGGAGTTGTTCTAGAGGTCTAGGCGAAAAACATATTTCTACAAATTTTGGAAATTCGAAGTAGTTTTCGAAAATTTTGAGTTTAAAGTTTGCATGAAAATCAGCTGTTTTTTAGAGAATCATTGGCTTTAAGTCAGTGTCAGTGCCCTTTTATTTAGTTTGGACTACTATAAATACTATAATCTAAACATGAATTGCCTTTTTTTACAAAAACAGCTGTTTTTTTAGTGATACAACTTTAATATTTTCGAAAAAAAATATCGAATTTCCAAAAGTCGTAGAATAAAAGTTGTTCGCCTAGACCTCTAGAACAACCCCCTTTCGGCTTAATACCCCCTCGTCGAAACACCCTGTATATCACATGCACACATGCATTTTTCTGTGTTTCTCAAAAGCCCCATATTTTTATCAAAAAAGATTGGGCCTGAAAGAAAATAGGCACAAAGAGACAGTCTAATACTGGACTGTATTGAATTACGTCATCCTGCATGGGCACATCGACGGCTTATACGAGTATGTAATAAATAAATAAATGTAAAAAGTTGTTCGCCTATAGACGTGTAGAGCAAATTATAAGTAGTTGGTCCATAAACCCCGAACACCCTATATATTTTGTTGGTTTTTAGTCTTTCCAATTTACCTTTATGAATTATTCATTATACTTACCTACATATTGCGTAGCGATATTGGTATTCGAGGCTATACCTACCTATTCGAATAAAAGGTTAAGCGGCACTTAGCTATTCTAGGCACATTGAAATTCGCCGTTAGCCTACTTTAGTTTGCCTGAAAGAAAGTAGCTTCTGTCGAACTTTAGTGTTGTGATATGATGACATGATTCTTTTATACTAAGAACCCTTAGATTAAAACAAAAAACTAAAGATACGGTACCTAGTCTCGGAAAATGAGACGACAAAACTGCGTTTAACTGACGCACTAGCCTCAGTCGTATGTCGAACCGTTGCCGCGTTTTTGACATTCATAAGAATGCCTTTTTAACCCCCGACGGAAAAAGAGGGGTGTTATAAGTTTGTTGGTTATTTACAAAGCCTGAATCATTCTTAAAGACATATGTTTTTAAATACAATAATTTTATGAATATTCATGTAGGTGTTTCTAGCTCATTTTTCGAATACGCAATGTTAGATTATACCGTATCTACAATTTTTGTTTTCATCTAAGTTAGAACCAGCTGTTTTTTGCAGGTCTAATGGCGCAATACCGTCGTGGGATCATGATAATTATGATTCCACGTCGATATTACGCGGTTGCACTTGTAACCCTTAATTAATAATTATTTTAAATTGCGTCAATAAGGGTTTTCGGAAATTAAGACAAGTATAACCCTGTGTAAATCAATACCTTTTTGATAGCGATTTATCGAGACTGTTATTTCAGGTTCTTTTCAGAAAGAATTTTAATGACTAGAGTTCTCATTTTACTTTGAAAAATGCATACAAGGCTTTATTTGAAAGCCTGCGATAAAATTGATCTTAAAACGTCAATTAGTTCAACTTTAACATCGCATAAAACAGATTTATCGCGTTTTAAAAGAAAGTTAACCAATAAAATTATCGAGTCACAGTAACACGATTAAACTACATGTAAAAACAATTTGTTTAATAGATAGAGTAAACATTATATGGTAGTTACAAATACGAGTTTATTATGTACCAGCTAGGTATCTAACTACCTACCTATCTACCTATTTGCGATGGTGCACCTCCACGAACAACGTAACAAGTTTTATAAATAAATTCTGCAAAGCGCCATCTAGCCCCGTGGTAAGCTACTAAGCTTGTGTTACGGTGACGAGGCAACGGATAATACTTAAGTATATTTATTTTTTAGCATAAATACTTGCTTCCGGCGGGAATCGAACCCGCAACCTTCTGAATTGCAGTCGGGCATTCGCACGACACGCCACAGAGGTCGTCGGACCAAACTGGTCGTCGGTTTAATGCAAACTAGAGGCGCCCCGCGGTTTAAATTTATCATGAAAAATAAAGCAGATAAATGCGCATTGCCAAACTAGGCATGCCTTTTAAGTTCTGTCGTTTGTATATTTGCCGCCAATTTTAAAATTAGAACTTTTCAAAATTCAAATTTGTTAGAATTTCGAATATCAAAACAATTGAAAGCATTAGGATTAATGCAATTGTTTAGTCACAGCGTTGTTTGAATCTGTCAGGTCACGTACGAAAATGAATCTTACTAAGGAAAATGTTCGTGCAATAATTTTCTATAACTCTCGAAGAGGCCTCACGCGACTTCAGTGTTTCGAAGAGTTAACATCTGTTTTCCATGATGAAGTCCCAAGTCTGCGGACCATCGAACGCTGGTATTTGGAATTTGAGCGTGGACATACCACACTTAGTGACAAATCTCGTGAAGGACGTCCAAAATCCGCCTTCACTGAAGATAACATCGTTGCTGTGAGACAACTAATCGTCGAAGATCGTCATGTGACATATCGAGAGATAGAGGCGTTATTAGGCATCTCAGGGACAACCATTCAAAAGATATTGCATGAGGCGCTTGGTGTGAGAAAACTAGTTTGCCGTTGGATCCCGCATTTGCTTTCCGACGATCATAAGGCGGCCCGCGTCAGATGGTGTAAGAAAACTCTTCAGAGGTTCAACCGAGGAGAGTCAAATCACGTCTACAACATCATCAGTGGTGACGAATCTTGGATCTATGCCTACGATCCTGATTCCAAACAACAATCTACAGTCTGGGTTTTCCAAAACGAGCTAAAGCCGACTAAAGTTGTTCGCTATCGAAGCACTTCAAAGAAGATGGTGGCTACGTTCGTGGCGAAAACCGGTCATGTTGCGACGATTGCACTTGAAGATCGTAGAACGGTTAATGCGGAGTGGTATACCACAGTTTGTTTGCCACAAGTCATCGCCGAACTTCGGAAATCTAGCCCAAAGCGACGCATCATCCTGCACCATGACAACGCAAGCTCACACACCGCTCGTCAAACGATTGAGTATTTGAAGCAGGAAAACGTAGAAATTCTTGACCATCCTCCATACAGTCCTGACCTAAGCCCTAACGATTTCTTTACATTTCCTAAAATTACGAAAACTCTTCGTGGGCAAAGGTTCCAGTGCAGTGAAGAAGCGGTCGACGCTTTCAAGTCAGCCATTTTGAACACCCCCACTTTGGAGTGGAATAAATGTTATAATAACTGGTTCGAGCGAATGGAAAAGTGTATTAAACTTCGTGGTGAATACTTTGAAAAACAATAAAAGGTACTATAAGGTTATATCGTTTTTTAGGGTTCCGTACCTAAAGGTAAAAACGGGACCCTATTACTGAGACTTCGCTGTCTGTCTGTCTGTCTGTCTGTCTGTCTGTCTGTCTGTCTGTCTGTCTGTCTGTCTGTCTGTCTGTCTGTCTGTCTGTCTGTCTGTCTGTCTGTCTGTCTGTCTGTCTGTCTGTCTGTCTGTCTGTCCGTCCGTCCGTCCGTCCGTCCGTCTGTCCGTCTGTCACCAGGCTGTATCTCATGAACCGTAATAGCTAGAAGGTTGAAATTTTCACAGAAGATGTATTTCGGTTGCCGCTACAACAACAAATACTAAAAACGAAATAAAACAATTATTTAAAAGGGGCTCCCATACAACAAACGTGTTTCAAAAATAACAAGGAGTCGAGTCAGGACAGGAAGAAGGACAGGAGGACAAATCGAGTTGGTCATGGAATTCAAAATGGCTGCCCTATCTGTCAAATATACTAGTCTGCCTTACTTACCAAAGAGTTTATTTTATGTTTCAGATTTTCTTTGTGCCAAGGTTTTTTTTTTTTTTCAGTGATTCGGTCGTTTGATGGGAGTAAGAATCGAAGATAAATATTTCATATTTTCCTATAAAATTTAAAAATTGGTTGTTGTAAACCATTTTAGGGTTCCATATCCAATTGTGATAGTGGTACGGAACCCTTTATGCGCGAGTGTCGCACTTGCCCCGTTTTTAATTTTTTCTTCAAACGACAGAACTTAAAAGGCATGCCTCGTACCATTCGGTATTCGGAGCATGAGCTGTCAGTTGTCTTTAAAGCTTGTCGGGCGAACGATTGGAGGTAGAACTTATTTTATTTTGGAGCTCAAATTCTCTTATTGGCTTTAATGTAAAGTATACCTACCTACCTTGCTAGACATAGAGCTATCTAGTAATGAAAACAAAACACCAAAAGCGTGATTCTGTTTACCCCCTTTTTAAATAAAATTTTATACCATATCTCTCTTGTTCTTTCGGTCTTGTATATCTCTGAAGTAGATCCTATATACCTCTGTCTAGGTATCTATCACCACTCACAGTATAATACTCTACGAGGAACAAAATACTTATTTTGACAGAGTTGATATTTTTCACTAGATACAGGAGACTTGCATTTACTCATTTACTACACATATACTCAGGTCGTTTTGTTGTTTATAAATTTAAGTACTTATGTAGTTAAATCCGGTTTTTTTATGTAATTGTAACAAACTATAAATAGCTTAATAATTAAGATGCTGTTTGTCGCTAACCATGACAACTTGACAATTTATTTTGCCAAGTCCAGTGTAAGGCCTTTGCAAAAGGTAGAGTTAAAAATATATGATTTACTAAATTGTCCTATTTAAAATATGTACGAATACTCGTAGTAAGTGATACAATCGCATTCATAGAATCTAAATTAACATTCATTTAGTACAGGTTAGTATAAATATCTGAAGGTATTTGAGATCAAGTGGTAAAAGCTCCTTGACCACATTTTTAGAATTGATTACTAATATTTGCTTAAAGCTAACTGTTGCCAAATGCAATGCATTCCAACCGCAGTACAAATAAAAGTAAACATTTCAAGTCACATTTATTTGTCAGTAGGTAGTAGACATACCGAACGTAAATGGACCAAACAATCTGTTAATAAAAATATATCAAAACAATCACACAATAAAATAAGCAACCGATAAATTAACGTTACAATCGTTTTATGAAACTGATATAAAAAAATATACAAAACTGTTTGTTATATCGTTTTAAAATCCGACACAGTAGCTATTATGTGGACAATATAACAGTCCGTCTGTTGGTCACCTACTTGATGTCGTCGTCATTTCAGTGAGAAGTAGGACATCTGACATTGTGACCTACACCGGCTTTTCTCCACTCAGATTACAAAATAATTGCGGTACATCTACTTTGTATCTATACTTTATGAATTAGGTATTAATTTTTAGTATAAAGTGACAACTGAATCCGTTGCTAGTTTTAGAAAGTTTAGCTGTGATGCTACAAATCCATTGCACAATCTCATAGATGATTGTGCAGAGTCGTTACATTCGATTAGTTAACTCGTCTATCTGATCCAGTACGTGCACTTGACTTACCTAAAACAGCAGGGTCAACACTTCATGAATCAATCCAGAGGTGGAACGTACGTGCGCTAGTCAGAGAGCGAACGACATTTCACTCGTGTTGTGTCGTTAAAAAAAACTCGCCACATTCACATACTATTTAATTTTGGAGAGAAATTTCACGATTTACGGTAAAACGCGTATACGGACTGGTGAATGACGGAGCACTGAAGAGTATACAAAATCGCAACAAGTCGCAGCTAACGGGCGGAGGAGGTGGGCGAGTGAGCACAACCGCACGCGGCGCGCGCAGTGAGAGTTGTGCCTTCCTTGGATTGCGTGTCGCAGCACCAGCCCGGACGAGGGCCGCGGCTGCATCCGCGAGATGCTGTGCATTGCACATTGCCGGCAGCAAGGCCGTGGACCGGGATCCCCGGAAGCGGGACGAGCAATCGCACGCAATGCCGCATTGCAATCCGCAACGCGACACAACCGACCGCATCCCCTTCTGCATAAACTGCCATCAATTACTGGATTATCAATGCTAAGTGCTACATACTTGTTCAACAGTCGCTGACTTTGAGTAATTTGACCTTTGAAATATTTTTCTTAGTCATTGAATTTTGGTAACAGGAAATGCGGGAATCATATCAAACAATGGAATCATGTTTCATTGGTGAAAAAGCATTAAAGCTTTCATTTCTAAAGCTCTACTAATGAGAAAATATAAAAACTTTTAATAATTTATAGGTACCTATATATAAAATTCAAAGACCTGACTGTTTGACTGACTGACTGAACTATACATCGACGCACAGGTCAAATCGCTGGCCCTAGAGACATGACATTGGAAAGGTGTGTTCTTTGTGATGTGTAGACATTCAGTAAGAATTTTTTTTTGTAAAATCCCACGTGATCGGGACTTGCGCTGGTAAAACCGCGGGACACTGCGAGCCATACATAAACTAGATAATTAATCCAACCTTAACAGCTCTATCATATCTTTTTAACAAAATTAATGAGGCCCTTGCTTTTGGCCAGTTTAATACACGGAGAGCGGCTGCTCTTAGGAACGCCCAAATATACTTACCTACTTCTAAAAATGTATATTACTAAGTAGGTATAGAGGTAAGGTAGGCAGGTAAAATATGGTACCGCTTAATATGTAATGATTTTATGTTTGCGCTACCTTTGCTCAGGTAGCTTAGGCCATTTAAGTTATATTTTGTGCAAAGTTAAAGGAAGTTATTCCAAATATTGCTGGAATATAATTTTTCGTTAGACATATCTAAGTTTTATGTCAGTTTCAGCCATAGCATGATAATAGAGAAATAATAAAACATTAGTTGGTAACCGACGACGACGATGGTAACCCGGTACAGCCTTCCCCATTTTCAGGCTTCGAAACCTTCAGCGTCACAGTTTTTAGGTTGCGCACGTAAGAGCTACGAACTTTTGTTTTGTCAATTATACGAGACTAGCTTCTGCCCGCGGCTTCGCCTGCATGTGCTACAGATTAGGATAGGATATGTAGTATCTACTCATATGTATAGTGTTAAGATAAACCCACCCCCTACAGTATACGAGAATAAGAAGTTTCATACAAAATTGGTCCGTCTTTCCCCCTCTTAGTGATGGAAATTTCTTAGTGGATGCCTACACATCACAAAGAACACACTAAGCATATATATACTAAGCATATACTACATATAATTCAGTCAGTTAGTCAGGACATTGTATTTCATATATAGATAGAAGATAGGTCGAAGCGAGGTATACTTGGGCACGAAACTTAAAGTTTTCGCAAAAAAATTAGCAAAAACAAAAAAGTTGAAAAACTTTATTTTATTAAATTATTAAGTTTTATTAAAAATAATTATTTTATTTTGCAATACGCCACCCTAAAGTATTATTTTCCACCTGCCACCTTAGTCAACATTTAAAACCAACCAAAAATTTAATGCAACGAAATATTGCGGGTTATTTTGTAGAATACGGCTTTATTCATGTTAAAGATTGGTTCAAATCCTTAATATGGAATAAGCAGCAGGAAAACAATGGCCTTGAGTAGCATATTGCAAAATACATAGAATTTTACATTTAGTTTTTTTAATTTGGTAATTGTTATTTAAAAATAAAAAACTAGAAATGGGCAGACCGCAAGCATCTGTTTCCCTTGACTTGTTTAACAGTATCAATAAAATACTAGGGGATATTTTGTAAGTTAGAAATCCTAAAGAATAACTCTAAAATACTTTTACTAAAATCAAATTGTTGGACTTGATGGGTTCGCCCTTAGGCGATAAGGCCGCCTATTGCGCTACGGTAGAGATTAAGTTTCTGGTTGTACTGTTTTACTTAGTTAAGAAGGTACGTTACGTGTCTTAGAGGGTTTATCTATGAATTAAAATGTTGTCGATAGCTTGTTGGTAGCTTGTCGGTCAGTTACCCGTTAGCTATCCGATTATTCGAGTACCTAACCTTAAAGGTCAGGAAGGTTATTTAATAACCTATCGGTACTTTCGGTGTTGTTATTACCAGTAACGGCACGATAATTCAAATGTCACAGACAAAGTACAATGATAGGTAGGTGAGATTACGGTATCCACCTGACTCGGTTCCCTGCGATGTCATGCAACGTAAGAACAGATGGTCATGCACTCATAAAATATAACCGTTCCACGTGTCACTCTTGACTGAGCACCAATACAGCAACCTTCAGAGGTTCATACAACACCCTCGGTACGTCTGTCCTTTACTAACTTTTGTTGTTTGAATGTAATTTCATCCCTCTTACTCGACTGTAGGGGTTAATTGTTGTTGTTGGTCTGTTTTAGACGTTGTCATTAGCAACGCTAGGCTGGTGCAAGAGCCTCGGCTGCTCAGTGGCCTGGCGATCACGGTAGCTTCCACTCGACAATATAATTAGACTTAGTGATATCTTAAGTGCCTCAAAATCAAACCCAGAAAATGTTTTGGTAAGCTTTTATTTTTAATAGAGTTCATTGCTTGTATAGAATTTATCGTTCTTCCATATTTGGTGCTTCTGACCTAAAATCGTGGAATATTTAAGTCAAGAAAAATCTAACCTATGTGGTGTTAAATAACTCGCTCCAACCTTTATATCCAATGTTGTGTTTACTTGTTCGATTTTTCTATCGCTATCTACGAATGTCTCTATAGAAATAGTTGTATTTCTCTTACATATAAGTAATGTGAAGTTCTTACCTAACCATGGTTATGCTTACGGTGCGGTTACCCCACGTGCAAATCAAGTCCAACTTGATCACTTACTTTTAACACAACTAAATCTAAGAAGTCTAAGGTTTACCTTCCCTATATTAATCCGTAGGCCGCCGGCCGTCCAACTTGGCACTTGTCCAAAATAGATCAGTAAAGTTCGCAAGCTTATATACGGAGGTATTCGTATCGCTGTCGATTGGGCAAAATTATGTAACAAACTTACTTTTACTTAATTACGTGCAAAACAGTTTCTGAAGATCATTTACATCTGTTGTGCTTTTCATTTTTACTTGTAGATATATCCATAGTAAAAGCAGTTTTAACCATAAATTACTAAATATATTTTAGGTACTTACTTACATCTTTAAATTGCACCTTGTAATGTAACTTTAAGCTTAGTATTAAGTTAACGGTGTAGTCCGTAATGAAACCGATATCCATTTCACAGTTAATTGAACAGAAAACCTACATGACCATACCTTATCGGGTGACGTTAGGGTTCCCAACTTAGACACCATCGATAAGTGATCTTCTTTAAACACCTCTACACTGCATGTAGGTACCTAAATCCAAGATATAGATAGGATAATGAAATCCTACTTTAAATCAAATTTAAACTAATTTTAGGTACCCACGAGGCGGTATAATAAATATAGGAAAATTACAAGAGCTCACACAAATACACATTACTGACATTACACTACGTTTCTGTAAGTTTGTGAATGAACGTCGTTTTTTACACACATATTCAAATGTTTGTCCGTAACAGCTCTTATGAACTATACTTGCATTTCTTTGTAATAGGTAATCTTTGGTTTTTCTGTAAATACAGGACCTAATTAAACTTGATGTGAAACCTGAGTGGGAATTAATCGAGACGTAGTTACTTTACGTATGTACAAAACAATAAAATTAACAAATAAGTGTTTTCTTTTACAGAAGAAATGGATACCTATTTAAAATGATTAAAAGAAGAATATTTTTATGAGAATGAAAAACTAAAATGACACTATCCAATAGTATTTTTGAAGAAAGTTTACCAGCAACAAGTAATACGCAAAATGTATCAATAAATCTGGATTCTCTATATTGTACACATCTTTGGTCAAACAGCTGTTTACGAAATGCTATTATAACGGCGTCATTTAAAGAAAGCCGAATGATTAAATACTGTTATACTTGTAAGGGTAAAATAAGAAAATATGATTTATCTCCAGTTAATAACTTTTTACCCATCAATCACTCTACTCCAAATAGAATATTAACTTCAAATCATGTAGAGTTAGCGTCATATGAAATGCAAGAATCATTGCCGCATGAAGATAGTAATATGGGATTGAATACCATCACGGTAGATGAAGATAATAATGTAGACAATGAATACATTCCCACGATATCACGGAAACTAGATTCGAGTTTTCGACATAAATTTGTGTCTCACGAGATACATTCGAATCAATCGAACTCACAAAGACTGAGAAAGAGTCCTAAAGGCCTGGGGTGTATCGTTAATTTTGCTTTGACTGAAAGTCCTTTGAATAAATGGAAGCAAATACAAGCGTGCTCAATAAGCATAATGATTATAGCTATAATAATAATAAGTTTTATTTTAGTTAACTTTACTACACCTAATTATATACATGCAACGAATGCTAATAATACAACCGTAGTGCCAACTAAATTTTTGATTAATAGAACATCATCGTCAGCCATTACTAGCGTGTACACTGAACTACCTCCGACCCTGTTGGTTAATACCACTGTATCAGAACCTGAAACAACTACGGAATATGTGAGCAGTTTAACCGCAGAAAATGTCACAGAGAAAGTGTCCAGCGTCTTTTCTAAAATAAGGAAAAATATAAGAACGTATTCGAGATACAGAAATCATAGTAGCCCTAAACCAAAGGACATCATCAACAGAGATATATCGCAACGTTTTTGCTCGTGCCAAAGAAACGAAATTTGTATGTTGGATGAAAACAGCGGAACTTCGTTATGTAGAATAGCGATCGACAATGATGATCCAACAGGTAAGCCGGTAATGAATGGCGCCCTTAATTAAAAATTATTTAACTATTAATGACGAAATGCTTGCTGTGACGAAAACGGTAGGTTACATAAAATAATCCCAATATGACGCCTTTTAGTGAAAGTTTTGGTTGGGGCTTTGTCGTATTACGACTTAACGAAATGTGATTTTCTGCTGTGCAGCAATTTTATAAAATGTGTGTTTGTCGTTTGTCATTCATGGAGCCTAATTTTTGAATCGCTCGTGCTGTGCTACTTTGGGCTATTTAAATAGCTCGATTTCTGCTGATTTTCCTTCGATGTCGGGACTTCTGCGGCGAGATGAGACTTTGTTTGTAGTCGTACGATTCACATATAAAAATTACCGATCAGTAGAAATCGAGTGATTTATGCATACAAATGGCCTCACTACGCGGGATGCCGAAGATCGTGCAAAGTAGTGACGTTAAAGTAGGAAAGCGGACCCCGAGCTCTCGAGAGGGATGCAACCGGGAACATCGCTCGGATGATGATGAGAAATCGAGTGATTTAGATCACTCGAAATGGAACACGCGATTGAAAAATTGAGCCCCTGACCGCTGAACTTGTTTTCTATGTCTAGGTTGTGGTGGTCTCTGCGCCCTAGAGACGGAGGCCTGTCAACTGGTGGACAAGGCCCGCGGCGTGCGCGTCTGCCGTCTGCTCAGCGCCGTCACCTGCGCCGCGGACGAGTGGCGATGCCGCAACGGACTGTGCGTTCCGGCGGAAGCGCGCTGCGACGGCATTGTGCACTGTTACGACCGAACGGACGAGATGCATTGCGGTTAGTAGGTACCTTAACTATAATCGTTATGATAACCATTCATAAACTATAATTAATTTATTACTATGGAGCTAAGGAGCGATAATAGTTACGTTACTTAGTAGGTACCTCTTATGTGATCGTTTCGGTTTTTATCTGACTGCGCGACTCGAGAGTTAGGTAATGTACTTATTTAACAGTATCATCCATCACTGCTGTTTCTATACAAAATTGGCAGCGTCCCACGGTTTCCCCCACATAGGTCTGTCCTGAATTGGTGGATATTTCGTTCGTTATAAAAAGTAAAGTAAAAAAAACAATCTAGGATACGCCCAGATAATAAAATGAAACAACGAGGTAATTCAATGAACTAAAAAGTGAAAGTAACTTTACAAAATATGACTCATTTTCGTCGAACTCTAAACATGAATATCCTCTTAGTTTTCAGAAAGTGGAACCTCTTAATTAGGTACAGTAGGTATCTACCTACCTACATGGTGCATAGGTACCTAACACCAACTCTCAACAGACATTATCTTTGAAACCAATAGATCCGGGGCTGGTGGGCGTAATAAGCCTCTACCTACATTTCAGTTTAGATTGTTCAATCTTAGAATTAAATAACCGAAAAAACTGTATCTATCTATTATTACTATTATAAAGCGGAAGAGTTTGTTTGTTTGTTTTTTTGTTTGTTTGAGTTTGAACGCGCTAATCTCAGGAACCACTGGTCCGATTTGAAAAATTCTTTCGGGGTTGGATAGTCCATTTATTGAGGAAGGCTATAGGCTACTTTTGATCCCGATATTCCCGCGGGATCGGGACTTATGCGGGTGAAACCGCGGGGAGCTGCTAGTTTATAATATCATTGAGATGTCATGTACTAGGTACTCGAAGGCCTCAATCAAGTCTCCCAGCGGGTAGGTCTTAAGATGAACATGGACAAGACGAAAGTCATGTCTAATGCCCATGTTGTACCTACCCCTGTTATGGTTGAGAATTCGGCTCTCGAAGTTGTTGACGCGTACGTATACCTAGGACAGACAGTCCAGTTAGGTAGGTTCAACTTCGAGAAAGAGGTCAATCGTCGAATCCAGCTCGGATGGGCAGCGTTCGGGAAGCTCCGCAACGTCTTTTCGTCTAAAATACCTCAGTGCCTTAAGACGAAAGTCTTCAATCAGTGTGTGTTGCCAGTGATGACATACGGATCCGAAACGTGGTGCTTCACTATAGGCCTTATGAATAAGCTTAGAGTTGCTCAAAGAGCTATGGAGAGAGCTATGCTCGGGGTTTCTCTACGGGATCGAATCAGAAATGAGGAGATACGTAGAAGAACGAGGGTCACCGACATAGCCAAACGGATTAGCTCTTTGAAGTGGCAGTGGGCAGGACATATAGCACGGAGAGCAGATGGTCGTTGGGGCCGAAAAGTTCTCGAATGGAGACCGCGGATCGGAAAGCGCAGCGTTGGACGTCCACCAACGAGATGGACGGACGACTTAGTTAAGGCCGCGGGTTCACGATGGATGCAGGCCACTTATGACCGAAGCATCTGGAAATCTATGAGGGAGGCTTATGTCCAGCAGTGGACTTCTTACAGCTGAAATGAATGAGGTACTAGCAGTAGGGTTGCCAACAGTTTTTTTCGAAAAATATAGTATTTGTGGCTAAAAAACATAGTACGACCCCAAAAAAATATAGTACAAAAATTTGAGCGGTGTTTCGTAGAATATTTCGAAATAAAAAACAAGTATTTTTGCACTTAACCTTTTTTTTTTGCTAAACCGCAAATGCATTTTTACGCATTTTCACACTTTCAACTACTCTTTCTTTCTTGAATAAAAAAAAATGTTTCCCGACATTCAATCTCTAAATTATGAACACCGTTTTTATGGCTTTTCTTTTTTCTCTCTACATAGAAAACACTCCTCTGTAAATGCAGAGGAGGGTGGAATTTATAAAAGAAACCATTTTTTACAAATTATGCCGGAAATATAGTATTTTTGCGTATGTGCTTTCAAAAGTATATAGTACGCTGAGCTGAAATATAGTTCAATACTATATATTATAGTACGGTTGGCAACCCTAACTAGCAGCGCCCTGCCGTTTCACCCGCGTAAGTCCCTATCCCGCGGGAAATCAAAAGGAGCCTTTGTTACTCCTCGATGATGTAGCTTACTAATGGTGAAAGATTTTTTAGGGTTCCGTACCTAAAGGTAAAAACGGGACCCTATTACTGAGACTTCGCTGTCTGTCTGTCTGTCTGTCTGTCTGTCTGTCTGTCTGTCCGTCCGTCCGTCTGTCCGTCTGTCACCAGGCTGTATCTCATGAACCGTAATAGCTAGAAGGTTGAAATTTTCACAGAAGTTGTATTTCGGTTGCCGCTACAACAACAAATACTAAAAACAAAATAAAACAATTATTTAAAAGGGGCTCCCATACAACTAACGTGTTTCAAAAATAACAAGGAGTCAGGACAGGAACAAGGATAGGACTTGGTCAAGACAAATCGAGTTGGTCATGGAATTCAAAATGGCTGCCCTATCTGTCAAATATACCAGTCTGCCTTACTTACCAAAGAGTTTCTTTTATGTTTCAGATTTTCTTTGTGCCAAGGTTTTTTTTTTTTGAGTGATTCGGTCGTTTGATGGGAGTAAGAATCGAAGATAAATATTTCATATTTTCCTATAAAATTTAAAAATTGGTTGTTGTAAACCATTTTAGGGTTCCGTATCCAACTGTGATAGTGGTACGGAACCCTTTATGCGCGAGTGTCGCACTTGCCCCGTTTTTTTTAAATCAGTCCAGTAGTTCCGGGCTTATTCGTGACAAACAAAGAACCTCCTCCCGAAGAGAAAGAAACCCGGAACCCGGGTCTCCTCCGGAAGATCTTTCCTCTTTATAATATTAGAAAAGATAGACTAGTTCTGTAGAACCTATCACCTATAGGTGATAGGTTCTACAGAACTATACTACTTTCTTTCTTCTTACTACGAACTTTCTATATCTCAAACATATTTGATATTCCATGTTCCTTTTACGCGAAATAAATAATTATAAAAAAACATTGTTACATTTATCGTAAAAACGAAATGAGCATCGCTGTTTCGCTGAGATGTAGTCGATGAATGACGATTATCACGTCAAAAGTATTATTGAGTTTGCGGTAGCGTTACCACAGTGGCTTACTGCTGTTACGGTCGAAATAAATGTATAACATCACTTTTTTAATTTCAGATTGTGATCTAACAAAGCAGTTTCGATGTGGCCATTCCATCTCTTGTTTTCCAAACTCGAAACTATGTGATAGTGTAATCGATTGTTGGGATGGATATGATGAAGTGAATTGCACTGCTGGTAAGTCCAATAATAGTAATTAATAACTACTACAGCTCTGTGATTTTAGATAAAAAAATGTTAAAGTATGTAAGTACCGATTTTATGTCTGAATTTTCTCTTAGTTCCTAGAAATGTATATAAAAAATCGATCACGCTGCAGATCCGCTGTGATACTGTGAGTTTTTTCGGTAGAAAACGTTGTTATCACGTTTCCGTAAACGCGTGTTGGTTTCAATTTAACTAACTCATCCATCCAGTCAAGGTATTCCATATTTTTTTTTTGTGTAAGTTTTTATTCTTTAGTTTTTTAGAAGCCCGTGGCCAAAAATAATATGTGGCTGGACTCTGTATTTATTTCTCCTGCAAAATGTAGGTAAATACCTACCTACTATTTCACCGTTCAGTTAAACTGTGTTATTTATGATTGTGCTCACTCAAACCTAACGGTATTTCCTAATATCCGACTTCCTCTTTATCATTAAATCTGCATTCACACAGAAGTGTGCTAGTAGACAGACACTAAACAAATGTTTCCTTTAACATTATAATAAGTGAGAGTGATAAATATAATAATCTAGTAACACTAACTAGTGTGTCCCGCGGTTTCACCCGCGTTATTCAGAGTATCTAGGGGCCCCTTACCACTTCGATGTGTAATACATACATGTGAGGAACGTTGGGGAATCATGGACTTCCCATTCCCCGACTGTTTGTCCAGCATGGGACCTCCTCGGGCTAAATAACGCTAACCGCGTTATTCGATATGTTACGATTAGGACATGGCCATAACATTAGCGTGGACGAACGCACGTTTTACATTATCAACTCATGGTAACCTACCTGTTGATGTTGATGATTAAAATGTAGGTAAATAGTCACTTACTCCGCTGATTCAGCGACACGAAGTGAGTATTGGCCTCCAAAACAAGCAAGCAAGAAAGCATAGGTACTACATGTGTCGTCCGAGCGGTAGAAGGCCGGTGGGTAGACCCAGGTAACCCTGAAAGGGCACGGTAGAACCTGTTGAATTTAAAGCCAATAACTGGCTTGAAATAGCACAGGAAGGGGATAATGAAGGGTAAATAATTGACGATCTTTGTTTCCAGAGTGTCCCAAAGAGCAATTTACGTGTACAGACGGGCAATGTATCTCATCGTCGCGTTTCTGCGACGGGTTCGCGGACTGCGGTGACGGAAGCGACGAGCCGGACGGATGCGGCGTGTGCGGGCCCCACGAGGTACAGTGTGCCAACCAGCGGTGCGTGCCGCGGGGGGCGCTCTGTGACGGCACCGACGACTGCGGGGATGCATCTGATGAGACGCAGTGTCAGAGGAAATCGTTGTTTAGTTGAATTGTTGGCCTGAGATGGTGGTATTTGATCGCAGTGTTAAAATTCTGGTGAATTAATAAAGTGTTTTTTGAAATTGAAATTCTCTATTTTTTATTTTTGCGATAAGTTTCTTTAAAAATCGTTAATGTACCTAGACTATAATTTCGTTAAACCCACACCCGCCTACAATGCTGCGGGTTGGCTGGGCTTGTACTGGCACACCTGCAACTAGGGTTACCAGATCACCGGATTTGTCCTGAGATCTCAGGATTTTTGGACATTTCTCAGGATTGCGGCCGGATTTCTTAAATCTCATAAAATCTCAGGATTTTTAGAAATTTCAACAAAAAACCAACCAAATTAAAGATTTTTTACTAAAAAGTTAAACAAACTAAATATAATCATCATTTGGTAATAATTGCACGATTAAAATTACCACTTATTTAGGTATCTAACTAGCTGTGCCTCCGACTTCGTCAGCGCTTTTCGAACTCCTACCTATTGCTATCGCTGTGCAAAAGTCTACCTAAACATCCTTATGATTAGGTAGACTTTTGACCCGACCAGAGAAGACGACCAGAGAAGTATTGTTGCCGAGTCGAAGAGAATCGCGGCAGAGTCTGTTTAAGTATGGATTTTGCACAGCTTTAGATGACTTGTTGCATGCTTATTCGCATTATTATAAGAAGAAGCCTTTATCGAAAATATAAAAAAAATAAAAACCCGACTTCAAAAAAAATACAAAATAAGCTCTCCTACATACAGGGCAACCGACGTCGCTTTTTACGTGGGTAATGCGCCATATACACCGCCACTCTCGAGGGAAAACGGCCCGATTGTAAATAAGTAGGCATGAAAAAAAAACAAAGTGTAAAAAATCTCAGGATTTTTTGGTGGAAATCAGGACTATTCTTGGGACTCTCTTGATTTTTTCATCTGGTAACCCTACCTGCAACAGAATGATTAAAATCAGAGCTAAATAATATGCGTCGTTTACGGATGCTGCAGAAGACATCATCATCATCATAAACTGCTATGGCTTATCTATCAGTCACATTAATTCATCTTCATTGTTACGAGAATACATTTTCGAGTTCGTTATTATTTTCTTCAATCAGCTATTCTTCCGATGAAAACAAGATTAATCCACATTTAATTGAATTCACGTAAAACCGCCTCTTTTAAACCGTAAAGTACACAAAAAGTACAAAAACCGTAAATATCCGCAAATATATACTTTTGAAATCTCTTATTTCGAATTAGTATTTCTACTCGATAATAGATGGCACTGATACCAATTTGTAGAAGTTGATGACAGGAACTGAAAATGTTGCCAGAAAGTTATTCGCCATTGTTTGAAACTAAAATTGAAGAGTAATTTTTTAATAGATTCTTAAATCGACAAAAATGTTATGACTATCCTTGAAAGAAAAAACCACAATGAAATAAATACATTGAAGTATAGTTCCGTACAGTTTTACCTAGAATAGTGCTGCAGGCAAACGTATATTTTAGTAATATATTTTTAGATTCGTTTTTAAGTAGTGGCCACACATACTTTTAGAATTTGGGTACGCGACGGAAGGGTTTGCTAAAATTTAGATAATAATTGCTTTCCAAACCTAATTAGCGATTATTTTATTTAACGATGGCTGATAGTGATGACGAATACGATCGTAAAAGGCGAGATAAGTTTCGTGGCGAACGAGGTGCTGCTGAAGGTAGCAGTTACCGAAGCAGTGATCGACGCGATGAAAGGAGCCGAGGGCGCGAAGACTGGCCTGAAAGGTACGTAAATGTTAATTGTTTGTGTTTTCGTTGCTATCTCGTAATCTTTTTGAACCTAACCGTATCCTTTATCTTTGTATTCCCGTCCTTACAGAACCCAACCTCAAACCTCTGAACAAACCAACCAATCCTACATTTCTAGAACCAACCAGTCTCGACCAACTAAACGCTCCTTTGCTATTGTAGTCAGG
This sequence comes from Idaea biselata, assembly GCA_958496205.1. Classification (NCBI taxonomy): domain Eukaryota; kingdom Metazoa; phylum Arthropoda; class Insecta; order Lepidoptera; family Geometridae; genus Idaea; species Idaea biselata. The sequence goes on along the minus strand of OY292396.1, from coordinate 24,290,202 downwards.
TATTTTCGTAGTATCATTATCGTTACAATTTGCTTAAAACATCCAAAAGCTCAGTAAGTAATATAAATACCTATAAAATGACACTGTAGTAAGTAGTAAAAGTAACCTACTTTCAATTTCCTTGTACATATAAAGTACCTACCTACTTAAATGAAATTATATAGACAACAACTACCTACATAGAGTTATTTTTAATGATGGACACTATTTCCATGTCATAATGCCTACTTTTAACACAATTATGATTGCAAAACCAGATCCCGAGGTGCAAGATCTGGTCCAGACTACAGGGACTATCGTGGTGGCGGCAGTGCCAGCCGCAGCTACTCTCCAGTCAGAGGAGAAGGCCCTCCGACCAAGCGCATCCGGCCCGACTGGCCGCTTGATGACAGGAGATATGGGGGCATGCCACATGACACTTACGGGTCTTATGGTTGGGCACATGATCACTTTGGACCCCATCCAGCACATCAGGGTTATGGACAAGCAATGCCACCTGTGCCAGCAAGGTAAAACATTTACCCCCTGACTAATCTAATTCTACAAAAGGCTTAGTCCTGAATGGCTGTTGGATAAACACACAGTTGAAATTGCTGATAGTAGAGAGTTGAAATTAGGAGTGTGTTTATTAGATTATCATATAAAGGAAGGCATCCAATAAGAAAGGCTTTTTTGCCATCCTCACGAGACAGGGACTGATGCGCGTGAAACCACTGCTCATAGCTAGTCAGAAATATGCATTATATTCTATCAATAGATTTTCCAATTAATTATGTCCCATTATACATTTGGTATACCAGTTATAACTATTTGTGTAAAATGTTATTCAACAAAGAGATAATTTAGCCATCCATTAAACATATCAATGGACACTTGATAGATGTAGAATTGTAGATAAATAATGCCACTTCAATATGTGCACAGTGGAGATACAGTCTTATCATGTACAGATCTAAATACATCATTACTTATCCTCAAGGCTAATTAGACTTTTTCTCTTAGTTTTCATGACAAAGATAAGGTTTTGAAATGAGATATAAAGCTTACTAATCAATATGTTTTGAATAACACAGTTATTGATGTCAAATGTATGAATATCTAGGTCAATAATTTCTATAGACTAGCTCTTTTTGTTTTGTTTATAATATTGTTAACTAGGTTAAGATATTTGATGTTAATATATGTTGCTAGGGACACAGTGGTGGGGCCAACTGATGGGCCTCCAACAATGATGTCCTTCAAGGCATTCCTCGCTGCTCAAGACGACTCCATTACTGTCGATGATTCCATTCAGAAGTACAATGAATACAAGCTCGAGTTCCGAAGACAACAGCTCAATGAGTTTTTCGTTGCACACAAAGATGAAGAATGGTATGTGTCTATCGTAGGACAATATCAATGCATGTTGCAACGATTTATCTTTGAATTCCTCAATAAAATGGAAAATGTTCATGAGACTTATCTTCTTTCAACATATCATTAACAATTTGGCTCAAGGATTCACTGAGGACAATTAGAAAAGATTGTATTTTTTGCTAGTAGTAACAAAAAAGTTCTAAGCATATGCTGATAAATCTATTATATTTTCTTATACAATTTGGAATGCTTAAAATGAGCAATATGCTTAGAATTTTTAAAGTGGCTATGCAAATCTTAACCTTAAACTTTTTTCCCTACAGTCTACAGCGTATTCACAAGGATTTGCTGGACATCGTTAAGAAAATATATAATGAAACTTTGTAAAAATTATAAAAATGTGTGTAGCTCGCTATTACCGCGTTGACCCGTAGCGCGCAATGCTACAGGTTTCGTTATTGTTAGGGGTAGGGTATTACATTCCACACGATATGTGGGACAGGTGAGATTACGACGATTTTTTAACATAATGATATTGTCATTTTAGTTAGTGTAACTTGATGTTAACCATATTGGAAGAGCTATTAATGTCAATTGTGTTCAATTACTTTCACTTTTAAAGACATATTTTCTTTCCAAATTGTCGGATTTTCACATTTTGAACAGAAAATTTGTCTTCGATCAGATACACTATAGAAAATATCATTATCTATTTAATTTTGTCTACTCAGTTACTTCAAAGTGAAAGTTACTTTAAAGCAAATTGTTGTAAATTATGATTTTTATTCAGGTTCAAGATAAAATACCATCCTGAAGAATCTGTGAAAAGAAAAGAGGAACAACTACAAGCATTAAAGGTAAAATATATGTTATTGCTTCATTGATACTCCACAGCACTACACACACAAGAAGAAAATATAGTAAACACATGTATTGCACATACAGAAACAAACACCCCTGACCAGAAACAAATATTAGTAGATATCTTTGCAGATAGGTACTTTGATGTTGATTGGTGACAAAATACACTGAACATTTTGATGCTAAAGGAAACACCTTCATTAAGTTGAACAATAAAGTACAAGCCTTACTAAGAAAAATAAATTGTTTCAACTTTGACTTGTTAGTGGAGGGTTAAAGACGTTCGTACCCACTTTCTAATGGCGCTGCCTAGATACTCTGGATTGTTATCTATAACGCTAGACCAAAACGCTTGTTTTATTATTTTCAGAATCGCCTAAACGTTTTCCTAGATCTGTTAGACAAGGAAGAGTTGGATAAAGTGACAGTAGATGTGGACAAATCTGACAAACTCATCCGCTTGCTTGACACTGTTGTCATCAAACTTGAAGGTGGCACTGACACGGATCTACAGGAACTTGACGTACCTGCTCCTCCAGAGATTACTAATGATAAAGCAGGTAAAGCAAATAAACCGTCTTTATAGTAAATATAGTGTGTTTCATCTTTCAATTCCTATGCCGTTATGTTGGTAGCAAAAAAAAAAAGTCTTGCCTTAATATCTTGAATGTGCTATACCTTAGACCTTGAATACAGGAAGATTCGTTCATTCATTCTTCATATACAAATCTCCCTTAATTCAAGGTAGCACATATTTTTTTTTGTATTTTGCACTTTTTTGTTTTGCTACCAACATAACGGCATAGGAATTTTAAGATGAAACGCTCTTTACTCCATCCTTTTCAAAAGGGTCATAAAAGTCAAGTTATGCCATCTACAAACCAAATACCAAATTGATTAAGTTTTCGTGTGATTGAGCTAGAAACAAACAAGGATAGTCACGGGATCATACTCCAGATTATTGAATGTCCCATACATTCGAACCATGGCGAGTCTTAGGGCATATCGTATATGTTTTCCTACACCGTAAGAGCGATGTTAATAACTAAACTAATTTAGTAAAACAATTATGTAACATTTATAGATAAAACTGATGCAGATAAACCAATCGTTATTGAAGATGACACCGTTAAAGTGAAAGAAGAAAAGGAGGAGGCTGCGGGCGAAAAGAAAGACAAGGTTTGTTCTGACGAGTTAGATGGAATGGGTTGCCAAGATAAACAATATAGCACTTTAACACACTTTGGGTTCCTAAAATAAACAAGCACTTAACACTATTCTGTAGGCTTTTAACTTTCTATGGCCCCCTCCTAAAAGAATCTCTAAGAAAAACTAACAACGAATATATTGTAATTAATTAACATTATTTATTAATCCCATAGTTTGGTACTCACGGTGTATGATTTGAATGCTTCCAAGACTTAACAAAACTTCCTTTATAAAGAAATAGCTCGATGTTGGGTTTTCAAAGAGTTTATCTTCATTTTAATGTTGGATATTCACGATTAGGAGAAAAGCTCAGAATCTCCGAAACCAAGTGCACCTCTCACAATGGAGATTGATCCCCAATTGCGTCAACTACAGGAACAAGCGAAATTGTTTTCCCGGTTCAACTCCAACGGCGGCGAGACGGCGGAACCGGAAGAGAAGGAACCACGTAAGTTATAAATTACACTATACTCATAAAAATAAAGCACCTCCTTTAAGAGGATAGTCTCCATTCTCTTTCTCCATACAAACGTAGTTTAAATTTTCCTCCCTGGATAAAGACATTAGAGCAAATATGTTTATGCCATAAAACCTATATCTGTCATGACAATGCATCTACCTTTTTTTTTTTTTATTTTCTAATTAAAATAATAATAAAAAATAATTAATAAAATTAATACTACCAATATGCACCCGTTCCGGTTCTCGAAAACGGTCGTGCCACGCTCTATTGGGACCGGTCTATTATCTATCACGGACAGGACTATTGTCGCCAATAGACCTGACATCGTGATAGTAGACCGGTCGGAACGACGGGCAATACTCGTCGATATCACCGTTCCGCATGACGTTAATCTCGTAAAGGCTGAAAAGGACAAGGAAACTAAGTACTTGGACTTGGCCCACGAGATTACCGCCATGTGGCACGTTGATTCGACTAGTATTGTTCCGATAGTCGTGTCGGCAAATGGATTAATAGCGAAAAGCCTCGACCAACATCTTAAGAGGCTTTCGCTAGACGGTTGGGTCAAGGGTCAGATTCAGAAGGCAGTCGTCCTTGATACGGCACGTATCGTCAGAAGGTTCCTGTCTCTGCGTCCCTAACCATCGGTAGCCTGGGCCCTGCCCCGCTGCCGACGGGCTTCTAGGTTTAGGTTTTTATAGTAATTTACTGTTTTTGTACAAAACTTATACATTGTTTATAGGACTTGTAGATAGAATTTTATATAAGTTTGTTACTTAAATGTAATTTTGTTTATAGGTTTTGTAGTAATGTATATATTTTGTATGTAGTTTATTTTTATAAAAACTTAAATTTAAGAAATTAAATAAATGAGTGAAAAAAAAATAATAAAAAATAAAAAGGTAGATGCATAGTCATGACAGATATAAGTTTTATGGCATAAACATATTTGCTCTAATGTCTTTATCCAGGGAGGAAAATTTAAACTCAGTTTGTATGGAGAAAGAGAATGGAGACTGTCCTCTTAAGGTACGAGTTGGCAGCGACACTACTGGACACATAGAAACCTGGAGGGTTACTGCGGTTCTTTCGACACGACAACGATACGATAATTCCAGCCGATACGATGAGTAGGGTTGACAGTAGAATCATCGTATCGGCTGAAATTATCGTATCGTTGTCGTGTCGAAAGAACCGCAGTAACCCTCCAGGTTTCTATGTATTTCTATGAAACTCCCCACGTAGTCAGCGACACGAAGCTAGCGACGCGACGCGTCGTCGAGCGAGCGCAGGGAATTTCATAGAAATACATGGAAACCAGTAGTGTCGCCGCGACACGTCGTCCGCTGCCGCCTCATCTCGCCCGTTGCCAACTCATACCTTTACGTGGCATATACCTTTCTACTTCTCTGTCATATATATTGCGATTTGATTTCGATTTGCGTGGCGAATGATGTGATCTAAGATGAAGCATGCTTACCTAGAATTAATATATTTATTTATATCTATTGACTCGTAACTCGTTGGGCTTGATGTTGGAAAGATGACAGCAGTAGAATAAATGTCCGAACCGTCTTCCTTAATGGCTGCACCGGCCTACGGGACACGAGTCGACTTCGCGATACGAGGGCAGTTGATAATGGTGTCCGTCAGCTTGGCTTGGCCAACCTGACGTCAGAATGGCCGGCCACTTAGTATCGGGTACTATTTATGTATTCTGTGGTATCGGTAATAATTACAAAACCACGTAGGTACTAAATATATAAACAAAGGTATCAAATAGGTTGGTTTAAATCTATTGCATGGTCCGGCCAAGCTCATAGAGCCCGCCTGCGTCAAAGCCTCGCACTAAGTGATATCTCCTAAGCACCACTCATGGTTCACACGATATCAACCCAAAAAACGTCTGCTATAACCGTCATTTTCCTGTACCAGCGCCGCCAGGATCGTCTTCAAGCTCGTCATCATCCAGCTCATCATCGTCCAGCTCCGAAGACGAGGGAGAAACAACCACGCGACGCAAATCCAAGTCCAAATCTAAAACCCCTGACAAATCTCCCAAAAATAAGGAGAAGTCACCGAGTGTTGATAAAGATGCTCCTGAAAAAGAGAAAGAGAAGGACAAAGAAAAGAGTAGTGAAAAAGGTAGTGAAAAGCCGGAGGTGGTGACAGAAACTGTAGTGGAGAAGAAAGAGTCGCGCGCTTTGCATAAAACGACTTCTATATTCTTGAGAAACTTAGCTCCGACCATCACAAAGGCAGAAGTTGAAGCTGTAAGTAGTTTTTGTTATACAATTTCACTAAAAATTATCAGTTTGTACTAAGATTATAAATACCTTAGTATGGGTGGCCGTTTACGTACGAGGGATAAACGCCACAACCGAGTCTAGGAGTTGAAATCGATTTGTGCCATGTATCATAAACGATTATTTCTGAAAAACGGCTTCTCTCAAAAAAAGCTTGATTATCGTTCGTTGGTATCGTTTGGGATACAGAAATAAAACAACAACGTCGACAAACCCTTCTGTATAATATTTCGTGGATTTTACCTTTTTTTTTAACTTATTTTACCCTTGCCCTTCATTTATAAAGTGACAGTTTTCACTATTATAATAACATAAAAAATAAAATACAACAAATTACAAGGTAGGTATTATTTAACATCAATAATTTTTGTTTATTGAGGTTTGTGCTGGTGCTCAATATCAGGTCTGGCCAGCCAATTACGTACTAATAAACTAGTAATCTATACTCCATTTCAAAAAAGTAGATCAAAAATGTAAACAAAAAGCTCAACCATTTGTTTGAAAGTGTAGTATAGACTTTATTCGACAAATTTAGAATTTCGTTTTTTCATCAATCAAAAAACACTTATAAAACATAATTTAAAATTAAAAACTAAATTAAAACTAAAACTTATTAAAATAAAACTAAACTAAAAACTAAACTAAATCTAAATCTGCTAAAATCTTGGTGGAGGGAATACTGGCTGCATTGCCCCGTTGTATACAAATACTTATTTTCTGGGCAAAATACAAGCCAGCATTCCGGTCACCCGATGCCTCCACCAAACGTATATATAGTGTTAGGTAAATAAATAAATTTTGTAAATACAGTGTTAGGTAGGTAAATAATAGGTTTCGTAACGAAAGGTTAATTTAGTTTATTGTAAAAACCTGTTAATTTTGGACTTTCCTCTAACACACAATTAGGAGGCACATTAGGGGTCACATTTTATATTGGTGTTACGTAAATAATTTATCTATTTATCTATCTTAGGACGAGCATAATGTTCGTTCATACGCATAATTAATTATCTTTCTTTGTGTATGTATTTAGATGTGTAAACGGTACGGCGGGTTCCTGCGCGTGGCGCTGGCGGACCCGCTGCCGGAGCGGCGCTGGTTCCGCCGCGGGTGGGTCACCTTCCGCCGGGAGGTCAACATCAAGGATATCTGCTGGAACCTCAACAATATACGGGTATGTTGCTTTGCTACTGTAAACTATTAAAGCGTAGGGCTCTAGCTAGGGATGACCGGTCCTTACCAGGATTTGTAGGTTCTAAGGTAGGCATGTGGATTTATGCCGGGAAGTGAGCGAGCTGTTAACTCCGGTACCACACATGGATATGTGGTAGGTGACTTCTTTGCCGGCCCCAGCGAGGTTGTCGTAAGCTCCTCTTCTGAAGAACGAGTGGTGAGCGGCTTCATTGCTCCAGTGCCAGTCTGGACAACTGGTAGTGCCATTTTGGGTACGAGGCAGCTCTCCTTTTGGAAAACCGAATCTAGCATTGTCCCCAAATGCTAGATTCGGTCGGTCTAAAACTGATCCCTGACGGTTGCCCCTCCAGGGTGGCCTGACGGCACAGCGGACCCCTCTCTTCATACCCTTGTTGGTCATAGCTGGGGACGCTATAACATATATGCATAGGTAATAGAGGAAAGGGCTTCCGTGTACACTACTAAATTCGCGTCTAGCCCCAACTCGGCAATACTAGAAATCTTTTGTAGGTACCAAAATGTTATGCACTTGTTAAATTACATTTTTTAACCAATCGTTTAGCTCCGTGAATGCGAGCTGGGCGCCATAGTGAACCGCGACCTGCAGCGTCGGATCCGCGCCGTGTCCGGCGTGACGCTGGAGCGCGCGGTGCTGCGCGCCGACGCCCGCCTCGCCGCGCGCCTCGCGCACTTGCTGGACGTGCGCACCAAGCTGTGGCACGACGACACGCAGGGGAACGGCACCGAGACACACTCTACTGATGTAAGTGTATCTGTAGTGGACCGCGACCTACAGCCGAGGATCCGCGCCGTGTCCGGCGTGACGCTGGGGCGTCTTTAGCTATAGCGCGCCATTATTTCATCCGCGTATCACAATTTACTAGGTAATTAGGCTATGTAGGTATGTATTATTCCATAGTTACATTTTCCCGGGTCTTAATCGCGTATCATTATTTATTTTCTTACCTCGACGTGTCAACCATGTTAAACTGGTCTTGGTGCCCTCGTGGCCAAGACCATATCCGATCGCATACGCTCAGTTTGACACCAATATTGCACCTAGAAGCAGTACTGAGCCTATTTTTGACATTGATGAGCTTACTCACATACAGAGATTGAATCCAAAACAAAAGACGATCTGCAAAACAAAACAGCCTACGCAACTCAGCCCATCCCTCTTTTCCACAGAATTTCAGCCTCAACTCCAAGAACCCGGTTCTCCACAAGATAACCGAGCACCTGATAGAAGAGGCGTCCACGGAAGAGGAGGAGCTCCTCGGGCTGGAGGCGTCGGCCGACACGTCTGCGACGGAGCAGGTGGATCCGGAGCTGATGCGTGTGCTGGACCGCCTGGTGCTGTACCTGCGAATTGTCCACTCGGTGGACTACTACAACCACTGCGAGTACCCGTACGAGGACGAGATGCCCAACCGCTGTGGGATCATGCATGCTCGTGCCGGACCACCGCCTAACAAGGTGAGAAACAAATTGACGATCTTATGTAACTGGAGGATAAGCAATTGGGAGTGCCACGAGTCAAGGCTTTCCGTGAATAGCTTGCACCTTACCTCTCCTCAACTGATAGGAAGCGACGACTAGGTGGGCGATGTAACATGCTTGCCTAGAAGAAACCTTGATTAATTTTTAAAGTGTTTCCTACTGAATTATGAAGAATACTTTCCAAAAAATTGCGCAAAACAAGGCTTGAACCTTTACATTCCATGTACTGCGTTAGCCAATTGCGCTTCAGGTGCCTTTCTGTCGTAATGAAATTATGGACTGCATCTCTCTGAGTTTGCAACTGAGGCACGTAACGATATGTACCGGTGTCTTTGCAGATTACCGGCTTGTACTTTTCCATTTAATTGAAATAAATATAAAGTTGCGATGTAGCTTCCAATTACCTTGATTTACCTTCCAATTTTTAGAAAGCATTTCTTCATAAAACTTTGAAGGAACCCATTCTAGACTTGATGACTCCAAGGTTGTAATTTAGGAGGACACGGGCTGTGAGTTCGCACGAGAAAGGTTTATTCGTGACGACTTAGTGCGCGAAGAAGGAATGAGCATGCGCACCCTGATGACGATTGTTAGCATCCCTCGTTGTCTTGTAGTAAAATGGGCACAAGAGAACAAGTTTGTGGAGATCCTGGCTCAATCTCAGTCGATTCTTGTCACTTAGTAATACTGTTAACTAAGATGTTCTTTTACAGCCATCGCAACAAGAAGTTCAGGATTATATCAAAACATTCGAGAGTAAAATGTCAGCTTTCCTTCAAGACGTGAAGCCACTCACTGATGAAGAGCTCCAGAAATTGGGTATCAAGGTAATTTACGACTAATTTATTATGTTTAGACAATTTATGCATTTTTGTCTCTTTAAATACAACATTGTTTATTTTAGGATTCCGAAGCCGAGGTTGAGAAGTTTATACAAGCCAATACTCAAGAACTGGCCAAGGACAAGTGGCTTTGTCCACTCAGCGGCAAGAAGTTCAAAGGCCCTGATTTTATAAGGAAACATATTTTTAATAAACATGCAGAAAAGGTAACTATAATGAAATCCCTCCACGGTTCTTAGAAGTGGCAGTAGAACAAGAATGAAGAGATTTTTTTTATATTTGTGGCCCTCCGTCGTGTCTGTTATTTATACAATCAAAACTACTGCACTTATCTTTAGATAGCTCTAGTTTCTGGAATGGTACTACTATCCTTACTGTAACGTTTGCACCCTTATAAGGAAACGGTTTGACTATGTACTTCGTACCATTCTCGATTTTCTCATAGGATGTGGAATAACGCAGAAAAACCTCGATGCCCAAATAGTTCTTAATCTTCTTCTAATATATAAAATTTCCATGTCACAGTGTTAGTTACCGTACTCCTCCGAAACGGCTTCACCAATTTTTATGAAATTTTATATTCGTATTCAGTAGGTCTGAGAATCGGCTAATATCTATCTATACATATTATAAATCTGTAGCGATAAAAAAATATGTAATTGAATTATATCCCGTAAAAAAAAATGCAGGTCGTCTCAAAGTCGGTAGCTAAACACGATTCTAATGTTTTTAGAGACTTTGTCTGTTTGTTTGTTTGTTTGTCTGTTTGTTTGTTTGTTCCCGCTAATCTCAGAAACGGCTAATCCGATTTTAACCAAATTTGGTATGCAGATAGCTATAGATCCGGATTAACATATAGGCTACTTTTTGTCCGGATATCCGGTCAGGTTATCCGGCAATAGTGTTTTTGTGCTTTTACTTAATTAGTTTGAATGTTTTATTGAAGATGTGTGTTGTGTGGAATCAACAAGTGAAGTCTGGATATCCGGCAAATTAAAAAAAGCCGGATATTCGGCAATTTAAAAAAAAGCAGGATTTTCGGAAATTTTACTCAGTTTGATTGTTGTATTGAAGAAGTGTGTTGTGTGGAATCAACACATGATATCCGGGTATCCGGACATTTGAAAAAAGCTGGATATCCGGCAAATAAAAAAAAACCGGATATCAGGAAATTTTACTAAATTAGTTTGATTGTTGAATTGAAGAAGTGTGTTGTGTGGAATCAACACATGATATCCGGATATCCGGTCAATTGAAAAACGAAACGGGATAGCCGGAAATTCTTAAAATACCGTATGTGTCTCCATATGTCCAGATCTGTCTGAACGTACGAAAATTCTTTATAATGGCTGTTTTTAACCGACTTCAAAAACAGAGGAAGTTCTCCATTCGACCCTTATATTGTTTGTATGTAGGTATGTATGTGAATATGTTCCCGCCGTACCTACTCCGCATATGAACTCCGATTTCGATAATTCTTTTTTTATGGTGAGAGGTGAGAGTGCCGAACTGGACTTCCATAAAATCTTGGTTCAAATCTGATGAGAACCTTCGGAATGACGAGCAAAATAAAATAGCACCCCACAATGCAGTATATTACAATTTTTTGGACTTTTATCGATAGAATCGGCTTATAAAGAACTAGGTAGAAATAGATAGACAACCCGAAACCACCTTCTCTTTAAAAAACTCCGAAATTATTAAAGTTAAGGTTACAATTTTGATGATTTTTACTACTTTTACTTAATTAGTTTAAATGTTGTATTGTTCTTTCTTCGATTATTTTTGTATTTATTATTTACGAAGATCACCATACGTTTCCGTCATACCAACGTCTTTCCATATACCCAAACTTTACCTTTATATAATATTAGTAGGTTAGGTATCTATTTATAGACGAGCAGCGCGCGTCACCTCCACACGTTACCTCCCACTGTGCAAAATTCCACACTTAAACGGTCGCCCAGGGAAGTACTGACCGTGGAAGGCGCGGTACTTCCCTGGGCGACCGTTTAAGTGTGGAATTTTGCACAGTGGGAGGTAACGTGTTGGAAGAGAGAGGCCAAAAGTTTAGATATGGACCGTTGTCGTCTGAAAGTAGGCGATATACAGATATACACAAAATTAAGTTGCGTATGTTGTAGGTAGGTATATTATAATTTAAATTTCAGAACAGCTGGACTCATTTACGATTAAGTATTTAGATAGCTGAATCTTCTTCTTTTTCCTTACCTTTATTCCGCCGTTGTTTAGGGACGGGTCTCCTCACTTAACAGCTGCAAGTTGATCTGTCTCGGATTGTCGTTATTACCAATTTGGCTTGCTTGAGGACTCTCGCAATATTTGACCACCAGGTCGATGGCCTCTACCTCTCTATTAGAGCTATTTCAGCTATGTGATGTATTTAGATAGCTGAATAACT
>OY292396.1:24251035-24277849 GCA_958496205.1 Idaea biselata | reverse complement strand
GTCAAGTAGATGGTATTTGAACTATGTAACTAGATTTCAAGGAATGGGCGCTTACAATACTGGGAAAAGACCATCTTTAGTCGGATTGTATAAATGTTTTGTTTTAGTGATATTTGTAAAGGTTGATGGTTGGAAATACTTACCCCACAGTATTCCTCGTCGTTGAACAGCTGAGGAGGTAGCGCCGACCGCGGATTGGGATCGCTAACGGTACCTCCATTCGACTTCGAGTTGTTTTGCATGAAATCTTTATCAGTCTCCCTTCCTGGTTCCGTTATGTCAATGACATCATATTTTATGCTTTTTGAGTCCAATATCATCAAAACTCGTTGTTGTCGTTTCTTCACCTATGAATATTTAGATTCACGTAATCAAAAACAATCATTACATGAATCAGAGGGGAACAAGTCGAGAAGATTGTCCGGTCGACATAGGAATTTCCTAATATTGTACGTACCTCTTTGTTTCCAGAAATACCACTAATATACACTTTGACAACCATTGTTCTGGGTTAATTTTACAGCAAGAATCAATGCAAATAACGGCACCAAAAACTAAATAAAATAAAAAATAGGCTTGGCCATTCGTTTCAATCTGTTGTAATAATAATAATTAGACAGTGACAGTTGTTTCCTGTGTGACCAGATACAAATAACCACCGAACACTTATACTCCTAGCGGAGAAGAATTTCGACACCATACGAAATGGATGTATACAAAATTATATTGCTTTTTTTTATTACAGCGCCATCTCGTGGCCTAGCAAAGCATTTTGGCAACAAGCATTTTTGGCGGGAACCTTCGAAAGTTCAGTTCAATTAATAATCTCTAGAAATAGGTATTTCGATCTGGTTTAAAATCAAGATTTTTTCTAATGGAAATTCAGAAAGAAATTACATTTCAATAGAATAATTATTGTTCTATTGATATGTAATTTCTATTAGAAAAAATCTTGATTTTAAACCGGATCGAAATACCTATTTCTAGAAGGGAATGTAAAGAGTTAAAATAGATTTGTTTGCGAATTCATTTATTCCTAATAGTAAGATTACATTTTTAACTCAAATAACAGAAATGCAATATCATAACATTAATTTTAGATTTTAAGATCTGCTACCTATATAAATATTGACCTATTCAAATAAATATTGAAATAAATCATTTAAAAAACCGGTTCAGCGGTTTTGTGTGAGACTTACACAGACAGTTTCACCTTTAGGTATTAAATTAATAGGACTAGCAGTTCCTATCACAAATAAATCGTTACCTCCTGATGGTCCAGAACTTCAACTGCAGCGGACGACCCTGGTTGAGATGTCTTAACATTTAGTTGATCCTGTAAAATATTTCACATAAAATTATTGTTTCATAGGTGTAATATGACCAATTTGTTACTTTATCCTATTAATATAATAAATGCGAAAGTCCGTAATCCTGTGTGTGAATATGGTTATGTTTGTTACCTCGCCTATGTATACGAACCAATTGTGCTGATGTATTATTGTTAATTCTTCTCATCCGAGCGATGTTCCCGATTGCATCCCTCTCGGGACCCCGGGGTCCGCTAAACCCTTCATTGTTTTTTTTTTATTTGGGGTCGGCGCGGTCGGTAAGTCATCATTGACCATACCTACCTTCTGCAATTAGATTTAGCAATGTTTTTACGGCCGGCCGCTTGCCTGACACCAACCCTTTTAGGGATCAAGCAGTTTATCCGTCACCGCGCGGGGAGAACTTAAGGTTTGCTTTTCTCCCTCCGATCCCTCAGTCGCCTTTTACGATACCCACGGGATGAGATGGGGTAACCCTATTCTACACGGCTAATTGTTAATAACCGATCATAAATACTTAGATGAAAACAAACAAGAGTAGATACGGCATATTATTCTAACATTGCGTATTTGAAAAATGAGTTAGAAACACCTATATGCACTTTCACATAATTATTGTATTTAAAAACATTTGTCTTTAAATATAGGTATTTTTACTATACATTTTATTTTATTATTTGAGTAAAATTATGTGTAAAATGTTTTTTTTGTGTTTCCCTGAATGATTCAGGCATTTGTAAAACGAGCAAGAAGGCATTCTGATGTATTTCAAAAAGATAATCGCAGTGAGACAGCACTTGCTCACGCGGCAACGGTTCGACATACAACTGAGGCTAGTGCGTCAGCTAGATGCAGTTTAATCGTCTCATTTGCCGTGACTAGGTACCGTATCCTTAGTTTTTGGAACGAAGTTCCTTATCGCGCGTTGCGAAAGGGGGCTAGACGGAAAAAATTAAGACCAAAAGTTGTAACGACACTTTTTGCTATAGTTATAAGGAATTTCGTTCCATCCAGGTGTCCCTTGACACCTCTCAAGTTTTTGTTTTAATCTAAGCATAAATATAGGTAGTTTGCTTACTTGATGGTCCTGCAGCGAACGGCCCTGGTTGAGATGTCTACACATTTAGTAGATCCTGTAAAATATTTCATATAATAATTATTATTTCATAGGTGTTATGACCAGTTTTGTTAGTTTATCCTATTAATATGATAAATGTGAAAATCCGTAATCCTGTGTATGAATATGTTTATGTTTGTTACATCTCCACGTATACCTATGTAAAACTACTGAACCAATTGTGATGAAACTTAGTATTATAGGTTGATAGCTAGGGATGACAAACTCACTACTTGAGGCGCAGATTTCCCAAGATTACCTATTATTATTATTATTGAGTAATAGTAACAACAAACATTAATTGCCTATACTTTTAATAACAACGGTTTTCAGTCTTTACAAAAAAACCTTTATGTATACTTATAAATTTAAAAAAAGTCTGAATTTCAAAAAGTCGTAAAACATAAGTGTTCAAGTACGAAGGGTGAATAAGTTTACCTACCTGGTATATCGAGAGAAGGAAATCATTTTTTTTTTCAATGTAGTACAAACTTACCTTATGGTTTAGCAATGCGGTAGGTAGTTGTAAATTTCCCAAAGATGGACGGTCCCGGCTGGGAATTAACGTGAACCGTCGAATGAGATGAACTTGTGCCCATTATATTCATTAAATGCTGATCCTGGAAAATAAAAATAACTTTTCTTACAAACTTAGGGATAAAAATTAAGGTATAGATACAACAATACGGCTACTTTACAACAACTTTGGTTGGAAATCCGGAGATGACAAAGGGGGATTGGGAAAGCAACATTTTGTCCACATTTCACAGCTGAAAAACGAAATACGTACCTATCTATGTTTAAATTTGCAATAATTTACAATACATGGGTAAGGGTATGTACGTTATATAGTTATTTTCTATTTCTAGGGTTCGTAGGAGGTGCAAAGATATCGTGATTCTGACTTTTTAGGTTAGTAGGTATAAACAGAACTTACCGCAAAGCATTTCTTCTTCCAGGTTTAGGAAACCGAGATAATTTAATGCCCGGCACTTTGCCAGGCATTAAATTATCTTTGCTTTTCACATTTTCTATAAACGTAAGCCATATTGAAATAAGTTCACAACACAAACAATATATTCACTTAAAAATAAACAACACAAAGAGTCAATTTTTCGCTTCCAAAATACACCAACACTAATGCGGAGCAACAAAGTTCACGCAACTCAACGTAATAACGGAGAAAACATAAGTTTTTCCAAGATAATTGAAGATAATTCTTCAACACAAACTATTCAACCAACATGCCATGATATAGTCCGGGCGGCGGCTGCAAAATATCAACCTCATCGAATAACTGAAAAATATCACTTTCCACGAAAAGAAGACCTAAAATAAATAAAAAAAAATTGGTCTGCCGGGGTACTGCTTGGGGGGTCCTTCGCAGTGAATTAAAATATGGTCCACTTCGGATCATCATTTTATTTCATGTGGTTACTGAACGAAACATTATTCTTGGCTTTAGAATTAATTAATAGAGTCTAAAAAATCAAGACCGGTGTTGGAGGGTTCCGCAGACCAACCAATTTTACGAGTCCGGTCGGGAGGTCCATTTTACCTCATCGAGTTACCGGATGAAACTAAGTTTTTCTAGTGGCTAAAATTATGCTCTTTAAACATAAGTTGGTCTGCCATCTCGCTCGCGGTAGTTTTTGCAGTCCGACCACTTATGAACACGCAACTCTGAACATTTTGTTTTAAGTTCGGTTGAAACTGATAGGTAGGTAACTACTATAATAAAATAATTTATTTTATTATAGTGTGACCAGGGGCGTCTCTAGCTCATGTAGCGCCCGTGTGCAAATATCTCCTTGGCGCCCTTTAGTAAGAGTTAAGAGTGATTCCAATAAGGAATAATAAAGGTACAAACAACAGTACTAACTTGACGTAGGAACCCCTAATATTATTTTTTAATGAAGTTGAAAAAATATGTCGGGAACCAATAGGTACCTACATACACCAATATCTTTTGAATGAAATGTCCGAATTAAATAATTCAAAAGGTTCTAGAAAGTTATGTTCACGAGTTCCAGGTCGGCAATGGCACACGTACCTACGTAGGATTTTTTTCCCTTCCTCATAATATCCGTAGCCTCCATGAACATGTTCAAATTCCACCCCCATTTCACCCACATGACCGTGCAGATCACCACCCAAAACGATTCCCTGTGACAACGAGATAGCCCCAAGGACCTCGCCGAGTTTATCCCAAAACCACCTCTTATCAGCGTCGCTACAACCGACCTTCGAAAGTTCAGTTTTAACCATTAATATTTTTTCTTGATTTTTCAAGATTTTTTCTATTTCAAATGTAAAAAATCTTGATTTTAAATCAGATCGAAATACCTATTTCTAGGGAGGAATGTAAAGAGTTAAATTAAAATAGATTTGTTTGCGAATTCATTTATTCCTAGTAAGAAATAATATATACCTACCTATAACAGATAGCATTTCTGTTATTTTAGTAAAAAATGTACCTAATCTTACTAGATTCATTTAATTTTAAGAACTTACTATCTATATAAATATTGACCTATATAAATATTGCAATAAATAATTAAAAAAAAATAGTTTCACCTTTAGGTATTACAGTGATAGGACTAGCAGTTTTTATCATAAATAAATCTTTAAGCTAGATAACTAGCTAAACGATTTACACAGAGGTGTTACAGAATATTAAATGTTTTTATAGTAAAAATATTGAATATATTGTGAACAGCGTATTTAATTGAGGAAAAATATTTTTTATGAACATTTCATGGTATATAACCGAGATACTAAGTCATGCCTCATGTCAAAGGAGTCATATTGAACTCTGAGCGTAGTGAAGGGCTCTGGTTTAGTGATACGAGATATTCAAGCTACCTTAGACTAGAAGTATCATTCATTATCTCGTGATATCTCGCACCGTGAGAAGAGAACCCAGTTTTACATATACTTCTCACCTCACAACTTCGGAAAAAATCGTTTTGCACGCAGATTTCTGTGTGAATTTTGCACGCTAGTGTGCAAAGAGTTTTCAAAATTCGAATCTGCCTTTTCCATACATTTCTCTAAAGCAAGTCCTTAGAAAATGTGCGTGAAGAAAATACGTGAGAACCATCAGTCGCCTTCTACGACACCCTAGTATGAAGAGTTGGGGTTGGCCTATTCTCGTCCGGAACCAACCCGGACAAGACACGTACTCACAGAAGACCAGCCTCGGGGTTTGCCAGCGAGCGATGGAGCGCAGTATTTTGAGTGTCAAATTAATGGACAAAATCCGAAACACAGAACTGCGCTCTCGCACAAAGATCGTGGATGTCGGTCAACTACCAGGTTGCGAGATGGCAGACCAACTTATATTTAAAGAGCATAATTTTAGCCACTAGAAAAACTTAGTTTCATCCGGTAACTCGGTTACTGAGGTAAAATGGACCTCCCGACCGGACTCGTAAAATTGGTTGGTCTGCGGAACCCTCCAACACCGGTCTCGGACGACATGATTTTTTAGACTCTATTAATTAATTCTAAAGCCAAGAAGAAGGTTTCGTTCGCCACATGAGATAAAATGATGGTCCGAGGTGGACCATATTTTAATTCACTGCGAAGGACCCCCAAGCTGTACCCCGGCAGACCAATTTTTTTCTTATTTTGTTTAGGTCTTTTTTTCGTGGAAAGTGATATTTTTCAGTTATTCGATGAGGTTGATATTTTGCAGCCGCCGCCCGGACTATTAAGACTTTCCCGTGTTGCCATTAACATAAACTTCATATTTCACAGTAAATTTAAATTGGTCCAGATAGTCCGCTGTTTTTTCTTCTTTTCAAATATCAAATATTATATTTACTTGCAGCTATTGTATAACATAACGGTTAATTTCTTAAATTATACATATTTTATATAGTCAATTAACAAATCATTAAATTTATTACAAAATCAATAGGAAATAAACTCCAATGTTCGGAGACTTTGGATAACATGGCAATCTACATAAATTAGTCGGTGTGTTTATGGTTTTTCCACGCCATCTACACAATACATCAAAGGAACTACTGTGTACTGTGCCATCTACATCGATTTTAAGGTATTATATCGTTCTGCGATGCCAACTTAGTACCAATATATGGGTATAGATAGAGCTTCCATCAGTGTTGCCTAGGTTCAATACATTTGTTAACAGCGCCTGGTTGAGTAATAATAAGTTTAGGTGTAACTTTGCATAGGTACCTACCTATGCAAAGTTACATTTCCCGGCAAACATCTAGAAAAAAAATGGCGGATGCGCAAGTATCTTAACAAAATGAAATTAAAAATTAATGGGTTATTTATTAATTACAGTAAGTAGCTACCCAACCCACATACGCTCCAGTGCGGGTATTTTATCAGTTTTAGGAAATTAATTTGTGTAATGTTATTAAAATGTTTTAGTTTTTTCCTCTTATTCGGTGTTGCGCTTCGCCAGTGCAGTCGTCTTAGCATGACAACGCTACATAACATGCGTACACCGGAAGCAGCGGCAAGTATGATGAATAGCGATCTATAATGCGAAGATTTTCCGGTAACCAACATAACTAACAACTGATTACAATCTATTTCCAGCATAGTTACCTACATAAATGATGTCCAGGGTCAATCAGCAGTGAGTTTCTAATTTGCGTCTATTTTCGTTCAAACGGCCGGCCGGCCGGCGCGGCGCTCACCAGCATTATATCTCCACAAAGTTTTCCTCATGCGTTAAAACTTCGCTTAGATAGGTACCGAACCCCGACGTAAATTCCTCGGTTTGGAGGTACCTACCGACCAGTAATGGTTATAGTCTGTCTATTTTGGCAGCCCTATAAATACTTAGGTAATACTAATTCCCTTTCGAGTCCAGAAACTTACAGATTCTTTGAGCCGTAAAACTTATTGTGTACCTCATTCATTATTAGTTAGTTATGCAGTAACGTCACGGGAGCCTACTCCGGATTGGCGATTGTCCCATGCTTTCGGACTCTGCATTGTGAGTCATAGGACTAGGACTCACCAGTCCTCTCTCATAATTTTTACTTGAAGAAAAAGACATTGGTGCGCAGTAGGCCTGGATTCGAAACCACGGCCCTCGGAATGAAAGTCGGGGTAGGTATCTACCACTAGTAGAGCAATATCGCTCACACAGGCAGCGTGTGAAGTTATTTATTTCCAGTCGTACCAAGTATATAAAACTAATGGTGTTCAGTGAGTCGCACAGCCATCCCTAACGTGCGAGGCAAGCCACAGGAGAGTACTTTCTAGAACGAATGTAGTTCCATGGGTTATTTATTAGTGCGCAGCACAAGTATTATGCCACTAATCGCAGCGCAGCGCATAGGTAGTATTTTCCTTAACTTGTGGCCGAGGCTTATAACTAGTAGATACCACTATTGGGTCCAGAATAGTCCAGATGGGACTATTTAATTCGATGTTTTAATAGGGTTCCGCACCCAAAGGGCAAAAAACGGAATCTTTTTACTAAGACTCCACTGTCTGAGGTCATAGTTGGGGACGCTATAACATATGTAAATAGTTTTAGTCGTCCAGGGTTCCCAGTCTGTCAGTCAACAGGACACGTAGGTACCTATAGATTACTAAATCGTCTCAACACGGTTATATTTTTCTCGAAAACGGTTCAACTATTGTTAGTGATTTTGGAAGAAATTACTAACACTTCAAAAGCTTTAACGAAACAATGCAAAATTTCCTTAACTTGGTGAATTAACGATGATGAAGCGATGTTAAGATGATTTGTTATGGAATACATGCCCCGTATTCATCTCATGAAACGCGAGATGGGGGCAATAAAAATATTTCTGTTGCCGCTATAACAAATACTAAAAATAATAGTTGGGCTAACCTACATGATTTTTTGTGTGATAGATAATGGTGTAGAACCCTTTATACGCACAAGTCCAACTTGCACTTGGCCGGTTTTTAAATATTTTTCTACCTATATTACAAAGGGATATATTATGTAACACTAGCTGCATGCACCCCACGTGTGTGAATATCAGGACCTAAGTAGCCGTGTTCTTCTCCAAGGTCCCTTCTATATCTATACCAAAATTTATCAAAATCGTTTCAGCGGTCTAGGCGTAACAGACAGATATAGTTACTTTCGCATTTGTAATAATAGTAAGATTGATAAACCCCTTTTAAACCTTGTTTTCATAGAAGTAGAAAATGTACTGGGAATAAGTACACAGTTAATATTCTTTCATCCCTTCTATTCAAAAAGTGTCGCTTTGGTCCTATATAGGTTGGATCAAAGTAGCTCTTTTCTGTTAAGATAAACAGCCGGGAGCAAAGTAAAACAGCCGGGAGCAAAATAAAACAGCCGGGAGCAAAGTAAATTTGATGAATTTGAATTTCATAGAAATCAAACGTAAATTATATAAATTACTGGCTGATATGTGTTGAGTCACCGTAACACAAGCTTAGTCGCTTACCACGGGGCTAGATGGCGCTGTGTGTTGTTCACAAAATTTATTTATTTTATTTGTTGTTTGTTTTATTTGTTATTTATTTTATTGGTTTTGTTTTATTATTATTTTATTCATAGAAAATTTATTTTAAAGGAAAAATAGTATTCAAAAAGTTTCACTTGCGGCGAGGCTTGAACTCTCGATTTTTGAATGCTATTTTTCCTTTAAAATAAATTTTCAAAATAAAATAGCCTTGAGCTACATACAAAAATTTAAAAGATAATTTATTTTATTCATTTTATACCCAACATTTTTGTTTAATTAAATAGGTATATTCACGAATTACCTAACACCGTATCTTATTTATTTTCTCATAAAAAGGGGATGAAAAGTAGAGTTTATGATTCGAGAGCAAATTATTCTTGCCTCGGGCGATGTATACTTTGAATCCCTCGCTGCGCTCAGAATTCTACGTTAGAATCCCTCGCTTTGCTCCTGATTCAAAGAAACGCCCTCGCCGTAAAAATACTATTTTGCTCCCCTGTCATACAATCTACTATATATTGTACTAGCTCTATTAAATAAAATGAAACAATATTTTCTAAGTGAATATTCCAAAGAATATATTTATATTGAAACAAATAAGAATTAACAGATACAATTGAGGACCAAGTTTACAATACAAGGTACATCATTCAAATGTAAACTGTTTACAGGAAAGAAAGAAATACATTTTAAAAGAAACAAAAAGCCAACGCCATTTCTGGGATACAAGACAAGAAATATATTTTAGTATTAAACTTAAACAAACCTCTTAGTCAATGTAAAAAGTCAAAGACCTAGCTAGAGCATAACACTCTTACAGTTCCATTATTTTTGTTTGTAGACACACTCTTGATATAAAACGTTATACAATAATATTAAATAGAGTGTAATCCACTTTTCTTTTTTTTTTTCAATTTTTATTTAGTTATTTTTATGAGCGGGATCAATAATAATCAACTATTAAATGGTGTTCAATCAAAGCATAAAATTTTTCTTGTAATTTCATAAACGCCATGCCACATCATTTTACATTTATAAGGCAGACATTTTGTAGTACAATTGAAACATTATTCTTTCTTAGTGGCTTGCTGCTTAGCTTGATGAGCTTGCAACACAGCAACTGCTTCATCGACTTTAGCTTTCAAAGACTCGCCATGCTCTAACATGTGAAGGAGCTCAGAGTTATCAATTTCCAATAACATTCCAGTTATTTTACCAGCTAAATCTGGATGCATTCTCTGGATCAGCGGGAATAGACGTTCACCAAGCATCTGTTTCTGTTCTTGAAGAGGAGCCGTGGCTAACATGGTGGCAGTCAGAGGTTCTTGTCCTTGGATGTGCACAGCAGGCTGAGGCGCTGGTGGGTTGCGCATGTTGGCTGTGTACTTGTACCCAGCGGGACGGCCGCCCTGAGAGACGAGTGGCGCTCGGATGGAAGCCGCGGCGGCAACACCTTGCTGTCCAGTGATCGGTCTAGCTCCCAGAGAGGTCCGCATGGCTGCCTGGGCCGGGGCTCTTGGGGCAGGACGGAACGTCGCTTGCATGTTAGGATAACCCGAGGCGGCGGATTGGGCGCTGGGGCGTACTGGTGGCTGTGCGGTCCAGCGTGGTGATGGTCTTATTTGGGTCATTTGGGCTGGACCATAGAATCGCTGTGCTGGAGGAATTGTTGGAACAAAGTAGCCTCCGGCCCCACCTGGTTGGAATATCTGTCCCATTTGCTGCATACGAACACTGGCCATTCTCTGCATGTACTGAGAGGTCAAATGAGCTTTACGATCTTCTTTTCTTTGAGCTAGAGCCACATACAGAGGCTTAGTACCCACTATGCGACCATTCATCTCAGTGACTGCTTTTGTAGCTTCTTCAGGTGATGAGAAGCATACAAATCCAAAACCTTTGCTGCGTCCATCTTCTAACATAACCTGTAAAGCAAAAGTAAAATGGTATACAGTTAACTATTTAGGCAAATTAAGATAAGAATACCATTAACTAATTTATAAGTTTTGTTCCTTGGTACATCCTTATTTACCATACTATCTTCTAATGAGTCTAATGACTTCCCAATAAATACAGCTATTTTTTTTCATTTAACACTTATTAATTAAGTGGGTTGATTGTGCTTATCTTCAACATTTTCTAGATAAGGAAGAGAAGGACATAAACATTGAACAAGCTACACGAGCTTTCACAATACTGTGTCAATGTATTTATAGCAAAATGGCTAACTGACCTTGACACTTCAAATTGAAAAGTACCTATAATAAATTATTACTTATTTTTGTCATTGACCAATAAAGAAACAAAATATTTTAAATAAAACTAGGCAAAACAACAGAGTCTAGAAATACTTGTTTGTAAAGATTGCACAATGCATGATTTCACAAATACCTGCATACCAATATACATTAACGCTTCATAACTCACCTTAGCTGAAGTAATTGTTCCAAATGGAGCAAATTCTTTACGAAGGCGTTCATCGTCGATAGTATCATCCAAATTCTTGACGTATAGATTAACTCCTTGGTAACGAGTCAGTCTTTCAGACTTAAGTTGTTCAAACTTTCTCTTCAATTCCTTTTGGCGCTCAGCTTTCTTCTGAGCCCGTCCAACGTAGAGTGGCTTGCCTTCAACTAACTCTTTACCATTTAAATCTTTACAAGCTCTCTCCGCATTATCTGGGTCTTCAAAGGCCACAAAGCCGAACCCTCGAGAACTTCCATCTTCTTTATACATTACTTTATGACTTGTAATGCGACCATATTTCTCAAACATGTCTTTCAACAGTTCATCGGCAAAATCTTCACCAAAGTTTTTAACATACACATTGGTGAAGAGTTTAGCCTTTTCTCCGAGTTCCTTTTCACGTTCCTTGCGTGGAATAAATCTACCAACATATACAATTTTACCATTCAACAGCATACCATTTACTTTTTCAATGGACTTATTAGCTGCTTCTTCAGTCTCGAAATGAACAAATCCATAACCTTTAGAGGCACCTGTTTCATCTTGAGCAACCTTACAACTCAAAATGTTTCCAAAAGCAGTAAATGTGTCATACATAGCTTTATTATCAATGGTCTTGTCCAGATTTTTAATAAAAACATTCCCCACACCAGACTTGCGAAGAGAGGGGTCACGCTGGGACCACATGATTCTAATTGGTCTTCCTTTGATTATATCAAAATTCATAGTGTCCAGTGCTCTTTCAGCTACAACAATGGAAAAACAACACGTGAGTAATGTAAAATATTTCTATCCATATGGAAACAAACTGTCTGCCAAGTGGCAAGAAAGATGTTTAATTATGATGAAATAATGATTGTTTTACTTACCATCAGCGGGTTGCTGAAAATTGACATAAGCGTAGCCTAGGGATCTACGAGTTATCATGTCACGACAAACTCGAATTGAAAGAACCGGACCAGCGGTTGAAAACTTCTCAAACAACATGGCCTCAGTAATGTCGGAGTGCAAGTCTCCGACATACAGCGAGGCCATGGGATAATTTGGCGGCCCAGGATTCATTTTTCTTTATTTGGCTGCTGCAATTTCACG
Source organism: Idaea biselata (assembly GCA_958496205.1). Taxonomy (NCBI): domain Eukaryota; kingdom Metazoa; phylum Arthropoda; class Insecta; order Lepidoptera; family Geometridae; genus Idaea; species Idaea biselata. Next base: position 24,265,376 of record OY292396.1, on the reverse strand, counting down.
TAGACATCAACTTCGACAAAGGCGATGAACAACTTCACTTTCTCTTTACAATGACTATCGCATTCCTCAGACCACGTTGCACGCTTACGTACACTAACTTAAAATCAAGTGATTCCCGTTTGTTTTTTATTATTTTACTATTTTTTTGGTTTTTGTTAATTTTATGATTTTTTTTTTATTTTACAACAATAATTCACGAAATTCTGAGGATTGTGTGACCTATTTTTGAGGCGACACACAACCTCACGTGAACACACCTTGCTCACCAAAGGAAAGGTGACGTTTTCAGAAAAATAAGATGGCGGCGGAAGCATCATCGCGCCAACTCTGTGGCACCAGTGGTACCAACCGTGTTTTACCAACCAAACAAGGTGGAGTGCGTTCTGAATCGCAGTTTATCTATCCGTGTTACCCACTAGACCTCTGTGGTGTTACCTGTCAAAGTTTCTAAATTTGGAGTGAAATGGTATTAAAAATAACTAAGATGTTTCATGTTCATCCAATTTTCATCTCAATGTTGTGTTTCCCCACACATTAAAAAAAAAACTTGACATGCGACACCCGGATGGAACGAAGTTCCAAGCAAAAAAAAAAAAAACTAGCTGGCCCCCTTTCGCAACGTGCGATGGAACTTCGTTCCAACTGTTTACAAAAATAAAATAACTAGAATCTATGAACGAAATACTCTGACAAATCATACAAAAAAAAATAGACGCGATTCCATAGAACCCTTTCCTTAGATCCGGATCCGGGTAAAAAGTAATAAAATTGATATAAATGAACGCACTCAATCTCATCGATGCTGCCAACATTTTCAAATCAGAACCGGAACTTAAATAACTTCACAATTTAAATTCCGTTTATATGGTACGAGTTTTAAATTTCGAAAACAACGTGGCCGATAAAGTATGTCATTTATTAATCTATCTATTAGGTATATCTATAGAACGCTTTGTCCTGACTGACGTGACTGACTGATCAACGCACAGCCTAAACCGCTGATAGTAGAGGATTTTTGAAAATTCCTTAAAATAATCGGGACTTGTGGGTAAAACCGCGGGACGCAGCTAGTAATAATATATATAAGTATTTCTAAAAAAATATACATGTTTTGTGTACTTGCAGTGCTGTGTTGTAGCTGTAGAACAAACAAGATGTACATATTGGCCAAGAGCGAACACACCATAATGCCACTATTGCCAGTCAAACCAGTGGATAGCTAATCTGTGGTTAGTAACATTGGCAGTATGCAATAGTCGTATATTGCCATAATCTAAAGCAAAAAATGACAGTTAAATAATTTGACATTGACAACAAATTGATATTGCTGACATTTCTTTGAGGTGAATATTTCTCGCTCTTTTCGACCTACGAATTCTGTTACGGATCGGTTGGTTCTTGTTTTTATCTTGAATTATTGCGATGATCATGATTGCTAAGTGATGAAAAGTAGTGTCATATTATAACATAGCAATTGTATGACTCGATGTAAATAGTATTTTGTGTTATTTTATTCTAGGTAAGGTCATAACCAAACCTAAACATGGGGAAGGGAAATAATATGATCCCAAATGGGCACTTCCACAAAGATTGGCAGAGGTTCGTAAAGACGTGGTTTAACCAGCCTGCAAGACGTCACCGCAGGAAACAGAACAGAATCAAGAAAGCGAAGGCTGTCGCCCCTCGTCCGGCTGCCGGCCCTCTTCGTCCCGTTGTTCGATGCCCGACTGTTCGCTATCACACTAAAGTTCGTGCCGGCAGAGGATTCACTCTCCGGGAAATCAGGGTAAGTCCTTACTCGGAACTTTCAGTAATCTATTATTGTCTGTTTAATCAAAAGTGTTTATTTATGTTACTTCTGTTTAGTTTCTAACCTGAAAACTGCTGCCTTTTTCTTATTATTCTTTTATTGATAATGGTTGGCCTTATTAACCAACATTGGCTACATCTTATTACGAAAATATGTCACATTTATCTCAATAAGTAAGTCTTCTTTTTTGTGTAGTGGTGTGGCCTGGTGTTAAGAGTTTACAGGGCGCCCTAAAGCCTCTAATTAAATCTTATACTAAATACCTTCAATAATAATTTGTAACATTTTATTCCAGGCTTCCGGTCTGAATCCTGCTTTTGCCAGAACTATTGGTATTGCAGTGGATCCACGCAGACGTAACAAGTCTGTCGAGTCTCTCCAAGTAAATGTTCAGAGGCTGAAAGAATACAGAGCTAAACTCATTCTGTTCCCTAAGGGCAAGAAGGTAACTATAATTATACTACAGTGTCTACTATGTACAGAATAAAAAATACAATGTTGATTTGTTATTAGTCAAAGTCTAGCAGTATACCTAGTGTACCCTACATCAACTTAAAATATTTACAATAATTTCTAGAACTGCAATATAAATTAGTTTATTTTTATCACACTATAACATGTCACAAGTGTTACAAAAGCCAATAACTCACCAAATATCCTCATTACTTAAAAACACAGTCTGAAGGATTGGTTTAATCAAAATACTGACTTTATAATCACCCCAATGCAACAATCAATCAGTACAATCTTCAAGAATTGCCAAATCCTATGAGAAAGTTGGTTTCTGGTAGTCTAATTCCCATTAAATATAATTTAGTATAACAATATTGTGTTGAATTGCAGGTATTGAAGGGTGAAGCTAATGAGGAGGAACGCAAGCTGGCTACTCAGCTCCGTGGCCCTCTGATGCCAGTGCAGCAACCGGCTCCCAAGTCCATTGCCAGACCCATTACTGAAGATGAAAAGAACTTTAAGGCCTACCAATACCTACGAGGGGTAAGTTTACTTTAAAAAACTTTCTTCTAATCTCATATTTACTTTGTTCCTAATTTATTTTTTAGCCATTATACTTACTTATGCATCCTATCATTGATGAATAAAATACAATGCCAGATATGACATTCAGAGTGTCAACAGATGAATATTCCAGTGTAAAATAATTTACTTCCATTGTGGTAATAATGTCACCTGTTGATGCCGGAAAAGTCAAACCTGGTGTAGAATTTTATTGTAACATGATCATATCCTAATTCCTACCAAACCGTTCCGTACTTCCAGCTAATCCTGTTGTAGTTCTTACCAAATATTGTCATGAGATTGATCCTTTCCGTATCCACTTGGACCAATTTATAGTGTCCTTTATTATTATTTTATTGCAGTTATGAAATTCAATGTGATTTATTTTAAATATTTTTTCCAGGCTCGTTCCATTGCCAAGCTTGTAGGTATCCGAGCCAAGAGGTTGAAGGATGCTGCTGAAAACCCTGATGATGTGACGAAAGCACCTTCTGCTCCTAAGGAACCTAAAGCTAAGAAGTGATTCTAATAAAAACACCTAATTAAAAAGTATGCAGTTTTCTTTATAAACACATGTTCTATAAAATAATATGAAGCCAATATTATAGCACTATTGGACTTCCTCGTGGACTTCCAATAAAAACGAGGAGGCTATAGTTCCTCTTTATAATTTAACTTTTTAGCTAGTATACTATCTATAGCGTATTTTAGAAACTTTGATCAAAAAGGTAAACAAACATAAATCCCAATATTTGTGTCTGTCAGCTTGGCCGGACCAGACAACAGATTTACACCAAACTATGCTCATGATTTAGTAACTATTTAGTACCTTTGTTCATATAAATTTTCTACATAGACCTACGTGGTTTCGAAAATATTGACGATACAAAGTGGCCGGCCATTCTGACGTCAGCTTGGCCGGACCAGCTTCGATTACCAACCCACGTCGCGAATATCTAATGAGCCTGCAGAATTGGTAAAAATATAACAAATAGAATACTTGCTCATACATTTTTAGGCCTTCATCCATATTCGTAACTACGATCTCGTAACCAGTTACAAGAGAAGATTTTTTTTCGCTGTTTGGTAACTAGTTGTGAGAGAAGAATTATTTTTCCAAATTCGTAACTAGACTTTTTTTGCCGGTTACAAGAGGAGAATTATTTTTCGTTGTATGATAACTAGTTGTGAGAGAAGAATTATTATTCCATTTATGTAACTTTGATTTTGTAACAGTTAGGTACAGGAGAAGAATTTACTTTCGCTGTTTGATAACTATCAAATTATTTTCATTTTCGTAATCCTGCAATATAAATAAAAAATAATCTAAACGGACTTCAAAAACTAATTAAAAAAATAAAAACTTATCTGATTACTGATTTTAATAATTATCCCGTTTTCCTACACTTACGGATAATTTTTCTTTAACAATTTATATGAATATACCCTTGGGATATCCTTTTCAACAAAAAAAGAATCATTAAAATCAATCCATCTAAGTAGGTTGAAATGAGAAAACTCCTTTTTTTATGGTCTGATAGAAAAGAAAAAGAAAAAAAAAACATGTATAGGTAAGGTCAGGTGGGGTAAGAGAAACATACTTTATTTTATTCCGAGTTCAACGCGACCTAGCACCTAAACTAAATCTGCTAAACGCATATTGATATTTTCAAATAAATACTTGGTTTATTATCTATTTATGACTTTGGTACATAATCTGCTGCTACTGCTATCTTCAAAAATAAATGGCAAAATACACTACAAAACACGCCTAAACCAAGCAGCAAGAAGCCTAAAAGCATTACTCAGAAGCGCAGAAAACCAAAGAGTTAAAGACTGCATAGAGTCTATGTCTCCCTCTGGCAAAGGCGAGAAATCACTATGGAACGCAGTGAGAAATAGTGAGAAACCTAAAGCCTTTTCCCCTCCTATTAGAACGGGATCAACATGGGCTCGATCTAACAATGAAAAAGCCGAAGCTTTCGCTGGGCACTTGGAAAACGTCTTCAAACCAAACGACGGTGACTGCCACGATGAATCCATGATCGAGATAGCCCTACTCCAAGACTTTCAGATGTGTCTGCTCATAAAACCCACGTCACCTGGAGAGATCGCGAAGCAGATAAGATCTTTGGACCCAAAAAAGGCTCCGAGTTACGATTTGATCACCCCGAAAGTGCTGAAGGAACTTCCTAAGAAATGCATTACATTTCTAGCATGTCTGTTGCCATGTTCAGACCCCTCAGGCTGACAACGACAACTTCCTAAAATGACAACTTCCGAGAACGACAAATTTTTAAAATGTCAACTTCCGAAAACGACAACTTCCTAAAACGAGAACTTCCTAAAATGACAACTTCCTAAAACGACAACTTCCTAAAATGACAATATCTTAAATCGTCAACTAGGTACCTAAATTGATAACCGCCAAAATTTAGATCTTCCTGGAACGACAACGCGTATTCTCGACCCTTTTTTTAAAGGACTTTTGCCGCTGACTGAACTTTCATTCGCTTTTGTCTTTTGTACCATTGCATTAGTATGTAGTAATTCATTCTCGAGTGAAGTGCACTTTACTTTTTTTGAAATGCTACTTCCTCATTACCTCATTAAAACTCTATGATAAAGGTGCTATTGCGTTCATAAACTCCTTGGTCTTACATATATATTATTTTAAAAAAATATAAAAAAATGTCAGAAACAAGCAGTATCTGTCAGCTTGACAATCCTTAAATACAAATAGTGTTGATTTCCTTCATGAAATAATAATGAATTTCATAAAATCACAAAAAGGAAAAGACTGTTTATTAAATAATGGGTACAAATACAATTTCATGAAATGGAACAATAACAACACAACTTTATGGAGATGTACTAATAGGAATTTGTGTGGTGCAACTATAACTTTAGATACTACGAGATCCAAAATTTTACGAGAGGCTGCTCATGTGTGCTTTCAAGATTATTCCAAAAATATTGTTTTACAATTGATGAATATTTGTAAAAAAGAAGTTTGCGAGAATTTTGATCCCATTCAGCAAATTTTTGAAAATAATGTTAAAAAAATAATTAAGAAACATCAAAATGTCATACCTGATATACCAACTTTTCAAAGTGTTAAAAGTACACTATACAAGTGCCGTAAAGATTTTCTAGAAAGCGATGTTTTGACATACAGAAACTTGGAAGACGTAAAGGTGCCAACTGCGTTTTCCAAAAATTTTCTAATAGCTGATGATGGAGATACGGAAAGAATTTTAATATTTTCATCCATTATATCACGAAATATAATCAAAAAGTTTGCGGGGAGCGATAAATTGTACTTTGGTGATGGCACCTTTTACAGCGTACCTAAACCATTCTATCAGCTATTTACCATACATGTTGATTATTTCTCAAATTTGAAGACAGTAAATGTTATACCAATAGTATATGGTCTACTGCCCAATAAAACTGAAGAAACATACTTTAGGTTTTTCAAATTAATAAAAGAAATATTGGGTATTAATATTTCACAATATAAATGCGATTTTGAACAAGCACAAATAAATGCTGTCCTCGAAGTATTTCCTGAAGTAAATATTAGAGGTTGTTATCAGCATTTCAATAAGGCAGTCTTCAAGCAATCGAAGGCCTTAAAATTACAAACAACAACAGAAGGCAGAAATGTATCAAGATTAAGTGCTATAATAGCCTTACTACCCTCTGCCTATATAAACGACGCCTGGTTACATGTAAAAAATATGATGCCTAATGATTTGAACTTTCAATAAACGTTATTTTGAACAACAATGGTTAGAAAAAAATTACAAAATCATAAGTGTTGCTTATTCCAAACACAGAACCAATAATCCGGTTGAAGGTTGGCGTAGACGCCTAAATGCAAAGGTACCACATAAGCCAAACATTTTTTTTATTTTCAAAAAATTAAAGAAGGAAGCTAAACATTACGACTTAAAAATAAAAAGGAGTTATTTTAAAAAGTTCGCAAAGAACCGACGAAATACTGACATAGTTTTTGATATAAAATACAAAATTTTATTGCAGCAACTAGAAAACAACGATCTTAATAGCATACAATTTTTGAAGAAAATTATATATTTAAAGTTAAAAACAACAACGAAAAGTCAAGAACGACGACGACGTCGTGGAATTCGTGGATAACCATCAAGCCCGTTTAATGGATACAGAAGTCCAAATTTATGTTTTAGTTGCAGTTTTTTTTTAATTTGTTACTTTACTATAATTAGGTCATAAAGCTAAGTTTTAGTTGTATTAAGTAGGTACTTAATTAAAAGATGTTCAGTTACAGGGCAAAGGTTATTTTATTTATTTATATACAAAAAAATTCAAAGTCCTGACTGACTGATTGATTGACTAACATATCATCGCACAGCCGAAACCGCTGGACGGATTGGGCTGAAATTTGGCATACAGATAGCTATTTTATGACGTAGGCGACTGCTAAGAAAGGATTTTGGAAAATAACCACGGGATCGGGAGTTACGCGGGAGAAACCGCGGGTTGCAGCTAGTAACGTATAAATTAGACGTTTAGGCGCAGAATGTCCAATTCGCAAAATGTCCAGCGGACGCAAAATGTCAAGTTCGCAGAATGACCAGTTCGCAGAAAGTCCAGTTCGCAGAATGTCCAAGTTTTATGTTGAGCAATGAAAAAAAATGTTTTCATACATTTTTATTTGAACTTCGAAAAAAATATACGGATCACCCCGACTTGGATAGGTTAGGTTAATATTAGACCATGATTACGCGCAGCGCTTTGGCGAGCGAGCGAAGCGAGCGTGCCGCGGCAGCGGTCGCAAGGGCTGAGGGGCTGCTGCTACAGCCCTTGCGTCGCGCTGGAGCCCACACATATTCAAATTTTAGCAAAATTATAACCTCCAAATTATTATTATCCCTACCCCTCCCTACCCCCAAAATCGTGACGTAGGATTCTAAAGTGCAACCATTTATTCACTCGTACTTAAATCCCCCACCAATTAGTGGTGACAACGTTATGATGAATATTGGACATTCTGCGAACTGGAATTTCTGCGAACTGGACATTCTGCGAACTGGATATTCTGCGAACTTGACATTTTGCGAACTGGACATTCTGCGAACTGGATATTCTGCGAACTTGACATTTTGCGTCCGCTGGACATTTTGTGAATTGGACATTCTGCACCTAAACGAGTGTCTTATTGTAATTTTTCGGAATTTGTCATTTTCGGGAGTTGTCATTTTCGGAACTTGTCATTTTCGGAAGTTGTCATTTTCGGGAGTTGTCATTTTCGGAAGTTGTCATTTTCGGAAGTTGTCGATTTTAGTCTAGACGTTCTCGGAAGTTGTCGTTTTCGGAAGTTGTCATTTTAGGAAGTTGTCGTTGTCACCCTGAGCCGTTCAGACTGTCACATTTCCCTTGGCTGTGGAAGATGTCAAAAATAATAATGCTGCACAAACCAGGAAAACCCACGGAGGAAGCAGGGTCCTACAGACCGATTAGCCTAACACCCGTACTCTCTAAACTGTGGGAACGAATATTCTTGCCTCGGCTTCAGCAGTTTTTGGACGAGTCCGGGTTGATTCCCACACACCAATTTGGGTTCCGTAAATCTCACTCAACAGCGGAACAAGTCCATCGGGTCTACGATACCGTGAGACAATGCTTTGAACGCAAAATGTACTGCTCTGCGGCCTTCCTCGACGTCCAGCAAGCTTTTGACCGCGTATGGCACAAAGGACTTTTATACAAGGTTAAAAATAACCTGCCTCACACTGTTTACTCCACTATTGTATCTTATCTTGCTGACAGAGCATTCCAAGTGAGACACGGCGACGCGAGATCCTCAATCCGCAAAATAGAAGCAGGAGTTCCTCAGGGATCTGTGTTGGGCCCTGTCTTGTATAACATCTTTACTGCAGACCTCCCAGTCACAAATGGTGTAACTATCGCCACCTATGCAGATGACGTGGCATACCTGAGCGTAGACCAAGACCACCGCGCAGCAAGTTCTAAACTCCAAAGTAGTCCAAAGGGCACTGGACGAAACACATGCATGGCAACGCAAATGGCGGATAAGAGCTAGCGCGCAAAAATCATGCCACATAACTTTCACACTAAGAAAGCAGACTTGCCCTGAGGTGAAGCTAGGAAACGACACACTCCCGCAGCACGATTGTGTCAAGTATCTTGGGTTTAATCTTGACAGACGCCTAACATGGAAAACTCACATCAGGCACAAACGAGACCAAGGGAACCTGAGGTACAGAAACCTTTCATGGTTGATGTCTCGTAACTCTGCACTATCTGTGGACAACAAACTCCTGCTATACAATGCAGTCCTTAAGCCAATCTGGCTATACGGCATTCAACTTTGGGGAGTGGCCAGCAAGAGTAACATAGCTTGTATCCAACGTGTGCAAAACTCGATCCTCCACAACATAGTCCAAGCTCCGTGGTTCACGAGAAATGTTGAAATTCATGAGTACCTGGAGATGAGATGAGAGAGAGATGCCAACAGTCACTGAAGAAATTGCTAAATACCAAAAGAGTCATATTGGACGCCTTGCTGCTCATCCCAATCCACTTGCTGCTCAGCTAATAGATCCCACAAATAAGACTCGCAGACTGAAAAGGCTGGATGTCGTCTGAATCTAGAGGAAGCATTGGCACTGGCTAGTGCGCCTTACATCACATTATACTCGCAACCATACTGATTATAGTCTATCAAAGACTGATTGCAGTATCATAAAAGGGGAAAAAAAAAAAAAAAAAAAACGGAGCAGGGAACGGTGGTTGTCGAGAAATCGAAGCTGACGTCAGAATGGCCGGCCACTTTGTATCGTCAATATTTTCGAAACCACGTAGGTACAAAATACAGGGTGTTTGGTGGAGGGTTAGACAAACTTGGTGGGCGTGTAGGTGGACCTATTTCTAAAATACAATTTGAAGGAAAATACCTTAACTCTTCACAAAAAAAAAATGATTATTTTTGTGATTTTCTTTTACCTCTTTATTACCCCTACAACTTTTTTTTGTACATGTTTCCACTTAAACTTTTTAGGTATTTGATTTTAGTCCCAGATGTATCCTTGATCTATCGAAGGTATTGTTAATCCAAAATAATGAGAAAATAATTAGTTATTGGCTCTCAAAGTTAAGAAAATAAAAAAATGTTGTCCAAGGTCAACTAAACATCGTTTTAAAAAAAAACTAATAGTGATCGAGGAGTTCAACTACTCTTAAAAACTTTTCTTGGCATCCCTTATTATAATGCTGTACTACATGTAGCATAAAAATCTACCAACTTGTCAAAAACAAGGCTTATGGGGAAAATGGAGTGAAAATTCAAAGGAAAAATTACACATTTGAATTTTATTTTTTTACAAATTTTGTTCAAAAACATCTCCCCTATTTCCAATACATAATGTGCGCAACAGGTAGAGCCCATAAAATAATAGAGAGTTCCTAGACAGAGCGTTCCCAAACTCGTGGATTAGATGACTTGGCCCCATTTCATGGGCTCTACCTGGCGCGCACATTATGTATTGGAAGTATGGTAATGTTTTTGAATAAAATTCGTTACTAAAAAAAAATAAAATTGTAATTTTTCCTTTGAATTTTCACTCCATTTTCCCCATAAACCTTGTTTTTGACAAGTTGGTAGATTTTTATGCTACATGTAGTACACCGTTGTAATAAGGGATGTCAAGAGAAATTTTTAAGAGTATTTATAAAAGTTGTAGGGGTAAAGAGGTAAAATTTGGGAAAAAAATAGAAAATCACAATAACCATAAAAAAAAATTGTGATGAGTTAGGATCTTTTCTTTCAAATTGTTTTTTTTACAAATAGGTCCACCTACACGCCCTAGTGGGCATAGTGGGTGGGCAAACTTAGTAGTTTGTCTAACCCTCCACCAAACACCCTGTATATGAACAAAGGTACTAAATCAAGAGCGTAGGTGTAAATCTGTTGTCTGGTCTGGCCAAGCTGACGGACACTACATATTTTTGAAAGAGACAGCTCCTCTTTATATAACTTCTTCCTTTAAAATTGACAGTTCTTTGTTTACATTTTTGATCTAAGTTTCTGAAATTGAGTGTATATCACTTGTCTCACCATTGTCTCTGTAAGTGGAAGGCTTGTAGGTTCTCCATCTTGGCTAAGTCAGGCACTAACTAAAAAATAGTAGGTACAAAAAAACACATTGCCATTTAATTAATATTAATTATTTATTACTAATAAAAGCAGAGGCAATAATGCACTTATCTAGTATAATCAAAACAGCTTTTGAAACATGTTCAACTTGTTACAACAACTATTAATAGTATACAGTAAGGTGTGTATAATTTAATTAGTATGAATTAATTATACAAATACATGCTTAGGTCGCGGTCTTGAATTCGGCGGCGCGGCAGGCATACAAGCGAAGCGGGTGTAGCCCCTCCCCGCTGTCTTTGTGACCGAAGCCTTAAATACATCATATTTAGGGCAAAACCTTACGAACTATTTATGCTAGCTATTCAAACAAAACAATTATTCTCTAATAGCTCTTTTCGAATCGCTCAATAGATGGCGCCGAACATTAAGAGGAGTATATACGCCAACGACCTTGAAACTGAAAATCCCTGTCGGGCTCATCGAAAATTGTTGATTATTTCATGACGGAATGTCGTAGAACTTTTTTTTGTGCACAGATTGTAGGTGACATTGTTTCCTACATTTTGTTATAGTTTTAAGACAAGAACCTCCTATTGGTGCAAAGCCTATCCAAATTTTAGACAAAAAATGTCTGATTTGGCTAAAATGTCGATAGGCTTCAATACGTTTCGACATATTTGTATGGAAACTGCACTAAAATATCGGAAACAATGTCGCCTACAATCTGTACACAAAAAAAAGGTCTACGACATTCCGTCATGAAATAATCAACAATTTTCGATGCGCCCGACATGGATTTTCAGTTTTTCAGAATAGGGCCCCTTAAGGACATTATTTAATGTTTCGTTGCTGGATCCTGCTGACATCTATTGAGTGAGCCATAATGGGAGTAGAAGAAATAAACACATAACCCTTTGCATCGCGCAGTCCGGTCAAAAATACACGTCTCCATCTAATCTAATATTCACAAAGAATTATAATGCATTTAGTGATATTGATTTCATAATATTGGTTAATATAATTAATAATTATTAATACCAAAGCCTATTCAAGTTTCTTATTAAGAGGCTGAACTAGTCACACAATAGTTAAACAGAGAACGGGATGAAGTACTTTGCTACGACTAAACAGATGTTTAGTCGTAGCAAAGTATTAAAGGGTTATTATTGTTTACGTAAACACGTAATTTTCTAAATCAAGTAAAATATGTATGTACCTGCGGCTTTTTCACGCGACGTCATTGTGCGTTTCGAATGTTTTTACAGTTAACTACCCGCAAGATAAAACCGTCTTAGAATGCATCAACAACAATTATAATTGATTACAGTCAATTATGTATCCATAACCTACATAAAATATGCAGTACATCAAAAGATAGTATTGTATTAAAACCAACAAATAGTACATTCTTCTTCAGCACAAGTTACACATAATACCTATTACTTTATATATTGCTTTTGTATAAATACAATTTAACTATATTATTAAATCAAAAATGTCAACATAAATGTTATACAAGATGGGAAATTTTTTATACCGTTGTATTGGTTTCAGTGTTGGTTTCCTCGGCTGTTGCCTCTGTTTCGTTGGTTACATTTTCAGCGTCACCATTCTTTATTTTTATCTTGTCACTCTTTCTAAACTTGTCATACCTGTAAATTTATTTCAAAATGCTTGTTAATTAAATAATATTTTGCATAGTACTTCTGTGTTAGTTTATATACTGTGTCAATTTCTTTTTGTATATTTACCTAGTGTGATCTTCATCATCATCACTGGCTTCATTTCCTTGGGGATCAACTTCACGCAGAAATTCCCCGATGTCTTTGTCAACATCTGCCCAGAGCTTATCGTCACCTGAATAAATAAAATGATATTTTAGATACGAGACCACAGACTAAACCTCATAGAAGTTTATGTACGTTCTATTCAAGTATAAAATACTTAAATTATAATCATAATAATGTACCGGCAATAGAAGCATCACCGCCATTTTCAAGTTTCTTAGTGTCCTCTGCATTTTCAGTTTTTTCCGACTTCACTTCATTTTCAGAGGCAGCAGCGTCCTTTTCTTCCTCTGTAAAATTTGATTATAAATAAGTTTAAGAGCAACTTCAGGACGGCCTCATAAATGACGAAATCAAAACGAAATTGCGTAAGCACGTTATTACGTTCGCGGTTCACGTGAGGTGAATGCCTTCGCATTTCGCGGTTCACTAGGTACTGGAGCTGTGGCAAGATAGTGTTTTTACCGAATTACAGACCAATGTGCATTATTAATTTATTTATCATTAGAATTGATGCTTTGCATTGAATATAACCTCGGGATAATTAACTGTGTATCGACGCCCTTTCCTATTTAACTCTCGGCATGGGGTTTCGTACATGTTTAATGGCGAACTGGCTATATTAAGTGCGCCCGAGGTGTATGCGCAGGCGGCAGTGGCGGCGCAGCGCCTCCGCCTCCTCCATACATACATACATACATACATACCCCTCTGCTGCTGCAGCTGGCGGTGTATCCGCTCGGCGTGCTTGCGCAGCGTGCGCGTGTCGCGGTGCTGCACGTAGCGCCCGAGGTGTATGCGCAGGCGACAGTGGCGGCGCCTCCGCCTCCTCCATACATACCCCTCTGCTGGTGCAGCTGGCGGTGTATCCGCTCGGCGTGCTTGCGCAGCGTGCGCGTGTCGCGGTGCTGCACGTAGCGCCCGAGGTGTATGCGCAGGCGGCAGTGGCGGCGCAGCGCCTCCGCCTCCTCCATACATACATACATACCCCTCTGCTGGTGCAGCTGGCGGTGTATCCGCTCGGCGTGCTTGCGCAGCGTGCGCGTGTCGCGGTGCTGCACGTAGCGCCCGAGGTGTATGCGCAGGCGGCAGTGGCGGCGCAGCGCCTCCGCCTCCTCCATACATACATACATACCCCTCTGCTGGTGCAGCTGGCGGTGTATCCGCTCGGCGTGCTTGCGCAGCGTGCGCGTGTCGCGGTGCTGCACGTAGCGCCCGAGGTGTATGCGCAGGCGGCAGTGGCGGCGCAGCGCCTCCGCCTCCTCCATACATACATACATACCCCTCTGCTGGTGCAGCTGGCGGTGTATCCGCTCGGCGTGCTTGCGCAGCGTGCGCGTGTCGCGGTGCTGCACGTAGCGCCCGAGGTGTATGCGCAGGCGGCAGTGGCGGCGCAGCGCCTCCGCCTCCTCGGCGCCGCCCGCCTCGCAGCGCGGCAGGTACACGCGGCACAGCTCGCACCACCACACCTACACCATACAAATATGTTGAAGACACACTGCACACATACTCTTTCTTTTATGAATTTGATCATTAGTTAACCAAGGTAAGTGACGGCACGTC
>OY292396.1:24151480-24250835 GCA_958496205.1 Idaea biselata | reverse complement strand
GACGACAGATATAATACTTATGCTTATTTTTCTTTTGTAAATACATACATATTCATTATAATCCTACTAATTTTATCAACGCCAAAGTTTGGAAGTATGTAAGTATATCTGCATGTGACTTTAGCGGGTAAACCGCAGAACGCTTCTTGTAATAATATGTTGTGTGTTAGGTCTTCGTGGAGTGACCCAGAGCACTTCATCCAGCGGCAGTCGTGCCTCAACACGTTCGCGACGGCGTGGGGCTTACATGCCGCTCGTGCGGTCCGCGCTACGCCTCGACCCCCATCCTCTTCAAGGACCCCGTGTCCACGCTGCGCAAGAAGTACCGCAAGATGGAGCTCGTCACTACGTAGACAGACATCAAACCTAGCTAGATATCCTATATCTTGACAATCGTGTTTAGTATTGAAGAATGCTTTTTGCTTCAACCTCCCGAACACTCGTTAGCCGCGCGATCTATCCGTAGATCGATGGAGGCTGTATTCTTTAGTGGGGTGCGTTCCACTAAAGGATATTTTCGACACTGTCGACCGCAAACCCATTCCACCTAAGGCCGCGGTCGTTGCGAGCGAGGCGTATACCTAATGACGTCACACTTTGCAACCCACGTGGGCCATAAGTGGTACGCACCCTAGTTGGGTTAAAATTAGCTTTTCAAATCTCGAATGATCATGTTTTTTTTTAAACTAAAAAGATATCTATCACGAAGAAACTGTAGTTTTTGTAATGAAAATGCAGCGATTTCTTTACGAAATGATGACTTAAAGTATTCTAATGGCCTGCCCTTTGGTTTACATTTTACACAGACAAGTGTTTGTCCACTATTTTACCATATGATTTTGACGTTGCGGTCCAAGATGTAGCACGCGCAAAATAATTATTTGAAATGAATAGTAGAATTTAGGATTTATGAATCGAAGTTTCGCTTTCGGTCCAAACGGAAACCAAAGCCGAAAATGTTGTTTCGATCGGCCACTGCAATAATTTATACGTAGGTATCTTATATTATATTATAAGTAGGTAAATCAAATAAATGACACCAAAGTACTTAAGAAATGTTCACTCTCTGATTATTTTTATTTTATAGTAAGAAATACCAATGTTCTTAATTTGTACCTATACGAAATGAAATCAATTACAGCTTTATTAAGTTGAAAATAAATTGTTATTCGCTACAGATTGTTGATATTTTATTTCGTTGGTTATATTATTATTGTACCATTCAAATCCCCAATTCTGTCCTCTCTTATTTACCATACCTACCTAGATTAGACCACACCTACATAGAATTATTCCCTCTAAAAAAGAAACCCAAGTCATTATCAGTGGGAACGAATCAATGATTGATGTGTACTCTTCTGTGCACTGTTTTTGAATTGTGATAAAAAGTTATGGGGCCAAAAGTATAGATATTAGGTTAGTTAGGTAGTACTTAGATATTGACGTCCTTAGTCAGATAGCTTTATTAAACTGAAAAAATGATTCCTAATAATCTTTGCACCCGGCGAGGATTACACCTACTACGACTCCGGTTCACCACTACGATACCGGTGGCCTTTTACATTTTTCAATTTCTACCCTTTGTTACAAGAGCGGTTGTTGGTCTAGTGATAGATTCACTGACTTTAATTCCGAGGGTCGTAGGTTCGAATCCCGGCTGACCGCGCACCTATTTTTCTTCTATACCCACGGATTTACACGGACTTCTACCCGACTGACTGCGCGACGCAAAGAAGTGTTAATATCTTGAAGACATTTTTTGCGCTATTAACATATTAATTATATTTACGGTGAAGGAAAACATTGTAAGGAAACCGACTTATTATGTTCTAGGTAGGACCCACCACGGTACAAGGGCTCCCGTGGCGTCTCACTGCCTAACTAACCCCTCTAAGACAGACACGCGCTCCACAGTTTGACAAATTAACGGGCTTACAAAAATAGCCCTTTATTACAAAACAAAGTTTTATGTACAACTAACTTAGGTCTTTCGGTAGATTTTTTTATTCACCGCATTTTAACCTTATTAGAATTATCGACTACCGGAATTATTTTGTAGTCTTGAGTGAGAACAGTAAAATAAGGGCTATAAAATATTTTAAGTATAAATTATACTAATATTATAAAGAGGGAAGATTTGTATTTTTGTGTGTGTATGTGTCGGTATGTTTGTAATGAATAAACTCAAAAACTACTACATCGATTTCAAAAATTCTTTTACCAAAAGAAAGCTCCATTATCGAGGAGTAACATAAGCTACTTTAGGTCCCGATATTCCGACTAGATCGGGATTTACGCGGGTGAAACAGCGGGACGCAGCTTTTATTTATAAAATATTTAAGTAACAAGTGTTGAATATTTTTAATATTCAACATTAGGTAGGTAGCATTATAATTTAGCATAGGTAAGTACCTACCTAAAACCTAATTCATCTCTCCATTCCCTAATGACTATTACTGATATGATAATAACTAATGAACCCATAATGAGCAAGTCATCGAACTGCATTAAATAAAAGCATTGCATAAGTAGAACGCAGGCTGACATAACTAACACTTGGTAGTACTTCGCAATCCACTGCTGCGGCAGCTACGACAGCCTTGGCCTCGATGAAGTTGCGCGGGCGAAGGCACCGACCTCGGGCTTGTCTTGTACCCACCGCGCCGTTCGCGGCGACGACCGTCTCGATATTGGAAACAACATC
Organism: Idaea biselata; assembly: GCA_958496205.1. Taxonomy (NCBI): domain Eukaryota; kingdom Metazoa; phylum Arthropoda; class Insecta; order Lepidoptera; family Geometridae; genus Idaea; species Idaea biselata. The sequence goes on along the minus strand of OY292396.1, from coordinate 24,248,131 downwards.
GGTTTAATATATAGGTAAAATTTACCAATCCATTAATTACTTTAGATACCTAACGTAGTGTCGTGTGTGGAACCTGTCTAAGTTTAACAGTGCGTTGAGTTGTGTTCAGTGATTTATGTATTTTAACGTATGTACCTTTGCCTTTAGTGATCGGTATACCTTCACATTACTAGTGTTGACATATTTTTAGTACATTAACTATACTTACCTACCCTAGGGGTAACCAGGTGGTGCTCCCTCCTAGCTTTGGAGCTAGTCCAGGGTAGGTAAGTATAGGGAGCATCTTCTAATTTTTACAAACTAAATAAGTACCTAATAAAGCTAGCTACCTACTTCTAGTAGGCAAAGATCCGGTTGCTATCCTGGAAATTTTGAATTCTAAGTCATAGAGCCCCATTATAGTCTAACTTAAATGGGCTGGTGTTTAAAAACAGGCAGTATCTGATGATTACAAACCGTGGGACTGCGTAGTGTGGTTAGTTAAGGGCACGATTCTTCTATAACCAACAAGTCTCAACAATGCAGCAGCATCGTTAGGATTTTTGTCATAGAATACGTTCCCTACTAAAAATTTACATTACTTACAAGACGACATATATTACTTGCACGAGCCAGTTTGTTCTTTACTGTGAAATAAATAACTTGGGATAAGATGCGGGTGAATTGGAATGATACATTTTGATCTAGTCCTCCTATTTTTGAATCGCTCCCCCTTCGTCGAGTGATTTAAATCGCTCGGATTTGTTCTGATTTTTATCCGACGCCAGTAATTTTCTATGTGATTCTTACGACTGTAACGAGTTGTCTCAACCAACGACGCCGTACCGTAGTCTGACGTCTTACAAAAAACCGGGCAAGTGCGACACTCGCGCACAAAGGGTTCCGTACCACTATCACAATTGGATACGGAACCCTAAAATGGTTTACAACAACCAATTTTTAAATTTTATAGGAAAATATGAAATATTTATCTTCGATTCTTACTCCCTTAACTTATAGCGGGTGTGTAATATTTGGTATAAAATTAAATGGTATAAATATTAAAACGTATAATTTCATTTCGTATAATTTTATATCATATAAAGTTCAGATAATATAACCGACAGTTCATATAATAACAAACCCTATAATTTTATTTAATAGAATTATCTTTTGCGTGACAAAACGCAGCACCAGAGACTCACCTTCGCAGCTTTGGCAGCAGCTTAGTCTTCGCAGCTTAGTTTAATTTATAGATAGTAAGTATTAGGCGCTTTGGCGACCGCTGCCGCGGCACGCTCGCTTCGCTCGCTCGCCAAAGCGCTGCGTGTAATCATGTTCTAACATTAACCTAACCTATCCAAGTCGGGGTGATCCGTATATTTTTTTCGAAGTTCAAGTAAAAATGTATGAAATTTTTTATTTTCATTGCTCATGAACTTCGAAAAAAATATACGGATCACCCCGACTTGGATAGGTTAGGTTAATGTACATGATTACATGCAGCGCTTTGGCGCCTAATACTATCTATAGGAAGATATAAAAAAAATATAAATTGTATGGGTATCTATTAACGCAGTAGAACCTATTTTTCTGTTTTTCTGGTTGTCTGTTTGTCTGTTTATCTGTTTGTCTGTTTGTGTGTGCCTTTGTGCCCGCTAATCTCAGAAACGGCTTATCCGATTTTAACCAAATTTGGTATGCAGATAGCTTTATACCCCGATTAACATATAGGCTACTTTTTATCCGGCTATCTAGTCCGGTTATCCGGATAAAGCGTTATTTCTACTTTTACCTAATTAGTTTGAATGTTGTATTGAAGAAGTGTGTTATGTGGAATCAACACATGATTAACCGGATATCCGGTAGGTAATTAAAAAGCCGGATATCCGGCACGTAATTAAAAAAGCCGGATATCCGGTAATTCCCAAAATACCGTTTACCTATGTCTCTCCATATATTCGGATCCTTCGAACATACGGAAATTTATAATGGTTGTTTTAACCGACTTTAAAAAAAGAGGAGCTTCTCAATTCTACCCACATACCTATTGTTTGTATGGGGATATGTTCACGCCGGACACCAGCATATAAATATTCTTTTTAGATTTGGAAAGTGAGAGTCTCGAATTGGTCCCTCAAATTGTTGGTGAAGATCTGATGAGAACCTTTGGAATGATGAGCAGAATAGCATCCCACAATGCAGTAAATTACTAATTTTTGGACTTCCATCAATAGAATCAGCTTATAAAGAACTCGGTACGAATTGATGGACCACCTGAAACTACCTTCTCATCAGAAAACTCCTCAATGATTAAAGTTACTGTTACAATTTTGATATTTTTTAGTGGCAGTCGAAAATGCACGAAAAAGGGGAAAAAAATATAGCTGAAATCGGGCAGTTTTACTGGGTAGATGCAGATTGCATTTAGTTTACGAGGCACGATGGCAGCTGCGGCAGAGTGTGGATTCCGAGTCGAGGGTACCGCGTTAGAGTCTCGAGTCCCGGGCACGACGTTACGTTTTACCCTCCAGATGTCCCGTAAACCCGCGTCAGCGGGCTCGGGGGTCCTTTCCGCAAGAAAAGGGCCGCGTGGATGACAACCACTGTGAAAAATCACCTCAGCCTCTGGTAGTGGCGGTGAACTCGGGGGAGTTTATCACCGGTTTTGGGGGCCACGAGACGGTAGTGTGACCATGCCGGGGGGACGGGCTTGGAAAGGCCGCCGTTGTCGGGGTTGACGGATGTAGTCCATGAGGAATTCCCACTGGCCTCGACACTTGTGGAGCGAGGGACGCCGTTGGGGTTTAGTTGACAAACTGTAGTACCCAGGGAGCCCAACAAACCGGGTCATTTGCCCCGAGAGTGGCCTGACGGTACATAAGGGGCATCACCCACGTAAAAAAAATTATTGCATTTAGTTAAGATGCCCGACTTCAGATTACATAACAAATAAGTCGGTTGCTTTGTTATGTACATATGTAGGCAAGCTTATTATTATTATTTTATCCTTTTTTTCGAAGTCGCGTTTCAACTTTTATAGATTTATAGAACAAGTTACATACCGATATACAAAAATCACACTTAAACAAACTCAGCCATGATTCTCTTCTGCTCAGTACTTTCCTGGTCGTTCGTTTAAGTGTAGACCTTTGCACAGCGATGGGTAGATGTTCGAAAAACGCTGACGAAGTCGCGGGCACAGCTAGTCTATAAATAAAACTAAGCTGCGAAGACTAAGCTGCTGCCAAAGCTGCGAAGGTGAGTCTCTGGTGCTGCGTTTTGTCACGCAAAAGATAATTCTATTAAATAAAATTATAGGGTTTGTTATTATATGAACTGTCGGTTATAATATCTGAACTTTATATGATATAAAATTATACGAAATGAAATTATAGAATATGAAAATTATATTAAATGATCGTTATACTATTTGAAATTATACTATCTGATTTTATACCAAATATTACACACCCCCTTATAACGACCGAATCACTCAAAAAAAAAAAACCTTGGTACAAAGAAAATCTGAAACTTATAAGAAACTCTTTGGTAAGTAAGGCAGACTGGTATATTTGACAGATAGGGCTAGGGTTGCCAACAGTTTTTTCGAAAAATATAGTATTTGTGGCTAAAAAATATAGTACCTACGACCCAAAAAAATATACTTAGTACAAAAATTAGAGCGGTGTTTTGTAGAATATTTCGAAAAAATACGTATTTTATGCACTTAACCTTTTTTTCACACTTTCAAATACTCTTTCTTTCTTGAATAAAAAAACAATGTTCCCGACATTCAATGTTTAAATTAATTATGAGCACCTTTTTAATGGCTTTTCTTTTTTTCCCTCTACATACTCGTAGAAAACAGTCCTCTGTAAATGCAGAGAGGAGGAATTTATAAAAGAAACAACTTTTTTACAAATTATGCCAGTAATATAGTATTATTGCGTACTATATGTGCTTTCAAAAATATATAGTACGCTGAGCTGAAATATAGTACAATACTATATATTATAGTACGGTTGGCAACCCTAGATAGGGCAGCCATTTTGAATTCCATGACCAACTTGATTTGTCCTGACCAATCAGAAGCGACCTCACATTGTACTAAACTCCTTGTTATGTTTGAAACACGTTTAATGTATGGGAGCCCCTCTTAAATATTTGTTTTATTGTGTTTTTAGTATTTGTTGTTGTAGCGGCTACCGAAACACATCTTCTGTGAAAATTTCAACCGTCTAGCTATTACGGTTCGTGAGATACAGCCTGGTGACAGACAGACGGACAGACAGACAGCGAAGTCTCAGTAATAGGGTCCCGTTTTTACCCTTTGGGTACGGAACCCTAAAAAACAGTAGAAACAGAGTGATTCACTATTATAGTTGTACAGCAAACATCAATGAATCAAAATATTTCAATGTGAAAATATTTTACACTTCTTGAACACCGACCAACGACCTTAAAAATATTTTAATTTACATTTTAAGAATTACACGTGAGAAGCTTTGTTTTAAGAAAAACGTACTACTAAAAGTATCTACCCCTAAAAAATGGTTTTTAAAAGTTTTAAATACACCTATGCCTACATCTTACAATGTTTTTGTTTTATAACAAAGGATTATTTATTAGTATTACATAGTTCGTAGGTGCGACTCTTGCTTGGGAAGAGTACCTACCTACTAGTACTAGTACCTAACCTACCTATCAATCTGTTAAAATCCATACAAGTTTTTGTTCCTAGATTCTTAGATAAGAGTCAACGTATTTTATCCTCATTTCTCATCTTACTTGCACTCCCAGTACTTACTGCAAGTAATGTAATAGACTTGTTTGTTGCGTGACTGAACATTGGTAAGTACCTACCTAATCAAAATAACATTAAGGTTCCCCACTTATCAGGGTGTAAAGTACTGCAGGTACTTTCACTCGTTACCTTATTACCTGCGTGCGACCTTCTCTACGTTTGTGCTAAAAATATTCAAGTAAAATATGCCTCCAATTTTGTAAAGCTTAGGTGTGGGCACGGCGACGCGGCTTCACAATATGCCAAGGTCGTTCTTTTGTTTACACATCACTACTTCACCTCTCATCACCTCAGTTCACTAACGTAGGTATCGATAAGTATTGATCTCAACCTAAACAGTAGTTAAGGCATCAGGAAAAGTTGAAACAAGCCACTGAAGTAACGCTATTTCAAATTTAATGATACTTTTGAGGTTTTAAGCGACATTAATCGACTGCATCTTACAGCCGCAGCGATGTTCATTACATTTTTAATTTTTCCGATAGACATAACAATATTGTATGTGCTGCAGCGGCTTTTTATATTTATATTGCGGAAAAGGAACATGTTATAAATGTTTGAGACTCACTTCTAGTACTAGTATCTAACTAGTAATACATACGAGTATATCTCAAGTATACCTAACTTTTTATTTTATTTTTAGTTTATTTATCGATAACATCGACGATGGACATCAGACATCAAGGAACATTGTGGATTGTATTAGTGGTACTCGCCATCGTTGCACCACGTTTTACTGCACAACCAGTAAGTTACCGCAGAAGACTTTTACTCGTCAAACAAAACACGCAATTATGAATAACAATTATTATCTGTAGCATGCCTCCCTGTGTAGACGGCCTCTGTGGCGTATCAGGCGACACAAAAGGTTGCGAGTTCGATTCCCGACGGGAATAAGTATTGTTATGCTGACAATAAATGTTTGTACCTGGTTCCAGGAGTTTTATAAAATAAAGTACAAGATGTAGTACCTATATCCGTTGCCAAGTATGGGCCTAGTTGCTTAGTTTGGGGCTAGATTGCGCTGTGTGCAACGTCCTGCAATATTTAATATTTTTTGAGATTGGCATCGCCATCGTGACGATAATGCATTTGTTTCAGCCAACAGCCGATGGTGCTATACAGAATGATCGTCAGTCGCGGCAGATCGCGGCTAAATTCAGTAAAAATGTAGCCACCACACCAAAATGGGGATTTTTCGGCACCATTTTTCAACTTATAGTCGGGGTTTGTATATGAGAGTTAAAGATGATGATAAAAGATCAAAATCGAAAATGATTTATATTTATTCTGTAGATAATATGACCTTTTTTTTTATTTTACAGCAAGTAAACGATACGAAAAGTGCGTACAGTCAAATCACCGATTTAGTAAACGGTCAATTTGCCGATGATAATGTAAGTAAGATTGTCTTTTGTTTAAATTTCGATCGTGGGCCCAGTTTACCACTATTGAATAAGAAACCCTCCGAAACTGAGACCAGGGCCCCCTCATTTGGGCCCTAGTCCCAGTTTCAAAGGGAACCATTTGCCCCCTAACCCAAGAAAACTGTAGTAATAAATATTTAGGTCCTTTCCTACCAACTTTACCTTGACTTAGGTACTGAAAAATATATCACTTGAGAGCGGTTTCTTAAGTCATAAGAACAAGGTAGAACTTATTACAAGTTAGGTAAGGACAGCCACTTATTTTTATTTATTTGTAGGCTTCTACTAAACCACCAATAGAAGTAAACGGCACTACGGAAACACCGAAGATATCACGAGCTGAGTTTCTTCGAATATTAGATCGAAATTTGAAGGGACTAAACCGTCTTAGAAATCTGGAATGGCGTGAAGCCAAAAAGGTACCATTTTAAAACAATTATCGGAGGTTTTAATCTAGTTAGAATTAAAAAGATTGTTTTCAACTCCCAGGCGTAAATGGCGTTTAATCTTTTAATAATAATTCATTGCTGTTTACAGGACTCTGCTGCTAATTTAAGAGCTTACACTGACGAAGTATTTAGAGGGAAGATATCGAAGAGAGAAAACGGAAGATAGCTGAATCCAGTACGGGAAATTAGTCATTTTAGTAATAAGGGTCCACTGTATGGATAAAACTATTTGAAGAATGGATGATGGTATTTCTAGTAAGATGTTTGGCAGGCTTGTGTCAGGCGGAATCCCAGCGTTTGCTACCATGGTGATATTTTATTTGGGTGTAAGTCATAGGTGCTTACATTTTTATTGTGTCTTACTTTAGCTTAAAAAACTAACCAACCAGCGTTAATTTAAGCGGAAGTAGAATTCAATAATGATGTTCCTATCCTACATAAAATTAAACTACAATCATACTTAATCGGTTCAACGGTTTAGGCGTGAAAACGTAACACACAGACTGAGTTTTTTTCGCATTAATAAATTAGTAAAGAAGTATAAACTTAAAATTCTCTACTAATATTAAAAATGTGAAAATAACTTTGTCTGTCTGATACGTTTTCACGCCTAAAGCGATAAAGATTATTTTCGTATAGAATATAGATAGATGGGACCTTGGAGAAGGACATGGGCTACTTTTGATGTCAAAATTTACGCTGGATCGGGTCTTACGCGAATGAAACCGCGGTGTGCAGCTAGTAATTATAATATTACATGTATGTTATGGTATGGGTAATGTCTATCTATTATCTATCCGTTAATAGCTGCGCCCCAGAAATACTCCTGCGTAGGGATAGATCCCGGAGGAAACAGTAGGAATACGTAAGTATTGTTCCAAGATTCCAGCTATTAAGTATTAAGTTCCATTACTATCGGTTCGGTAATATTGGCGTAAAAGAGTACCTACATCACACTCAAACAGTTTGACCGATTTGGATGAAAATTTTCATAATTTAAGCGATGGAGAGTAACGAAACTTTTGATCCCAATAATTCCGTGGGTTCGCGGGAATATACGCGGGTGAATCCGTGGGGCGCAGCTAGTACCTAATAAATAAAGGCAAGTTCCGCAATTATAATTCTCCTAAAAGGGGATTTAAACAAAAAGAAGAAGCATTTTATGTATTATATTAATTCAATACATATTCATATACAATCTAAGATCTAATTACGATAACTAATAAACAAGTAAATACGCCTCTAAAATACTTAGGCATGTTTATCATTCAAACATTAATTTAAAATCAAGGAATAGGTTAAATTTATAATACTAATTTAGGAAAATATCCGTAATATATATAAGTAAATACAACGACAATAGTTTTTAGTTACTGTACTTATGAAAATGAACCTTAATAATTGAATAAATTATTTTGTTAAATAATCAAAGACATATTCTTTATGCGTCTCACACAAATGTATTCTCATCTTTTCTTGAGACAGCTTTGTTCCTTTGTCATATTTGTTTTTATTGAATTTAGTTTTTCTGACAATTTGTTTACTACTACTGACTGAATATTTGCTCTAGCTAGAGTCTAGTCAAGAATCATTATTCAGAAATGAATAAATTAGGAAAATATTGAATACATTTGTGTGGACACAGTGTTGACAGGATACACTCCTTTGCATTTTTAAGGGATGGTTACCCCATCTCTTAAAAGTTTGTTTTTGTAGGTATGTTTACGCTTAGACTTCGTTTTGTAATAAATAAGCGAGTATATGTGGCAATGTGATGTAGGTAATAGTTATATGACTGGATAAAAATGTAATGGCTTCCTGGAAAAGTGATATTTACCTGTTTTGTTAATAAATATTAGAATACCTTGCAAGTCTTTTTCTTTTAGAAAAAAAGGTGCTCTTACTGTAGAGGAAAAGATGGCTAGGAAACGCCGCGTCTAAAAATCACGTAGGTACAATGGCTCAATTATATAAGATTACAAAATTGACCTATTATACGCCCGGCGAAACCTTTTTTGAAAAACAATAGGCTTGTGTTTTTTTTATATTTGCCCCCTAAACCGTGATTGCTACCGTGATACTATACTATGAATAAATTGTGATTCTCAATTTATAAAATGTTCAACATTATTCATATTTTAAGACAAACTTCAAGTTTAGAAATCACATGATTTGTTTACTTAGTTAATACTTGTGGAAGTTTAATCGAGATACAAGTGGAGACAGGAAAAGTAACATCTAATAATATTACCTACAATAGACAGTGCAATATGATAGACATGGATGGGGGTTATGATGAAAGACGATTCTGTTTCATAATTCCCTCCGTGCCTAAGCTAAGTAACAAGCGTCTATTGTAAGTTTGTAAGCTTATTTACCGCAAAGAAGTCCGATAGCCATTCCTGCAACAAACGAGGCGAGGAAAACGTGGCTCTCTGTGGCGCGGTAGTGTTCATCTCCGTTGATGTTGTGAAACCATTTCTTTGCTTTCACCTCCTTTTTCTTCAACAGTTCTTCAGCTTTGTCTAATTTTCTGTCTACGAACCTCTCAACCTGAAAGAACAGACTTTTTAGCATTCATTTGTATTGTTTGGAAAGCATTAGAAATAAATCACTTATTCTGTAGCCTAAAAACTGCAACAGTAAATACATATTTGTCACTGAAATCTCCTTTTCAAAAAACAATTAAGCGTTGAGCGTTGTAACAATGCTAAAAGTAATAAACACCACGCGATTCAAACAGAAAAATGTCTTTAATTACAATACAACATCGCGAAAACAGAAGAAAAATCTAAAAAACAGTTACCCAACAAAGAGCACCACTAATAATAACTTCATGTACCTACCATCTATTTAACCTTTTTCAGATGAAAAAAATAACATTTTAGAGTTGTGTATTATAAAGTGTTAGAAGTATGTAACTGACTTTCAAATATAATGTAAGGAAAGTAATATTCATATTTTGGTTTTACAAAGTCATTCTTTTAATTGTTATAGCGAGAGTGATAATTTGTGTAGCAAAAAATCATTTTCTCAAGCTCTTGGCATGTTAAGCAGTTAATCCCGGTTAGTATCTCAGATAGCAGTTGTTTGGTGAAGTTAGAGGCCTTAGGGCAACCTAAAAACTCCAGGTGCGCCACTAAACTATAAGAAAAGAAGAAAAATTTGCAAAATAATATAGACATATGTTTTAAACTGTTCATTATTCTATCAATTTATCAGTCCCTTAACTTTATACAAGTAGCAACTATAATATGAATTTATTTAGGTAGACTCGCCTTTCAATAAGTAGTAATTAGTAAACATTTATTACGAAGATGCAACACCAAATAAGAATCCACCAGTGAACCCTGCTGAATAATATGAATTATTTTTGACAAATAATAATACCTGGAACAAAATAAAAATGATTTATAATATTTTTATCCTTCTTTTTTTGTAAAAAGATATAAAAATGACTAAAAAGAACTAAACAAAATTAATATTGTACTATTACAGCATAGTAATTTAAATTATTCAACAGTGTTTACTGGTACTCAATAAGTTCTGTCTTGGCAGAAAAGTCAGGGATTCTTTAAAAACTGAATTTTTAGTTAGGGATATGTTCATACAGAATACTCAATAGGTGACTATTGATCTGAAAATGGTCAAAGGTGTTCATTATCCCTAGAGATTATTGAGTTTCTAATTAGGTTGTAATTTGTTAGTTGTGGTCCTCCGAAAACACCTTGATTGCAGAACTACCTGGTTATAATACCTAGCAAACTTATGGTTGATTTTTTGCAAAAAATCATAGCTGGCCACTACAAGAACAGACTTAATAAGTGCATCAACAGGACTTTACTCTGCAGCGTGTAACAATGGTTCATCAAATAAAGAAAGAAACTTGACATGTTACTGTTTTGTAGTGTTAGTTCATTGTAGTTATTAATGTATGTAGTGAATTTGAAGAATGCAATTAATCAATCAAGTTTGGGGTAAGGATATTCTACTTTCTGTACCATAAACTTCACTTACTTTTTCAGTCCAATTGGGTCCTTTGCCTGTTGCCTCTTTTTCAATTTTATCAGTGATTTTGTCAACCCGTTTAGTTATTTTATCCCAGTTTATGTCAATGTAACCCTTTTGGCTTGCAATGTGTAGTAGTATTACACTTCCACCAAGACCAACTGCAGCTACTTTACCAATTTTCATGGATATAAAACCTGTGACCCTGCAGTCAAAACAAATAGTTAAATCAATCCAATCACTTTACAATATTATGAGTATCATTTACTACATGTTGATAAAGTATGCCTACTCCTAAGTATAGGTCCTACCTACTCTTTATGTTTTCTTAGCAAATATTACGAAGATCATTTCGTAGAGAAATGAGATCATTGCAATATCTTTGTCTATATGTAGGTACTATGATTATTTTAGGATTGAGTCATGCTTGCATCAGATATATATATAATTTCTTTGTTATGTACCGGATAAATACAAGGGGAAACTATTATTCTAATATTTGTCAGTATTTAGTAGTATCACTTAAATACAATAAAGATTATTGGGTAAATATTTATTTTTACGTACCATCCTGACGCAGTTCCTAAAATCAGTTGCTTTGTTGCCGAAGTTTGGCCAATATCTGCAATAGCCTTTTCGATGAAAGTCTTTGCATCATCTACGATTTTTTTTGCATCTTCTGATGCGTCTTCGTTTTTGGGCCTCGCCATTGCACAATTTAATAATCACAAAATAAGAAATTCTTGAAAATTTCAATTCTATTTTTCGATCGATCGGAGAACTATAAATAAAAATATGTTGCCGCTTTATAATTATACACCAAATATTTTATCTTTTATTTAATATTTCAGATACCTTTAATAACACATAACAATCTCTAAAATAATGTAGAATATGTTTTTTTGAGATAAGTTATCTATCAACCAACCCGTTTCACATTCTGAAAATTGCAGAAGCCTTAAGTTTTTATTTGCAAAATAGATTATCGATATACGATAACTTTCGAAAGTTTCGCATCCTATAAAAAAACTTGTACGATTATGACAAAATTCGAATGGCAGCACAGTAAAATAATGACAGTGACAGTTTCAGAAATACTGACTTAAGAATGACCGTTGACGGCTTTCTTTCCGAATTGCCGCTTTGCTTGCCGATGCGTTGTGTTTTGTTGTTTTAAATTGTTACATATAATTTATATCGTGTTTTATTTAGTTAAAAATGGCATCGTTCGATTTAAAAGCAATTAATTCAGCGTTGGACGATTCTGGAACTGTTCTGAGTGGTGTAGATTTTTCTGGAAAATCGCTAAAATTGGATACAGAAAAAGACGCACAACCTATAATAAATGCCATAAACGGGTGCTCTAAGCTCCAGCACTTTACGCTCACGGGCAATACTCTTGGAGTAGAAGCGGCTTCGGCCATCGCTACTGCGTTGGAACGACACCCAGAACTTGAGGCTGCCAGGTTCTCCGATATGTTCACTGGAAGAATGAAGACTGAAATCCCCCTTGCTTTAGCGGCGCTCGGCGAAGGTATGATCAAAGCGGGAGCTCGACTCAAGGTGCTAGATCTGAGCGACAATGCATTCGGCCCCATTGGAGTGGAGGGGTTGGCTAAACTACTACAGAGTGACGTATGTAGTGAATTGGAGGAACTTCGTTTGAACAACAATGGTTTAGGCATAACAGGCGGTAGACTGCTCGCGACGGCGCTCGGCTCTAGACCTCGCAAGCTCAAAATTTTCATTGCAGGACGAAACCGACTAGAAAATGATGGGGCCATTGCACTTGCCAAGGTTTTCCAGAATATGAAAACTTTAGAAGAATTAGCAATGCCTCAAAATGGAATCTACTACCCTGGGATCACAGCATTGTCTCATGCATTCAAACACAACCCAAACCTTAGCACCCTGAATCTGAACGACAACACAATCGGCCATAGAGGTGCCGCCGCGGTGGCGGACGCTTTACCCAAACTCAGAAATTTGAAGAAGTTGAATTTTGGGGATTGTTTACTGAAGAGTAAAGGTGCAAACACACTTGCAAAAGCATTTAAAGATAATTCTTTGCTTTTAGAGTGTGTGGACTTATCCCACAATGAGATAGGTCGTGAAGCCTGTATGGCAGTGGTAGAGGCTCTCACTGCCATGCCTAACTCAACTGACCGACTGCATAATGTCCGGTTGGCTGGTAACAGTCTTGGTGGTGCCTCCAATAAAAAGACAATGAGAGACAAACTTGGAGGCTCTGCTGAACTCAGTGATGGAGAAGGTAGTGATGACGAATATGTAACAGACTCTGAATCTGAAGGATCTGGATCAGAGGGTGAGAGTTCGGATGACGGAAACCAGTCACATCAATCAGCTCATTCAGAACAATCTGATGACGACATCAAAGTTGACAGCGTTCTCGATAAGTTTGATAATATCGTAATTGACACTTCTATTATAGAAGAAGTGGACACATTAGCTGGTCAGTTTCTGCGTGACTCGACAGTAGAAAACTTCCGGCAGCTTGGAGCTCACCCGGCCGATGTTATCGTTGCACATTTACAGGCGATCCCCGATACCGCGACCCGACTGGTGGCGCTGACAGAAGCTGCACTAAGCAGCGCCGCTTTGTCAGCGCCATGTGCGCGTGAGCTGCTGGCCAAGCTGTGTGCAAATGCGCAGGCGCAGCACCACACGCAGTGGCTCGCCACTGACGCCCTCTTGCGTGGGTTGGCGCTTATAAAGTCTGAGAACAAAGAGTACAAGATCCGCTGGTCTCTGCCTCCCTGCTATGAGGTTTTGGCTTCTCTCATACAAACTCCGGATTTCTCTGACTCACTCCGAGACACTCTCAGGTTTTTCATTCAAAGTAAGATGTCAACTCTACCTGCTGAAGTACGAGACGTCGTCAAAAAACATCCATCACTGTCTAGTTGATACCAAATTCGCATTGATAAATAGAATAAACCTATGTTGTATAATTTTTGTTTTTTTTTTCTGGCTTTACCAGTTTAGGTTTTTGTAAATAACACCCTTGTTTTTCCGTCGGGGCGGCTACGCCGCGGTCCGGCCGCGGGCGCTTCGTGTTTCGTCCCGTCCATAACCCGCTTCCCAACCGCTGTATGAATAGAATATGCATAATATGTTACCTAGTAGTTGGCATAGGTTTATACATGCAGTTAAGTAATTTAGGTATAGATTTATAGAAAACCGGCGAAGTGCAAGGCGGACCAAATAGCGGACTCCCGCACGAAGGGTTCCATCCGTTCTTTTAAAAAAATATTTATTTTATTCTGTTTATATTATTTGTTGTTATAGCGGCAACAGAATACATCATTTGTGACTGATGGACATTAGTCTTAGAAACGGGAAACGTTCCTATGACTACTGTTTTTAGGTATATACCAGTGCAGCCACTAAGGAAGACGGCTTGGAACTTGTTCCACTGCCGTCTTCCTTCTTCTATATGAGCGTGATACATCTTAGACCGTGATAAAGTCGTCAAATCAAACGCTCATCTATCGTGTTTAAAAAATCATATTCCCCGCGCATTTTTGTCGGGCGGGCTGGGCCACAGTTTTTTTATCATACAGCCGATCTTACCTCTTGTAGAGGTATTTGAACTCGAACGTATTTATTAATCCATCAGTGTCATACATAATCACATGGTATGTCAGTCAGCTGTCAAAATAATCGCCTCACGCTGTTTTGCGGTGTTTCAGAAATAAATCGAAACCGAATTATGTAAATACTAGATCTCAAGTTTACTGCGATATGTTTACGAAACGAGTGACTACAATATACAAGGCACTAAGCCAAATAATGCTTGTTCGTCTCACAAAATATAATATTCGCTGTACTAGCAATATTCAGTTTTTTCGCTGTAGACACAGTGATTGTAGCTTGAATTTTTGGGTAGGTAATGTTAAATATTTTTTTTAAAAAGTGGCTTGCCTTCTTTCTCTTGGGCCTAATTGCGCCCTGTGGTCTTGTCCGCATAAGTTCCAATCCCTTGTGAATATTGAGATAAAAAATAGCTAGACTCCGGAACTCTAGCTATCTACATTCTAAGTTAAGCAATTAGCTTAGTGGTTTTAACTTTATTTGGGTAATATTTGTAGGATTAGAAGTTTATTTATTTTGATGAAGCTGCACACATTATATTATAATCAAGACATGAATGAAAACTGTGTAGTTCTCTTTCAGAATGAAGACATCAATACAGAAATTAAGCTTAAAATAGAAAAGCACTGGTCCAAGCAAGTAATAAACACAAATAAAAATGATTTACCCAAAAAATCATATTATGTCTTACCTATGTTTCCATATCCATCAGGGAACTTACACATGGGACATGTTCGTGTCTATACTATATCAGATACAATAGCCAGATTTCAAAAGCTATCAGGATTAAGAACTATACACCCAATAGGGTGGGATGCATTCGGTTTACCAGCAGAGAATGCAGCCATTGAACGAAATATTTGTCCTGATGTCTGGACTAAGAACAACATCAGCTCAATGAGAAATCAGCTCCAACAGTTAGGTTTTGACTTTGATTGGGAAAGAGAAATATCAACCTGTGATCCCGAATACTACAAGTGGACTCAGTTTATATTTTTGAAACTATTTGAAAAGGGAATGGTATATCAGACAATGGTAAGGTTTTAGATTTTACCTATGTTATTACAATATATTGGCATGTAAGTAATGTATTTTTTTGAATAAAAAACTATTTCAGGCTCAAGTAAATTGGGATCCTGTGGATAAAACTGTATTAGCTGATGAACAAGTTGATGACTTAGGCTGTTCATGGAGATCAGGTGCTAAGGTTGAAAAGAAATACTTAACACAATGGTTCATCAAAACAACTCAGTTTGCTAAACAATTGTATGATGGATTAAACAGCAGCACCTTAGAAAACTGGAAAGATATAATAAACTTACAAAAACACTGGATTGGAGAGTGCAATGGAGTTGTTGTCAAGTTTACTTTAAAAAATATTGCAAGCTTTGATGTATGGACAGATCAACCATATAAATTGATTCATGGTGATTTCTTGTTGATGAATAGACAGAATTGTCTCATACATAAAATAGATGATATTAATAATAAGGAAATAGTGGCTCTTAATCCAATTACAAACTTAGAAATTCCAGTTTACATAGATGATGGTTTTGATTATCCAGAGGGCAAAGATATTTATTTGGGTTGTTCCTTAATATGTGATAAGGACCAAGCTATTGCTTCAAGTTTACAGATAAAAAATGGTAATAAAATATCTATAAATATTGAAGATGAAAATAAAAGAGCTGTTGATATAGCACAAAAGAAAAATGCAGGCGGTTACTTTGTTAGTTCTAAACTTAAAGATTGGCTGATATCAAGACAAAGATATTGGGGAACCCCTATACCAATAATTCATTGCACAAATTGTGGAGTAGTCCCAGTACCATATAAAGATCTTCCAGTAAAGTTACCTGTTGTAAACTCTGATCACTCTGGAATACAAACCCTTTCAAGTTTTCCAGAATGGACAAACTGCAGGTGTCCTAAATGTGACTTAGATGCTCAAAGGGAAACTGATACAATGGACACATTTGTTGATTCTTCTTGGTACTACTATCGTTTTTTGGATCCTGGGAATAATGCAGAACCCTTTAGCTTCCAAAATGTCTCCAATTGTACCCCAGTGAATATTTACATTGGCGGTAAAGAACATGCTGTACTGCATTTATATTATGCTCGTTTTATGAGTCACTTCTTACATGCATTGGGATGGACACCCACAGCAGAACCATTTAAGAAATTAGTAGTACAAGGAATGGTAATGGGGCAATCATATAAAGTAAAGTCTTCAGGAAAATATATTCCAGTGGAGAAAGTAGAAAAAGATGGGAAACAATACAAAGAAAAAGAAACTAAAGAGTTAGTTGCAGTGCAATGGGAAAAAATGAGTAAATCTAAATATAATGGAGAAAATCCAGAAAGACTTCTGTCAGCATATGGTTGTGACACAACAAGATTGCTCATTCTTGCTGATGTTCCTCCTTCAACACCTAGAAAATGGTCAGACGCAAGTATGTTCGATTGTTTGATTTATTTCATAATGGTAATTTTCCCATAGAACTATTTATCCAAGTAATTGTTTATTCTTTAATTCCAGCTCTACCGGGAGTTATTAATTGGCAACACCGTATTTGGCTTACTATGAGAGATTTTCTTAAATACAGAAATAGTAATTCAATTGAAAATAAACTTAATGAAAGTGAATATGAGGAATTTGAATCAAAATTGAAAGAAGCTAGAAATTATATTACTGCAACCACAACATTTCACTTTAAATACACTCAAAAGTTGAGTGTTGGTATTTCTAGGTTACAGACTTTAACAAATACTTTGAGAGTAAGTAACTAACTAATCCATTTTTAATTAGCCATATAAAATCTCAGATTTGTAAAAAGGGAAAAATCAAATGTTTATCTCTATACATCCTTCTGCCTACACAATGATGATGAAAACCCTAAAATATAATATGTTTTTTTTTAGAATCAAGTGCCCTCAGAAATAATAGCTGAAAGTCATGAATACGAACTTGCTTTAGCTGCCTTGATAATAATGCTGTCGCCTGTAACTCCCCACTTTTGCTCTGAATTGTGGGCAGGATTTTTATCAGCTCCCAATAGAATAAATGAACCTTTAGGGTTCATTAACTGGGAGGAACAAGTTTTATTACAGAAGTGGCCTAAAGTTGATGATGAATATGAATTGTCATACCAGTGTAAGGTAAATGAACCTATAGTAAAAGCTGTTGAAGATTTTTTTGTAGTTATAATAGAGTCAATGCTATCAATGATATTGCTGAGTTGAAGTAAACTACCCTAACAGGGCACTAATAGCAAGATTAGTGCTATTAGTGCCCTGCTCTAGTGTTAGATAGAGACACTTCATTGTGTTAGGTCTTTCATACACTTATAGCCATATCCTCAAATAGACCCTAAGCATGGACTCACCATTCGTCACATTTTCGCTGATGTTGATTATCACATTTATCACTCTCAGGATCAAGACAAAGCATTGAGCTATTCATAGAGTCAATGCTTTGTGAATACGACTATTAGTTATAAGCTCCTGTCTAGGTCTGTTGCTATAGCAAAAGCCATCAAATAGTATATAACTAATGTATGACTACAGAATTCTTATTTTATAAATTATTTTAGTTATGTTTTTTTTAAATTATAGGTAGATGGAGCTGATAGATGTGAATTAAAAATAAAAGCTACAGATCTGATAAATTTAGATCATGAAAAAGCCTTACAACTAATGTTGAAACAAGAAGCAATCCAAAAGAGGATTAAATCAGGAATTCTTCGAACAAAATATGAATGGTATCCAGATTGCCGTGCCATATTGCATATTTATACTAATAGAAAAGTAAAACAATCTGAAATTGATGAAACTACAGTGTGAGTTGATATATCTACTAGTCTTTAGATTTAAAAGAAATGTATGGTTATGAATGAAGTACTTAGTAAATATAGCAATTTTTTTGCAATATAAGTATTTTTTTTCTGGGAGTCCTTGCTGGTTGCTCTAGTTGCCAAATTAATTTCATTACATTCTTAGATGAGTTACAAAATCGTGTATATTCAAAGTGACTTTATTTATTTCAACATTGTTTCAAGTAATGCTCATATAATTGTTTATCAGTCAAACTTTCTAGGTATTTGATATATTGTTCAATGTATTCTCTACGGATTTTTATCAATAGCACTACATATGTTCGTTTATCACTAGCACTCAAATCTTGAGCTGTTATATTCTTGTCCTTATTAAGAGCCTCAAATAGTTCTTTCCAATTCCTAAAACAAATAATTAAATCTATTTAGTTACAGTAAAGTGAAGTGATTTCCATCAAAAGTATTGGATGATCTTAAAACTAAAAGAAAATTCAGCAGGAATGGAAGAAATAAGTTTGAGTTAATTGATCTGTCTCATTTATTATTGAATACTTACTTCACAGTTGGTGCTATTGGTTCTTTTATATTGTTTAGAAATAATCCACTCTTGGAATTATTAGCATTTATCTCCTCATCTTCAGTGTCACTTCTGTAAAATAAATAAATTATGTGAATGTTTATTTGTCTTAACGGCATAGGCAAATGCTGCTGATTTTTAGGAAAATCTGCATTTGCAACTATGACACAAAGAAGTTGTCAACTCATGGAAGTGTAGTGAGGCTGCAATTAGTAAGTTTATTTTTTTTAAATTGTTTAAATTAGGGATGCAAACAATTCATCAATGTTTTTTTATAAACTGGTTTTAAACTTACCCATTAATATCCTTACAAAGTGAATTTACATGTCTCATAATTTCACTTTGAACATTTTCGTCATTATTATTGCCTAAATCTTCTTGATTATAACTTTCTGAATCTGTACTATTTTGTCTTTCATTATCATCATCTAAAATTGTTTTATTTTGTTGATGTTCATCTAAACATGTTTCATCTTGTGGTACATCATTATCATTTAAACATATTTCATTTTGTTGTCTGTCATTATCATCTAAACATGTTACATTTTGTTGTACATCATTATCATCTAAACATGTTTCATTTTGTCGTACATTATTATTATCTAAACATGTTAAATTTTGTTGTACTTCATCATCATCTAAACATGTTTCATTTTGTTGTACATCATCATCTAAACATGTTTCATTTTGTTGTACATCATCATCATCATCTAAACATGTTTCTTTTGGAACATGATTAATTTCATCTAAACATAATTTATTTGTTTCACCTTCTATAATGTGGCTGCTACTAATATCTTTACAAGTTGAACTAAATAATTGTTTTAGAAAAGGTTCAGTGCTTAGAACTCTTTGAGTGTTATTTAAATCTTTCCTCAATCTACATGTTTTCAAGAATCTTCTTCTATTAGATTCACTAAGAGAAAGCCAGGACTTAGCAGCTTTCTTTTTAGTAGTCTGTAATAAATAATAATAAGTGGTACAATGCCATGATAGCATTAATTTTCGAGTATCTACTTATTTAATTGACTGAGCAAGCAGAGAAAGCAAAAGACATTATTATCTTCCAAAAATAATAGAACAAATGGAGTATGTATAGAGCGTTGTAAGTAAATTATTTGCCACTAATATCACCTTTCTAAGTATGTAATGACCATTAAAATTGCTTGTGCTTTTTAAATAATCTAGAGTTTGATGTAAAGCCTACTATTTAGTAATGCAAGACATAATAAATCATATAAATGTAATCAGTTTGGTTATATCATACATGATAGACAAACAAGTTCACAGTGGGTATAACCACAGTTTATTGCGGAACAGTAAGAAAATATTGCGCAATTTTGGTGAGGATAAAATCAACTTACAAAATTAAAATTAAAAACTAAATTAAAACTAAAACTGATTAAAATAAAACTAACTAAAAACTTACAAAAGGCTTAACCTTCAAGGTATCACCGTATAAACATGAAAGTAAATAAGTACTTACAGATTTATAGCAGCCAAGTTTATCACAATACAAGTAAATGTACAAGCGCTTGGGGTCCGCAGGCACATCAGATGTTTTAACTACTTTAGGCATATCTGGTTTTGGTATTTACAGATTACGCACTCAACACAAAAACGATCAATCTATTATTTACCACAGCGAATTGTTTTGTTTTGGTTTTTCGAAAAACGATGAAACGCGGGCGCAACAAGCCTCCCTTGAACCAATGCGGCGAGATGTGACACTGACATTTTTTGACTTTTAAGCACTTTGGTGCTTTGCGTCAACTGTCACAGCAAGTTTGACATTCCATAGTGGCCACATCGGTTTCAGAACGAGAGATAAAAAAAAAACCTAGTGTCACTAACTCGTTTACTGTCACTGTCACTTGTCAGTAGTTGTCAGTCAGTTTTTCATTCGGAATGGCGTGGCGTGTGTATTTACAAGTTCGCGCAAAACCCACGAAAAGAATTATTATTCATTGATAAATGACTAAACAACGTTTACGAATAATTCAATAAATTAATTAAGGTTGGATCTACAGTACAATGTCCGATAAAAAGTAAGTGAAATTCTGTCAAATATTTAATTATTTTTCCTATTACATACATACACGTAGAACGTTATCATAATCGGAAGAGTCTTGTGTTACACAGTTTAGTTAGACAAACCTCCGGGTGCACTTTAGAATCCTACGTCACGAATTTGTATAAAAAAAGACTTGTAGGAGATAGAGGAGAAAGAGGACTAACCATTATTGCTAGTTTTATCCTGTGAAAACTTTTAGTTTTTATTCACCCTGGATAATGAAAAATCTAACTATTTATATTGCTGAAATCGAACCAAAGAGGTCGGGTAAGCACGCGAACTTTCGAGTTTATTGTAATAGAAACTCCTTTAAATATTATTTTGTTTGTGTTGGTGCAATATGGAAGACACAATGGTGGAGGCGGTAGTTCAGTTAAACTTTTAATCAGTACCATTTAGGATTCTAGGGTGAAAAAAATGCTACAAATTGCATAAATTAACCTCAAAAATTAAAATATATTTTTACAACTACATAACGTTCTGACACGGCGCCAAAACTGGGTCCATGAATGGGCATCCTCTTTTCAAACACATACAATTTGTACTTGTAATATTATTTATTCTGTATCTAATGAAATTATCAACACGAATAACACAAAAAAGAAATGAAATCTCTTCTTTCTCCAGTGCTTGTCTTGTTACTCAATTTTACAGATATGGGCTGATTGTATCATCAAAATCAAAACCGGCGCCAGTCTTCCAAGCAACACGGAATATATTTGGACAAGATTCAGACTCTGATGAGGAAACAAATAAGAAATCTGCTTTGAAATTAAGGCCAAGCGACATTGTTAATCGTCAGGTAGATCAAATTGTTAATTGTTAATAGCGCCGACTAATAGACCCGGCACAATTACAAGGTAGACTTTTACTTTTAGGTCTTTTACACAGAACTTCTGCACTGTCACTTGGTGACTTCCATACAGTAATACAAAACCTTAGCTAAAAATGCATTGTCTTCCTGATTTAGTTATACAAGTACTACAATCAAATGAATCTTGTAACCAAATAAATAAGTAGTTTTTGAAATGGTAGGTACATAAATAATGTTTGTTTCTTTTTTAGAGCAAAATTAATCAAGAAAAGGCTGTGTTGGAAGATCCAACAGTTTATCAATATGATGAAATATATGATAAAATGGTTGGGGAGAAAGAAAAAGAGAAGCAAAAGGTTAAAGCAGAGAAAAAGCCCAAGTACATTGAGAACTTATTGAAAACTGCCACCAAGAGGAAGATTGAAAATGAGCGTAGGATAGAAAGACAAGTAATTACATTGATTGGCACTAATATATTATTATTGATCACTAAAAAAAATATGTCACACAAAATTAAAGATTCCAATTTTTCTCTTAAGGTATGGTAAATATTTATTATGAAATCACAAATGTTTTTATCTCTTTCACAGATTCAAAAAGAAAGAGAGAAGGAAGGAGAAGAGTTTAAGGATAAAGAAGTGTTTGTGACAACAGCATACAAGAAGAAACTGGAGGAAATGCGTGTGGAAGAAGAAAAGGAGAAACGAGAAGAATACTTGGAGAATATTGGAGATGTGACCAAGCAGAAAGACCTAGGTACAAACTATGTATTTACAAATCCATTCAGGAAACTAACACATGCCAACTTTTCCGTTTAATAAACCTATTTTTTTTGCAGGTGGATTCTATCGTCATTTATATGAACAAAGACTAGGCTCTGATAAATCAAAAACTGAGGCACTGAAATCTCCCCAAAAGGAAAATAAAGATAAAGCTGACTTACCAAATCTTAAAGAAAAACCATCTACTGATCAATCTAAAAAAAGAAATTATAGGAAAAGAAAATCATCTGATGCCAGAAAAGATCTTTCTGATGGTGAAATAGAAGACACAGATGAAGAAATTAACAGACATAATTTAGAAGACATAAGAATCGCTAAGAAGAGCAAACCAAATGAGGAAAACATTGACGCCGATTCTGATTTCTCAATAGATGATCCAAGTGATGAAGAAACCAGTAATAAAACAGAAGCAAAGGAGAATACTCCAGACCTTTTTGTAAAACCAATATCTAAAAAGAGTCCCGAAGCAAAGAAAAATTTGCCTAAAACAGTGGAACCTAACAAGGCTGAAGAAAAAGTTGTGGAACAAGAGAAGATAGATATATGGAAAAAGCGAACAGTGGGAGTTCTATTTGAAGATGCTCTTCAGAGGTACTATGAAAGAAAAGCAGCAAGGGGGTAGTAGGATTACTGCCTTAAATAAACTATCCTAAGTAATTGGGTAGTTGCTGCGTAAATAAAACAATCACATGAAATTAAATTAATTTTTATGTTTATTGAAGTAAATAAAATACTATAATTATATAAATTCAGACTATTTCTTATACTACGACGTAATGTGCCTTGCAGTGAACTGAAACAAAATATAAAATAACCTACTGTATTATTGAAATTGGATTACTTAGGTAGGCTTGTGCCAGCCTGGGTTATTAATAATCTAACTTCCAGGATTTGCTAATACTATGATGCTATTTTCATACAATTGAAAAACTTTCAAGTTTCAAAGCAACAACCCCGCTACATGTAGTCTCAGATATTAGTTTGACTAGAAGCTTACCTATAAATTCAGACACAGGATCATTTTCTCCCTCAGCTCGCATAGTCCCCGTTATCTCTTCATTCTCAACCATTGGTAAAACTAATTGCACAAATTCTGGTGTGTATGGTGGGGCAATGGCATCAAGTACCTGGAAATAAAAGCTTGCATTATTTAAACTTTCGAGATGAGGTGTTGACTAGTAAGGTCAGTATCAGCTTCGGACCTTTGCATGGCATATGTGGAACCGAAGCCAACACTTAAGAGACCTTTTCAATAATATTTTTTATTGCAAAGTGTATTTAAAGTGGACACCAAATTATCCTGTCCCTGCCTGTACTATAAAGTGCTACTAAGGACAAACACCTGATTGGATTAATTTTAGAGAAAACTATAAGTGAAAACAACTTGGGGTATGGGGATTGGATGGTAGAGTATCGGGAACTATGGAAACTATGGCGCCTGCTGTAACAATGTCCAATAGACATGTAACAACAATGTAACCATTATTAGGCAGTTTTTACCTCAGTAATGAAATATCTGATCAGTGAAATGTCCGTGTCGCCGCGCTGCCAACATTGTTTGATATATCTCAGGACCGGAACCACACAACCGCGGCTCAGTAAATTCACCATGCGATCTAGTAACATTTTTCTCAATTCCAACTGAAATCGAAATGATAAGTTAGTACACTGCATTTATTACATCTCATAACATCATCATATTTTATTGCTAGATTGATATTGTCTATAAATGACAATGGATATTTTAAAATACTGAAAATAAAAAATAATTCTTTAGTTTTAAACCAACCTGAACTAAAATTTCCAATTCATCTTGAGGCGTTTCAAATAGCCGCACCAGTAGCCTCAGCAACCGTTGATGTAGTAACTGATGACAGGACGCCACTTCGTCTAACAGCGCTAGGTGTACCGGACAGTGCTCGGTGCACAGTTTGAAGTATGAAGGCTCGGTGACAACACATTCCACCCAAACTAGTACTCCCATGCCTACTACTGGAAATCTAGAACAAAAGTAAATATAGAAATGAGTCTAAGCAAATGTTTTTTCCTTCACCGTAAGAGCAATGTTAATTGCGGACCTTATTTTTCTTATATAAAAGACATTGGTGCACAGTCGGCTGGGATTCGAACTCACTGCGCTCGGAATGAAATGAATGGTATCTACCACTCAATTTGCAATCAACAATTACTAATTGAAAATGTCATTTATGAAGGGTTTCTAACTAAACTTATCTACCAAGATAATGAACTATGAAATAGTATCTACTTATGAAAGTATAAGAGTTTACCTTATACAGTGATACAACGTAGGTAGTTCCGCAATTAGATCACTGGAGCTAGCCGACCCGCTGCAGACCGCGTGAACTTTCTCGATGGCTTGTACGGTCGCCTTCAACTCATCTTTAACGGGTCGCGCGCCGGGAGTCTGCCCTTCACACACACTGGCCGAGTACGCCAATAGATACATGTACTTCGACTTGTGCTCTGGATTCAGTTTGCTTCCTAATTTGAAGAGAGAGTCGACGAGGAGTTCTACAAATAATAAAATGGTAAATTTATATAAGACTATTTATTGAGATTTTAAGATATTTAAATGGTACTTTCTTCATACTACAAGTACCTGCCTAAACTAATGTATAGACAAAAAAGTTTAGGTAATGAAAGATGAAGAGTAATTTGTAGATAGACATGAGCTTAGGACGTCAATTATTAAGTGGGTTAAGTCCTGAATCCGTGGGAATATCGGGACAAAAAGTTTCTTTGTTATTCCAGATCTCCAGCTATTTACATGCTGGGTTTCATCGCAATAGGTTCAGTAGTTGTGCGTGAAGCAGTAACTGGTAATGTAATAAATAATATAGGGTTAGGTAGGCATTATGGCAGGGAAAAAGTGGTGCTATCTAAGAACTCAATCATCAATTTACACACATTTCAGGTTATGAAGCGTCGTTTTAACCGTTTGACCAGCAGAGCAGAGCAATGTTTGTTCGAGCAGTTGGTCTAGGTTGTTATCTCTGATAGCAGTCTTTAGGTCAAGTATAATAGTACAACTCCAACACTAGGTGGGACACACCACTGTACGAAAAGAAGAACGTTCGACAAATGTATTTTCGAGAAAGGGACGTTATACCCTCCACCAGCACTATAAGATACAGTTATAGAGATCATAGCCAGTTATATCAGAACTACGGGACCCCGGACGACTAAGACTATGCATATACGTTATAGCGTCCCCAACTATGACCACTTTGGGTATAAATGAAGGGGTCCACTGTACCCTCAGGCCACTCCCAGGAGAAACCGTAAGAGTTCTATGTCGTTACCTAAGAACTGCGGTATCCTGAGCAGATGCACGGGCGGCGGCTCCTGCTGCGTGTACGCGCGGAACAGCAGCGAGATGTCGGCGGGGTTGAGCGCGCCGCGCGACAGCATGGCGGCCAGCGCCGTGCGCGCGCCGCGCCACGCCTCGCCCGCCGTCAGCGCCAGCGTGATCGGCGTCACGTCGTGCCCGCTGCCACACACACAAGGAGCATACGTATAGTGTACAGTACAGACGACGTGCGAGTGCGAAGTGGCCTCTCGAAAGGGATGCAACCAGGAAACTCGCTCGGATGTACGTGAGTGTAAAGTACAAACAACACCAACATACTGAGCGCACCGCGCTCAGTATGTTGGTGTTGTAAGAGCGGTGTTGGTCTAGTGGCAGATACCGCGACTTTCATTCCGAAGGTCGCTTTTTCGAATCCAGGCCGACCGCGCACCAATGTCTTTTTCTTTAAGAAAAATTTAAGTGCGCTATTAACATCGCTCTTACGGTGAAGGAAAACATCGTGAGGAAACCGACATGTCCTAGGATAAACCACGGTCCGAAGGCATGGGATATTCGCCAATGCGGGGTAGGCTCCCGTGGCGTCTTAAGCCCTCTAAGAAATCACGTACAATGGCCCAATTGTGAGGCTAAGTGCGGAAAAAGGCTCAGCGAAACTAACTAACACCAACATACTAATTAAACGCGTGGTTTACAGGTCTCTTCCTTAAGGATTAATTGAGATGTGTCGAAACGGTCTGTGTCGAAACGTTGAGTATTGAAACAAAGCTAACAGTAACAAACACCACGCGATTACAACCGAAAAATTAGTTCTATCCGATGTCGCGAAAAATCTAACACCAACTTCTTATATTGCATGTTTGAGTTGTGATAAGGTGAAATTACAATTATCAAATAAAAAGTCACAGTACCACCCTACAGGCCTTGTTTCACTTGTGGTTCATTAATGTATAAAAAAATTGTATTGTACCTTTGCTGAGCACATCTAGTGATTTCCTGCCCCAGTCTTTTCATAATAGCTCCACCTCTGGGTTCTTGTGACAGTATATGCACTATAACTTGGCTGTAAACATATGTGTGGGCTCCGTGGCACACCATTTTCTAAAACAAAATTATATTTGGATTACATATAAATATAACAGAAATGTGCAGTTACCGTGCAGTGTCGGTTACGAATTTACCGTGCAGTGTCGGTTACGAATAGCACTGCCCCCTCTCTTCCCGTGGGTGTCGTAAAAACCGACTAAGGGAAATATAGCAGAAGATGGGCAGCAGCACCTTCTTGTTCATAATACAAATTATACTGCGCTCGCCAACCCGCCTGCCAAGCGTGGCGAGTATTGGCAAATCCCTTTATGGACAGAAAGTGCAACAAACGGCCCCGAGTCCCCGGCAGCCCCGCTAGCCCGGACTACGGTAGCGGTCTCGGTAACGGCGGGGCTAGGGGTGCTAAGAATCCCCGGCAGTCGCCCGGCTACCAATCCAAAAGACAACTGGCCCTGGCAACACACAACATACGCACTTTGAGGACTGACGAGAAGATTGTTGAGCTGGAAGAAGAACTGAGCAAGTTACGGTGGGATATTTTGGGGTTGTCTGAAGTCCGTAGAGAGGGCCAGGACACGATAACTCTGAAATCTGGTAACCTGCTTTTCTACCGGGAGGGCGACCAACAGTCCCAAGGTGGTGTCGGATTTCTCGTCCACAAGTCCCTCATTAACAACATCATTACCATCGACAGTGTGTCGAGCAGGTTCGCATACCTAACACTCAAAATATCTAAAAGGTACTCGCTGAAGGTCGTTCAGGTTTATGCGCCGACTTCATCACACCCAGATGAGGAGGTAGAGTCTATGTATGAGGACATTAGTAGGGCCATACATACTAACAAAACTCACTTCAATGTTGTTATGGGGGACTTTAATGCGAGGCTGGGCAAGAGAAGCGATAATGAGTTGAAGGTGGGGAACTTCGGGTATGGGCAACGGAACCCTAGGGGACAGAGGCTGGCCGATTTTCTGGAGAAAGAAGGACTCTTTATGATGAATTCTTTCTTTCGGAAGCCGCCTCACAGGAAATGGACCTGGGTGAGCCCCGATGGTTCCACGAGAAACGAGATTGACTTCATAATGACCGACAAGAGACGAATATTCAATGACGTCTCAGTGATTCATAGGGTGAAAACCGGTAGTGATCACCTAATTGTGAGAGGCACATTGAATATAAACGTTAAACTAGAACGGTCTGGTTTAATGAAGTCCACGCTCCGACCTACTCGCGCTCAGATCGAAAACCCCGAGAGCTTTCAACTCGAGCTTTCAAATCGCTTTGATTGTCTAGAAGATCACGCGTCTGTGGACGAGATTAATAACAGGTTCGTGGAAACTGTCCATGCGGTCGGGTCTCAGTTCTTTAAGACTCGCCGTAATAGTAAAACTCAGAAGCTCTCCGACTACACTCTTAACCTTATGGCTGAACGACGCTCGCTGAGACTGCAGACCCCCGATGATGTTGAGTCACACAGGCAGCTTAATAGACGTATCTGGAAATCCTTGCGACACGATATTCGTATCTTTAATACTGCTCGTATTAAAGATACGATAGAGCGGAATAAAGGCTCCAAAGTGTTCGCAAGAGATATGTCTATTGGGCAAAGCCGAATGACAAAGCTGAAGCGGGATGATGGCAGTGTAGCGTCGACGAAAGCGGAAGTGTTGAGAGAAGTCGAAAAGTTCTATGGACGGCTCTACGATTCAGTGGCTGAGCCTGTTACAAGTGTGGCCTCAGACCAAAGAGCCAAACTGACCCGACACTTTACCGAAGATATCCCGGACATCAGTCTGTATGAGATTAGGATGGCCCTGAAACAGCTTAAGAACAACAAGGCGCCTGGTGAGGACGGAATTACTTCTGAGCTTCTGAAAGCGGGTGGATCACCGGTACTTAAAGTCCTTCAGAGGCTCTTCAATTCCGTTTTGCTCGAAGGTACCACGCCCGAGGCATGGAACGAAAGCGTGGTGGTGTTGTTCTTTAAGAAGGGTGATAACACCTTATTAAAGAACTATAGACCCATCTCGCTTTTGAGCCATGTTTATAAGCTTTTTTCTAGGGTCATTGCAAATCGTCTCGAACGCAGGCTTGATGACTTCCAACCTCCCGAACAAGCCGGGTTCCGAAAAGGTTATAGTACCGTAGACCACATACATACGCTACGACAGGTTATACAGAAGACCGAAGAGTATAACTTGCCGCTCTGTCTAGCGTTTGTGGACTACGAGAAAGCCTTTGATTCGATCGAAACGTGGGCGGTACTCGAGTCTCTCCAACGATGCCATATTGACTATCGGTATATCGAAGTGTTTGTATAAAAATGCCACTATGTCGGTCCGAGTACAGGAACAGAGTTCGAGGGCGATTCTATTGAAGAGAGGCGTAAGACAGGGAGACGTGATATCTCCGAAACTCTTTACGGCCGCTTTGGAAGACGCCTTCAAGCTTCTGGAATGGAAAGGACTGGGTATCAATATTAACGGTGAATACATCACTCACCTTCGGTTTGCCGACGATATTGTAGTCATGGCAAAGTCGATGGAGGAACTCAGTACGATGCTCGAAGGCCTCAATCAAGTCTCCCAGCGGGTAGGTCTTAAAATGAACATGGACAAGACGAAAGTCATGTCTAATGCCCATGTTGTACCTACCCCTGTTATGGTTGAGAATTCGGCTCTCGAAGTTGTTGACGCGTACGTATACCTAGGACAGACAGTCCAGTTAGGTAGGTTCAACTTCGAGAAAGAGGTCAATCGTCGAATCCAGCTCGGATGGGCAGCGTTCGGGAAGCTCCGCAACGTCTTTTCGTCTAAAATACCTCAGTGCCTTAAGACGAAAGTCTTCAATCAGTGTGTGTTGCCAGTGATGACATACGGATCCGAAACGTGGTGCTTCACTATAGGCCTTATGAATAAGCTTAGAGTTGCTCAAAGAGCTATGGAGAGAGCTATGCTCGGGGTTTCTCTACGGGATCGAATCAGAAATGAGGAGATACGTAGAAGAACGAGGGTCACCGACATAGCCAAACGGATTAGCTCTTTGAAGTGGCAGTGGGCAGGACATATAGCACGGAGAGCAGATGGTCGTTGGGGCCGAAAAGTTCTCGAATGGAGACCGCGGATCGGAAAGCGCAGCGTTGGACGTCCACCAACGAGATGGACGGACGACTTAGTTAAGGCCGCGGGTTCACGATGGATGCAGGCCACTTATGACCGAAGCATCTGGAAATCTATGAGGGAGGCTTATGTCCAGCAGTGGACTTCTTACAGCTGAAATGATGATGATGATAACAGAAATAGATGAGTAAAACTTTCAAAGCCAATTCATTACTTACGGCACATTCATTAACACTATTCTGCCAGTCATCAGAGCTTTGTAGAAAGCCAACGATAGCAGATTTCAGCACCCTTGAGAATACTTCTATTTGTTGTGCTGCCGTGGATATACTTGTTATCTCTCCTTGGAAGCCCGCATCTGATATGAGCTGTAGGACATCAAGAATATTTGAGGAAAACTTTTAAGAAAATATATTTACTGCTTGTTTCAAATAAACCTTGTGAATAATTTTAGTGTAATTGCCATAACAACATAACAATAGCAATATTGTTTAAAAGCAATTTATTGAGGTGTATCATAATTATTTACCTTGATAGTGAAATTCAGCATAAGACAATCTGGATATTCCTCTGCTAATCTGTATATCAGTGATCTCCATGTGGGATGTTCGATCATCTCTGTGAGCCAGGCTGGTGTCTGCATTCAGAAAGTTAAAATAAAAATACCAATATGATTGTATGTTTGTCCGTCATGGTCAAACTGATTTGGATAGGAAATTGTCCAGGAAAAGGCCATAACATGGAGAAGGATGAAGAATATCCTTCTCCATGTTTTCCCATCTTTCCTCAAGCTCATGCAATTAATAAGTTAATAGAATTCAATTAAAAGAAATTCAATTCAAATAATAGCCACTCAGCTAATGACTATGATCATCAGTGATCACTGATCAGTAATTCAGTAATGATCACTCATTATTTTAAAAACAATTAGCATAGATTTTTAATTAGTGATTAGCTATAATTATACCCAAGGAACATTCCTCGTTTAGATAAAATCAGTGATTAAAAATGGTTCATCACCATAGGTGTAAAATGTTATTTCTGTTGTCTAGTCACCGTAACATAAGCTTATTAGCTTACCATGGGGCTAGAAGGCACTGTGTGTTATTTACAGTTTTTTATTTTATTTAAATCTCACCTCACCCTCCTCAGTGAAAATCGTATCAGCTTTTTTAGGATCAAAAGTTTTAAGAATCATGTCCTTTAAATGATTTTCTACCATGGCTTGAACTTCTGTGACTTTCACACCTGGAAGTGGACAAAAAATGGAATGATATGCTATAGTAGGTAGGTACCTACACTAAAGTTGGACAAGAAGATTCGGAATTTAAATTTATACAATTTGTGTTTAGAATGCAATTGAATATTTAATGGGAATCTGAGTAAAATACACTACAGCAGTAGTTTAAACAAACACTTTCAAGTTAGAACTTACCTACTGTAGCCAACCCATTATACAAGTCTGAGAAGTTCAGAACATAATATGAGATTTGCAGCAGATTATTGTTTAATTTTGAATTTAAGCTTTGGATTGTAGCCTACTCAACATAGTTACTTACCACCAAGTATCAACCACTCAGCCAATAAGTTAGCCATTTGTGCCACAGCACTATAGTTTATAGAGAGTTGTTCAATAACTTGTTCCGGGTTTCCTCCAGCTTGAAAGTACCGTTTCAGCTGACCAAATATGCCTGGTTCCATGATGTAGTCTGGGGTTTTGAACTTCTCCAGACATTCGTGCAACACCTCTTCTGGATTTTCAATAACATCTTCACTACCATCCTCCTAAAGCAGATAACATAATATGTAGTATGTTACAATTAGAGATGGGCCGACTAGTCGCGAAAGCCGACTAGTCGGCAGTTCTACCGACTAGTCGGCAACTAACAATTATACAATAAAACCAATATTTATTCAATTAGAAGTACAGTTTAGAAGGTGGGTAGTCAGAAAATCGTAAACAAAACACGTCATAGCTTACATACATCATCTAAACATCTAAAATGTCATAACTATGCCTCAGCTCCATTTTTTTTTCCAACTTTTATTTTTATTTCAACCATTTTTTCGAAGTTTCGCTACAGCTTTCGAAGTGCAAACTTATCCAAAAATAGCAACAATCGCCGAGTGATCGTGATTAACCCAAAGATTTCGGAATTATAATGATCTGCATTTGATCTGCATGCATTCTGCGGCAATTTTGGAACCGACTAGTCGGCTAGTCTGCTAGTCGGCAGAACCCCTAGTCGGCCCATCTCTAGTTACAACATCTTATTTCTTAGCCAAATCAAAAGAAAAGAAGGGGTTTATAATATTTTAACAGACTTTCTTCTTCTCACTGGAGGTTACATTCCGTAGACACAGTAGATTACTGACGATTCAAACAATCATGTGAATATGTTATTGAATAAACATATTTTTGATTTTGGGATGCATAAAGATCCTATATAAATTTATAGCACAGGATAAACAATTTTTATGGTATGTATGCAATTGTGTGTAGTATTGTACCACTTGGTTTAGGATTGAAAACACTGTACTATAAGTTGTTTTCCGTACGTGATACCAGGAGTCAAGGAAGTCAATTCTGAACGAGAAATTAGGACAATACTTAAGAAACCAAAAAACAATACAATACGTACCTCAAATTGGTTTGCGCTAGTACCTTCCCATGTACGTTCTTCTTCGTATTGGCTAGGCATGATGGAATTGTGTATGATTTTTTACTATTTCAATTTAGGGATAGCAAGCCAATCCGTTGGTCTGGGAAGATCTCCACTTCCACCAGAGAGATCTTCGTAAACAAGTAGGACCGGCAGCAGGAAAAGCCCACTTTGTAAATTTCACAATAAGTCGAGGCTTGTAGCTTTGTTCATTTCACACACTTTGAAATCGACACTACATAAATCTGGGAACGCACGAAACTCTTTCCAAATATATTTTATTTTGAGATAGAAAAATAAATAAAAACACTGTCAATTGTCAATCATTGCATTGACGGCAAATGAATGAATGAATATAGAATGAATGAACAAATATATATTTTTTTTTTCTCTCGAGATGCCATTTGTTGAGTTTTTTTTTTTCTGAGTTTACTTTCTTCTATGTTTTGGCTTCGTACATCTTGTACATCTTGCCAGTATCAAGTATTTTGCATGAAATTAGCCCGATCGGGCTCATATTTCAAGTCAGGAGCTATGGTAAAGCGGTGGCGGTGGCGGTGACTTTACCATAACTTTCAAGGAGCTTGGGAGAGAATGACAGAAAGTTCATGTATAACACTCAATTTTGTTTTCACTACACTTGTGTACATTCACGGAACTAAATTGAGATTCCACTAAAATTACACCATTTAACCGGGTTTACAACATAGTTTAACGAAAATAAAATTGGAGCACGACATGTCGTCTCCGATTTCCCGCCCAAACTCTAAACAAATATTTATTTCCGTTTACGGAGTGATTGAGATTGAATGAATTTTTATTAAATTGTTGCCAGAGAGCGAAATTAAGATTCAGGAATAATTTTATTTTAGAATATTTAATTTGGATTTTGGGGTGCCTTTGCTAATATTCTGTGTTTTGAGACATGGCCCTTGTTAGATGCAGTGTGGTGTAATAATCCGCGTTACATAATATTAATTCGCCCCAAAACTCCACTTAGTCGCGCATGGTAGCAGTTGTGCGGAAATAATGAAGTATGTATTAAAACTTCTTTGCCATCCCTCTTTTTCTTCTGTTTTCGCAATGGTTCCGAACGCAGCCCGTCAGTTATTTTTGGCGGGAACCGAAAAATTTTAAACGTTAGATTTTCATACGTGCTTTACGCAATGGCTTTACGTTAAAAAATGTCATTCTAGTTTCCTTTTTATTTACATTATTTTATTATGTAGGTAATAGGTATACTAATTATGTATGGCGTAACTCCAGTGTTTTTAATAAAATTTCAGTTTAACTCAATTGATTCCTCAACGAGAACTCCACTAGGGAAGAGGATCGAAATTAAATAAAACACAAGACGTAATTTACCTATTCACTCAATTTAATTAAGTATAATAATTAATTATTGTAATCAATAAGTTTATACAAGCAATAACTTCGTTTAGAAAATCTAATAATGTATTTTCTACATTTTACAGCTGCTTATTATTTATCAGGCATTTACAAACACATAGAATGATATAACTAGATAAGGACTGCGGGGTATAAACCTTAGATTATGCTTTAGATTTAAATTCGCCTTATTCGCCCTTATTACAAAACGAGGTGTGAGGTGCAAACCTGGTTTAAATACAGGGCCGCGTATTATATAACAAAACATCTTAACAATGCTTCAGCATTGTTAGATATTTCTTGAAAACGGTTAATTTTTTTTTGGAAATTTAGCAAAGTTCTGAATTGTTAGTTAATATCTTGCAAAATTACCAAAAAATGCCATACCGTTTTCGAGTAGGTAAACTTTAATAATGCTGAAGCATTGTTGAAACGTTTTACTTATAGAATACGTATACTCATATTACGAAGGGTGTATGGTAAATTGTCATCGCAGCAGGTCAACTAGTGTGCCACATTATATTCTTTCTTTTGACTTTTGGTAGCCGTCTGTATATGGTTAAACCATGACAAGAAACGATGAACAAAGCTTGGACTTCGTTCTGTATTAAGGAGGTAAGAGTTTAGCAACATCGAGTCTACTCAGTCGGGAGCAATTAGTGTATAACATCATCTGCGCGTGCTAGGATTTCATCATTCGATCTGAGTGACCTCGAAATCTGCTCTTCTATTTAATCTAGTTGAACGGACTAAACGGTGTAATCTACGAAAAATGGAATATTTGAGAGACATTTTTTCGCTATTTTGTATGATTTGTAATTTAGGTGTAGGGTGCGAGTTACCTAGGTGTTACAGAACTGTCTGGGTTAACTCGTATAAAGCTCAAACTACACGATGACACTTACGTGTAAGTGTAAGTGTCATCATGTAAATTGACATTAAGAGTTATACCTACATAGCTTGTACCAATAGATCTCAGACGAGTGTACTACCTGTACACTTACCTAAAGTGTAGACCCCATCATTTAAAGTTAAACTAATGTTTGCGGCCAAAAAGCCGTAGCTACGGAATTTATACTGCCTTTAATTTGCCTAGTGCCTTTATTGACATTTTAATTGTTCAGGTTTTTGTTAAAGATACCATACTTTATAAACACACCATTAGTAAGGTATGTACCTATTTCTTTGAAAGCAAAAGTTAAAAGGTAAATGATTTAATGCTTCTCGTCGTCCGCGTCGTCGGAAAGAGTTACAATCCTAACAAGGGTAGTTTTTCTGTCGTACATAAATTTATATAGACAACGAAGAATATTTTTTGCAAAAACTTGTTTGGGTTTTGCTTTTAAAAATATCTACAATTTAAAATTTATTGCTGGATCTACACAAAGCAATGACATACCTAAGTAGTAGTATGCGTCGAAAATCGTTCCGTAGTGTGTGTAGGTAGGTATAGATTTGTTGCTTTGTCTGGGACTTATAAGGTACAACGCTGGTCATCATAGTACTCTAAAATTTTCGAGCAAGCTCAAAATATAAGTATTACTTATTTTTTTTATTTGTAAGCGCAAAATTATACCTACATGAGTTTGGGAATTTAAAAAAATGAAACCTTTAATATAAAGTATAAGTAGATAAGAGGTATAGGGCTTAACGTGCACTGAAAATGATTTTTCAGGCCGCGGCACGTCGCGATATCCCTTTAGTGACTATCGCATGTTCTATGGCTAGGTTATGATTATGACAAAGGAATTCGCTACGCGACGCCGACGCGCCTACATCGCGACTTACCATCACACACGTTAAGTCTAAGTATCAATACATTATAATTCCTTTCCTTATATATGTGTATATCAGATGTTCAGGCATTTTATAGTATACCAAAAAAAGTATTATACATTTAAGACATTGAATGAAAGCAAAATGACAATATTTTGATGTATAGGTATATCTATGGTGTATAATTTAAATAGTTACATATGTACTAATTTCAATTTATTTACTTATACAGTACATACAAATGTTGGGCCACGCTGCTCAGTTTTTACTTACTTAAATTCTACCTAAGCCTGGGGGCATAGTTCGCAAATATCCTGGGGCACGTAGTCTAATAACTAAAACGTCTCAACAATGCCTCAGAAATATTCCAGAAATAGAACTGGACTGTTCTCTATTAGAGACTAGAAGGAGAAAGGTCGCTTGATAGTAATCCATTTCAAACATATCGTTGACGGACGAGCTTCACCAGTTCCAGAGTCAAACTGGTGGGGAAATAACTCACACACATTAAAAAGATGGACTAAAATTTCGAACGTCGTTGTTAGAATACCAACTATCTAGCTACGTAATCTAAGATTGCAGAGTTTTGCTAAAGGTTTGAAGTGTTTGAATTTCTTGCGAAGTACCTAATCATGACTTTCTGAACCGTTTGCGAGAAAAATCTTACAACGCTGAAGCACTGTTTAGACATTTTAGTTTACGTGCCCAGGAACGGAACCCACAGAAAAATTCCGCACCCTGTAACCGTAGCTTAGTGGGCGATTGCGCTATCACGTTTGCGTTAACGTGATACATTTCTATAGGAAGTTGAAGCTTTTCTATTTTCCAACACAATTATGCCGTTTACCCAAACGTGATAACAACGTTTGCTATACAAATAACCCACTGCACTCGGTCATTAGGCTAATAGGTAAAACTACTTACTTTAAAAACGTTTGATTTACTCTAAACAAAAGGTAGCTTCAACTAACATCAACATAAGGAATCACAGTGTATAATGTGGTGTAGAAATCATTCGTTTTACTGCCAAACAGTTCGTAGCATTACAACTGCTTTTACCTAATTTTTGCATTAAATAACATAACATGAAGGTATGTAAGACATAAAATTATTTATTATTTTAAGCATAGGTATCACAATTTCTCTAAGATCTAACAGTTAGGCAAAAATAGGTCCCATTGTACTTATTTATTTTATTTATTGAACAGGAAAATTTTTGTTCACAGTCTATTTAAAGAATTTTCTATAGTTAGTCGTAGGTAGGTCTACTATAAGGAATCAGATAGAATTTATGATCATAGATTTTGGATAGGATTTTTTCTGAACATGTTTAACACATCCCCTTTTAATATGAAGTAGCCGTTCTAGACTATGTGGTAGAAACAATTTAATACATTACGTTGATGGTGCAGTAATAAATATCTAAATAAATAGTTATTTATTTTATTTTTTAGTTAGACTGTTCGATTAGACTAGACTGCTTTATTGTACCGTCTTTATTAAAATCTTACATTTAATTTAGTTAAGACCTCCAGGCAATTTTACCCTGCTTTTAATATTTCCAGAAACACGTTCAAAATTTCAAAATTGGTTCAAGAATAGAGTTTTTAAGAAACAATTTAAGTTACCCAATAAAGCCAGGCAACAAAAACACAGAGGTTACGTTATACTAAGTGACATATAAGAATAAAAAACCGGCCAAGTACGAGTCGGACTCGCGCACGAAGGGTTCCGTACCATTATCATCACAAATAAAACACGTTTTGTAAGTGGGGTAATTTCGCAGTACAATCACTGTAGTATGGTATGCGTTTGACCACAATCTTACTTTCAGAACAAAGAATAGAAAGAGTGTTGTTGTTGGTGTGGTCGCCTGCACAAGCTCGCACGAACGCATATATTCCTAAGCGTTGTTTTTTTTTTTGAAAATTATTGCTTTTCATTATAGACAAATTAAAAACTCGACTGTGTTTAGCGCGAAATGTGAGTGATCAAAGCAGGCGGGGCTTGGACCATTATTCAAGTTAACTTCGGTTCGAATGACACTTCTCGTTCTATTCTATGTTCTGAGGATAAGTCCGTGTCCGTGATCTCACCAAACGAAGTGGTACAAAACGTAGCACGTTTCTAAATGACACCGGAAGATTTTTCTTACCTTATATGCCTCAAAGTATAATTATCTGTGTTTTGATAATGCTCTGCTTACTGAGCAATCGATCATTTGACACATAGCTTCCGCATACTTACAGTTCGTAAATATTTTTTTAAATTATGTACTAAAGGTCGTACTTCATAATTGTGGTACCAATCAATAAAGTAAAGCCCCGGCATAGAATAGGGTTACCCCATCTCTTCCCGTCGGTGTAAGTAAAGGCGACTAAGGGATCTGGGGGAGGAGACTACTATAGCAATCCTTAAGTTCTCCCCGCGCGGTGGCAGATGAACTTCTTGGTCCCCAGGAGGGTTGGTGTCAGGCAGGCGGCCGGGATTGGCCTTAAAAATATTCGCAATTCTATTTGCAGAAGGTACGGTCAATGACGACTTACCTACTGCGCCACCCTAATAAAATAACAATTTGGGGTTTAGCAGCCCCCGGGCTCCCGAGAGGGATGCAACCGGGAACACGGCTCGGCTCGGCTCGGAGAAGACACATAATTAAAAAAAAGAATTACAAATTTTCTGTGGATGCTAATGTCAAATGTTGAAGCTTGGAGATCACTGAGTAAACAGGAGCATATGTATGAAATAACAGTACCTAACTCATAGTTATCATTTCATTTAAACTTGGTCGAATAACAGCACACTTAGTGGGAGTTTCTTTCTTTTACCTATCACGTTTATGTAAACTTATAAACGCAAAACTGTACAGGAAGATGAAACTTACGTCCGCTAGGGGCACATTTCAATTTACCGTACATTTTTCGCGTTTACGTAAATGAAAAGTGATAGTTTTACGAAATAACTCGCATTAGGGTACTGGTAACATAAGTAGGCATATTATATACCTACATTTAACCTACATAGATAGTAGGTATATAATAATATAGAACAGCTATATAGCACAGTGTAAATAGGTAAAATTCAGCTGGTTGGTTTATAATTAATTATCTGACAGTCAGCAGCTGCCCAGATACCTAGTAATTTTATTGAAGTTATGTGTAAGCGTAGGTATTTAACATCTCACTTAGTTTTTAGACTTTTTAGGCCTATAGATAGGTAAATATAATTAGGCCCCATTGTTTTGTTAATAACGTTATAACTTTTAAGTACATATTAAGATTAAAGGTAACTTACATGTCAACTGAGCAGGGTAGCAATCTGAGTGCACTCAGCTTGACTACTGCGTTCGAGTAAACTTAATCTAAGTGCACTTGGATTGCTACCTTATGTCGAGTGTTCCAAGCATTCTTGGACGTTGACGATTTTATGGAAATAAAAATACCTTGCGACGTCAGAATACTGCCGCCAAGAATATTTTCTTATGTTCGAATTTTCCCGTAAGGCCGTTTGTTATCTGAATCATAATAAAAAAGCGTACCTAGGTCGTGACTACTATGTTACAATTAGTTCTAATTACAGAATTACAAAACTAATTAAATAAGGACTTAAGAATTCAAATTTAAAACAAGATAAGCGTACTTAACAATTCACTAAGTATTCCAAATGTACAGAGGTATACAACACCTAATTTTAATAATAGCCTATTTAAATTTCATCGTAACCGAGTGGAAGTGACCAATACCCATATACCCACCACGATCTCGTATCGTTGTATATTTATTCGTTTCTCATTGATATACTTAACACATTTAAGACACACTTTAACCGAATATCACCTTATAGACTAGCTTATAATTACACTTTTAAAACTATGATTGCTCTTTTGGTAAAACAAAGCACCTATTTAAAGGAAATATTTGTGAACGGACAGCATTTTGTGTCATCATTAATTTACTATTATTGTGCGGAGAAGGCCAACGTGGGTTAGGGTTAAACGTCCGGTCGTAGTAGGTGGAGGTCGACGGCGACGTCGCGTTGTCGGCTTTGGTTTCGGAGGAGGCGCGGGGCGTGCGATACGTCACCGAGGAGCGCTGCGTCTTCCGCGAGTGACTCCCCGGACCCGGACCCGTACCCGCGTTCCTCGCCCTCCGCATCGCCATCGCCATCGCCCTCGCACCACGACGCGCCACTACCCGAGCTGCCGCACCGCGATCCTCCGGCACCTGCCGCCTCCGTCTCCACTTCCACTGAACAGCTCGGACATACTTCTGTAACACAATACACAATCTACTACCCTTACATACATTATAGATAACGGCACGTAACGTGTAAAATAGACGGCACGTTAGAGATTTGTACGCGGATTTTAATCCCGCGGGAACACCCCCGTATTTTTCACTTTATATACGTTTTTCGTGTCTGTTACTGCTGATTCGAAAGAGATTTTATTTGGGTGCCTAAGTAAAAAAACATTAAAAAATATATATTACATTATAATATATTTTTTTAATAAACTGGAATAGGCAATGTTGTCTACAATTTCTAGTCGAAAAGCAAGTACCTACTTAATAAACTACGAGTACTGTACCTACGACATTTTTATCATGCTGTATAAAAAGGGATGCACGCATAAAATAAAATAATGTATGGACGAACAACTATAGAGGAATAGGTGGTAGCATTACAAAATATACTATGTATTACAAGTAGGACTATAGTAAACAATAGGTTTGGATATCTATTTCAGACGAGAAAATATTAAATACTTTAATATTTTAAATTACAATACAATACAATACACTTTTGCTAAATACCTACCGTATTGTAGCAAAAGTGTATTACCTATATATTTATTCGTATACTTCGGAAGGTAGATTTACTGATGTAGGGCCTAGTTTACTGATGAGAAGAATGCAAGGCTAAAATACTATAACAGCAATAAAGTTTAACATAATCTCATCTAATATAAGGTATCTAGTTACAACTTTGTGACTTGTTATTCGTTCTTTTAAGAAAAATCGGTACAGAATTACAGCGACTAGAAAATAGAGAAAAAGAAACCCAAATAAATAATAAGGTAATTATTGAAGAGGAGTTGTTAAGAAATGTAGAAGTGACTGTTAAAATAATGTTTTTTTTTTAATTTATATGTAGGTGGGTATTAAGTCCGTCTTTTATGAGATAAAATCAAGTTCCCGTCACCTGTTTTTATATTACTGAAAACTCATTTATTATGGAAAAATAAATCAAAGTCATAAGAATCAAATTACAATTATTTCAAACAATATCACGTCTAGATCTAAGTAAATCAAATAAGTATAAATTAAGGGATAGACACACATTAATGGACCAGAGTACGTATAGACCTGAAAGTTATTACAAGGGACACGATAAAATACAGGTTTTATGATTTCTATACACTAGGAATACATTCCACATCGATTAGTAGTGTATGTTGGACTCACGTAGCCCTCGACGTCCCATTAGAACGGGGCTCTCCCAAGTTGTCAGTCAGAGAGAAGTAGATGATGAATAATCTTCATAAGATGCTGCAAGTTTGTAATATGCGCATATTTATACCTAAGGCAACGATTTTTAATTGGTTAAATTTACATTTTAACTTGCTAATAATGTCAATCGTTATTAAAATAATTACATTGACATGTGCAAGTGTTATTTATTCGATTTATAGAACCATCATTTGGTTATGTTAATTGCTAATCTTAGTGCACTGGAAGTAATTAATGAAAACCTGTTATGTAATATCAACAGTGCTTGTGAGTAAACGTACGTAGGATGTAATAGTTGTTTGGAAACTTATAACAAGTATAACTAAATGTTGTTTATAACTAGTTAGAAGCGTTAGATGGTTATGTATGTGTATTATAGTAGGCATACAGACCTGAGCTGTCAGTAATGAGTCGAGGCGGCGTGTCCTCCCGATCCGTGGGCACTACGATAACTACTTCATCATCCCTCGGGGAATCTCCGTTGCGGCTTGATGATGTTCTGCAAATTGAATAGGCACGTCTAGCTCTGTCACCCCGTTACGGATAATTGATATGGTATAACCGACCAACACCGACCTATCCGTAAATCTATCTATACCTAAGCTATACAGTAATTGTGTTTTAGAAATTGAATAGCGGCTTGCTAACCAGTTTTGGCTAAGGGTCCGTAATTGGATATCTCAGCCAACATTGATTTGCATTCCTGTAATATTAGTGTTTGTTCTTAGTCAATTTAGGTATGGAACACAGCATTTAACCAGGATCAGGACAAAAAAGAGTTTCACTTTGCGTAAAAAATCGCATTGGTAGCAGGTTTCGCAGGCAGCTGGTTACCACCCAATAAAATTCTAAGCGGGTTCGTCTGTGTTTTGCCGACGCCTGAGCCGCCATTGCAGTCTATTTCAAACCTAGGTAGGCGTGTTCCATTTTAGACCACATTTTCACCAACAATATTATGATGACACAGTGGAAAAATGCTTACTTATAATTTACTATAGCAGATTCCCGCGGTTTCACCCGCGTAAGTCCCGATCCCGTGGGAATATCGGGATCAAAAGTAGCCTATGTTACTCAGGGTGAATGTAGCTTTCTAATGGTAAAACAATTTTTGAAATCGGTCTGGTAGTTTCGGAGATTACCCCCAATATACATACATACATACATACATGTTACCAACGTTACCTCTTTATAATATTAAGTATATATAGATAAAAAATATAGAAAAAAAAACAACGTTAGTTTCTGCAATGAATGGACAAATAAAGGTACTTACTTAACAATAACTTTTTTCCTTATAAATCTGGCGCCTAAGTCCGAGTAGCCTCTGTTCATTGGACGCTTGAGAGACACCGGGGGCGCAGAGGATGGCACGGGCTGGTCGAAGGTACGGGATACCGGCGAGTTCGGCTCCGAGCACTGCTTGTCACCGAGCGTGGTGCGCACGCGCAGCGCCATACCGCCCACGCCACCGCTACCGCCACCGCCTTCGCCACCTGGGCCGGTCTCACCACCACCAACACTACTACTAACTATTCTTCTATTCGTTCTCCTATCTTCTTCAAATAATTCCAATAATCTATCCAACTTATTCTCTATATCATCTACCTGTAACGTATTGAAATATTAATATAAATAAAGGTCCGATTGATGGTTTGTGAAAGTGCCAACAGGGGACAGATTCGATACGGGCACTAAATCGGTTTAGTAGCCTCGTTTCGAATGTGTACCCTGAGTTATTGACTTATTCCGCAGATTCGTTGGTAGGTACTTGTGTGAACTTACTTGTCTTTCAATTTTTACTACTCTGGAAGCTAAGCTGATTTTGGATGCGTAGACGTCCTTAGCCTTCGATCCTTGTTTACCAAGGATTTGGTCTAACCTGATCAACAACATTATTTCGTTAATCGCTATTCTAATGTTCTATTTGCATCATTAGAGATTTAAAAACAAAATTAACGCTTCAGAGAATAAAAAGGACGGCTGGAAAACTCCGAATAAGTATATTACAACAGTACAGTGGAAACAAAATGAAAGCATTTCTTTTTTAGATTGACACGGGTATTCGTATGTAAATGACATAGCAGCCATATACGTAGTTACCTCTCTCAAGGTGTATTTAGGATTATTTAAAATTCATTGTAGTATACCTACTTTAGATGTCATTATTTTTATCCAGTATTGGGTCAATAAAGGTAAAAAGGCCACGGTGTATATCAATTTAAATAAAAAACATTGTTGTAAACTTGCCAAATAAATTAAGAAAACTTTGTCAATTAAATATTAGAGAACCGTTAAATTAAGTTATGAAGAATATCTAAAACTAAATAGTGAATTAATTGACATTATTAACGATAGGCTGTGCTAGGCTCCGGCTGGCAGGAGCAGGACACGTTATCAAAAACGCGCGGAGAGCGGGCGGGTCGACCCTCCTTTCATGATAACCTAATTTCTTCGTGCATTGCCCATTATGCCCACAAATTCCCTGAAAGCCCTTTTTTATTGACACTTTCCTAAACAACGTTTGTCAACTGTATATTTTACAATAATATAGGTACGTTTTGTCGTCATTTAGTTGCTTAGCAACTCATAATAGGGAAATGATAAATTGATGAAATAATTGGGCAACTATAAACACAGTTTGTTCTATCGTATATACTTACATATTTACT
Organism: Idaea biselata; assembly: GCA_958496205.1. Classification (NCBI taxonomy): domain Eukaryota; kingdom Metazoa; phylum Arthropoda; class Insecta; order Lepidoptera; family Geometridae; genus Idaea; species Idaea biselata. Next base: position 24,204,262 of record OY292396.1, on the reverse strand, counting down.
TGTGAAGTGACTGAACACTCATAACTTATTTGTTGTCCATTAAAAGTAAATTGATTTAACCAGTTTCGAAAAGTTATTTAGGTAAAAGTAATGCTTAAAGTGTCTACGCAACGCATTGAAGCCACTTTTTGTACTACTGACTAATATTTCAGTCAATTTCAGAACTAAAGTTATATCAACTAAAACACTTCAAAAAGGCGAGTGCATAAGCGATTTAATATAATCGAAATGAAGGAAAAATTAAGGATATAAAGCATGATGAGTGGTAATTGTTTGATGCCTAGTATTAATTAAAATGAAAAGTTACACACAAAGAAGCAGATAAAATTACATTTAAATACAAGCATATACTTTTGCTGTATTAATTACTCTATTTCTTCAGGTAGGCTTGATTGCCAGTGCCACCTTTTAGCCGATCAAACGGTGGCATTGCTATTCAAAGGGGCAAATTATATGTTTGCCAAAATGCCTTATACCTGTAATAACTTTCGTCAGGAATATATTACGTTCTTAATTTGTACTAATATAATTTACATTTAAAATAATATAATGTCAAATGGCATTTTTATAAAGATATTTTACGAGTCGCACTGCAAATTAAAACTTAATTATGCTCCTACACCACCTCTTACTATTTTTCACAAAAATGAGAATAACATTTAAGTTACGAATAAAAAAAATGAAAATGTTGAAGGTACATACATATAAATAGTTTTTCTTTAGTTAAAACATCTACATTTAAAGTTCTAATAAATATTCTAATTAACAAATATAATATTTAAGTGTTTTTAGGGAAAATCATAAAGGTGCATTAAATCTTAAAAGTCAATATAACAAAAACCTGATTCGCGGGTTTTATTCAAAGTTTATGTAGTGTAGCTACGTCTCGTAGCATCGTATTACACGTCGCGCGTCGTTGTCGCTACGACACTTTTTTTACTGCCTAGTTCGAAGTTAGTAAAGGCGAGATATTTTATTTGAACCCGGCTTTGAATCAAACATTCTAGACATACTATTTTATGTTCACACAAAAATCGTAGCTTCGCCGCCGTAGCTGTAGCTCCTTAGCACAAATGCCAACTTAAAGGCAGAACTATAATTCTACGTATTTCATGTGGTATACGTTGTAAAGCATTTTTATTTGTAAAAAAATACTTTACAATAGTTGGCTACGGAACTGCTTGGGCAGTTCTACGGAAGTGCTACGTATCATTATTCAAGAAAGGGGTATCATTTATGTTCTAACTCCTAAGTAGAAAACAAATATGTGGTGTGAAGTTTTTGCAGCCAGAGAGTGACTGTTCTAATTTTAGTCTAACATATATTACGATAGATACAGTTATTTCTGTTTGTCGACATCGTTCGTAACTTCAAATGGATCAGGGGATTAAACGTAGTTCACTTTGACTGCCCAGATTAGTAGTTTTATTTAAGTAACTTTTGACCACAGAGCGGTCGCTCGAAAAGTACAATTTGCGGACAAGAAATGAACTTTTCTGAAATGTTTTTTTTTTATATGAATTCGTCGTCATATTAAAATCGTTCATTTATCTTTACATCTAATAAAAGGGTTAGAATTCGATCTACATAACATTACATACAACTCGTAGCATATTCAAGACGACGATAAAATCTTTACAACATATTCTCAGCCCGTAAAACGTGCGTGTCCAAATCATTTATTACCATAATTTCAGGAAGTCTCAAAGGATATGTTCCCGTTTTCATAAAAAGCGTATCAAAGTTTTTGTATGAAACGTAGTATTGCCAATTGGAGACAATTCAATGACTGTATGGAAGTGGTTTGTCTCGGTCGCGTCATGTGTGGGTCCGACGACGAGGCCGAGAGACGCGATGACGATGATCGCGGCTGGTGACAATGTTAGCTATGCATGGATGAGAGTGGACCGCGCGGCTCGATGGACGCGCGCGTGGCGTAGTGGCTGCTCACCTGTACTGCAGGTTCTTGGTTCGGTTTAGCAGGTCAGCGTGCCCCGACGAGTATTGCTCTATGACGTCTTTCACGTCGTAAGGTTTCAACGCTTCTCTAAACCTCTTCCGTGCGACAAAATACTTGAGCTACACGGAAATAAAACAGATCCAGATCGCTGATCAAACGCATTTTACAATACTTCATTTAATTTTTGTAGGTAGGTAAGTAGTGGTGTAAGATTATATCGATTAATTTTATTGAGGAAGGTTTTTTATGTAAGGAGTACGCAATTAAAGGTCAGAATGATATGTAGCGGAGCGGATAATATACATGTTAAGATATCTATTTATTTGTATAGTAGTCTATTATGGAACATGCTCAAATCCTCTGTAATAGTTATTTGTGGGTAAGTATGTCTCGTACGGTTTGCTGAGAATATTTGAGGCTCTATATGAAATGTTCATGCGTATTTCATACACCTAGCACCTACTTGCTATGGGATCAAGGGACTCGAAGTTACTATTATAGTAGATACCTAATCCTGACGACATGTTTTTGGTATCCTACCATTTCGTATATAGTCCACTGAAAATTTCGTCTATACGTTGTTCATGGAGTGGTTAACAGCAACGTTTACTGTATAGTATAAACAAGGTCAAATTACTCCCTATAACTTTTACATTTAACACTCAAAATATGTGCAAACTATAGTTACGAAGATATTTGAAGTTTTCAGTGTTATCGTATTTCTACTTCGAAATCGCTGATATGTTTGAAAGTTTTAAGCGAATTCTCAACGTCTTTTTATAAGGAAATTGCATTTATACGAGTCGTAACAACGATTTCGGAGCGGAAAATGTAAAGTTATGCTTTACGTTTAGCAATGCACTCTAACTACAAAACAGTATAAAGATAAAAACGTATTAGATCAAATACGAACTCTTACTACGGAAGGTAACATTGCAAGACAGTACAGTCCAGACAGAAAATATGAGATGAAAGAGTAAATGGTGGTGCTTATGTGTTGTACGTTAGAGGTCGATGGGTGCAGTACCTAGTCTGGACGTTTTTCACCCGGCCCAGCAGGTCCACATGCCCCGCGGAATATTGTTCTATAACGTCCTTGACGTCGTATGGCTTTAGCGCTTCTTTAAACTTACGTCGGGCCACAAAATACTTCATCTGTCACAATTGTATATAAACATCACTTAGAATTTCGTTTAGAATATGTGTTGTGTAGGATATAATTTATGATTCCAAAATAGTGTCTGTAAACTGCCCACAAATTTATCGTATAGGTATAAAACAGAATTAGTTAAAAACACATCGTTTAAATACAGGTATTAGGTACCTAATGCTATTGAATGTTAAAATGTCGGAAGTAAAATTAGAAAGGATGAAACTTCGCAAACAAGTTTAATTATTCAGTATTACCCAAGGTTGCCCCTATTGGAGTCGAAACTCCCTTCGTCGTTGTAAGAGATTTCATTATTAAAGCTTTAAGATTAAATATATACCTGGAAACTAATAACGCAGTACCTTAGTTTACCGATATCTATGTTATGTATGAACTTTACATGATGATAACTCTGTGTCTATTTCAAAGTTTCATTATTATGTAATTCTTGATCATGGTTTCAGTAGTGATATGATTAGTTTTTGTAGAGCACATGTGATATATTAATATAAAATCTTTTGGGTTAAAAATTAGATATAAAATGGTACCTTTTCATTCATTATTATTTTAATGGTAAAAGCATCTGCAACAATTGCACAGCTATGAGACCGGACTGTACTATTCTCTGTGGGCAACTTACGTATCAAACAAATTTAGGGACACGTTGTTTTTCACCTATTTACTTTTACGACTAAGGTATACGATGACCTCTGTGGCACGTTGAGCGAATGCTCGACTGCAAAGCAGAAGGTTGCGGGTCTAAGTGTATGTATTTACAAAATAAATATAATTATTATATCAGTTGTATAGTCACCATAACACAAGCTTAGTAGCTTACCGTAGGGCTAGATGGCGAGGTGTGATGTTCACAGAATTTATTTTTATTATTGAAGATGCTTTTTCCTTGAAAATATTTTTTTAAAATAAATTTAAATGTCGAGTGCAGTAATACGGACTTTAAAATTATAAAATGTTACGTATCAATATTAATTAATGACGTCTTCATTCCATGTGTGCTCTGTAAAAATAATGTTGTGTGTACATATGTGTGTTTTGTCGTGATTGATAAGTATGATCCCTAAAGTAGGTACCTATCTGTTTTGTAAAGTTGGCAGATTGCGTTTATGTGTTTTATCATGTGAACACGTACCTTTCTTATAAATCTTATGGCTGCCTTGTGGCGAGATGTTAGCGTCACACACCGTGGCTCGTCATCCTCGTCTGGATAAAAAGTAATAATATTATTAAGTTTAGGTATTAAGGTTTTATATTTTTCTACGGTTTTTGCGATGGTGATTTGAATTTAAACTAATTTTTCGGCTTTAGTCACGTTGTTTTTATTAGCCTCCTGGGGTCACGGGTAGACTGACCCGACTGACTAGGAGGCTAAAAATAATAAAAACAATGCTATTGAAACCATAAATTGAGTTTTAATTACTTATAGGTGTTTTTAAAGTGTTAAACCCACACTTAAGGAATTTAGAATCGAAAAGATGGTTTCCCAGAAGTCATTTTATTTTTACACAGGTAACCATAACCTTACTATACTTTCAACCCTGTGCAAAGCATGTTTTCAATTCTAAATTTAATTTACCTAGTTGAAAATTCGATTATAACAGTAATATAAAACACGTCTCAATTTTTACGTTTTACGGTTTTTACGATAAAGCATAAGTTTTAAGCATGATGATGAACGAAGGCCTTCTAAAGCTTGCACATCTCGAACATTGAGGTTTGTTCTCGATCATTGCCAACGTCCTTTCGAATGCATACCGATCTTTCTGCTGCTCAGACTTGTATTTGTGTTGCCGCGGCAACAAATTTTTTAGACATTTAAACTTGGCCACACTCTTTTACCTAATTATGTGCATGGTTTTGATAATTTATTAAAAAACCAGTAGGTAGCTAAATTTTGTAAATCAGCTCAACGATTCGAAAATCCGCTATGACTTCGCGAAGAGGTGATACACCTTTGGTTTGGTTGTTCGAAGTCATTATTGTAAAATAACATTGATTTTCAAAACAACACCGAATATCCATAGGCCTTGTAGGCAAAAGTTGTATCTAGGTTTAGACGAACAGAAGGGATTACTTCTGGTTACGTTAACAGTTTAAAAAACGCTCTTGATTTCTAAAAAGCCGTAAAAAATTCGTAGACAATTTGTTCGTAGACCGCTACGAAAGAGCTACGATCAACCTAGATCGAGTTGGCAGGTAAATTACCACTTGTCCTTGTTTTGAAAATACAGACAGCAATGCTCACTATTAATTTGAGTATATTTGATAGTATTTTATATTAGGAAATCAAAGTAAAAATAAACGCCTTTTTTCATTATTAGGTATAAAGCGTTAAAAATATTATGATGTAGGTAACTTAATTAATAAAATTAATTTAAAGTCGGTGCGGTGGTACTACGGTGATATTACTAAATGTTTGGCCTTATTTTTTGCTTTGTCTACGTATCGTAAAAATGTACCTAGAGCTAGCGAGTTGAAATGCGGATGAGTTCAAGTAGGTATGGATTGAAAAAGCCAAAATGATAGGAAGCAAGATTCACAGAACTGCGCTTTTAAATAAACTAAAAGTAACTTTATGAATGGATGTACCTATTCATGGAAATTAGAACCTCTTGGACCGGAATCCGTGTTGTAGACATCTAACAAAGTTTCGCATTAATATTAAGTACGAATTGTGATCGTTTTCATTTTATAAAAAGTTGTCATGAGTTGTGAAAGATTGTTCAAATTTGATTGAGAAATGATTTAGCTCTATGACGCTATGTAGGTATACTAACACGCTCGATACATCCTGCTATCAATTATAAGCATACTATTTAGAAGCTTATGTTTGTAAGGACGGATATAAATATACTTTTGTAACCTATATAAAGTTGTTTATTTTACATATTTTTATCGCTGTCATAAAAACAAAGTCACTATCATAGTAATAGTACTCGATAGTCACTGGTCACTACGGTGCCACTATTTTTGTCAGCTTTCTATTTATTGAAGTGGGGACAGCACATCAAAGAGGAATGATAATTTGATTTTGTAATGCTCTGGGTTTACTAGAAATATGTTAATGGAAAAATACATCGATTTTTCTTCTGTTTTCGCGGTGTTGTATTGAAATTAAAGACATTTTTCGGTTTTAATCAAACACCACGCGATTAAAACTGATAAAGTCTTTCATTTCGAAAAATACATCTTCAAAAAATGACTCGCGGCGAGGCTCGAACTTGCGTCTCCTTGACATAAATTCTTAATGATGTATATTCCCTTAAAAATAATTCTAAGAGAAATTATGATAAGGTGGACTAGATAAGTAATAACTAGGGGCTGTCAAAACAGTTTATGGCCCTCTTACTCTCCCTTTGAAAAGCATTAAAATATAAAATAAAAAAGACCTTAAATCTTTGCCCGATTTTTTTTTTTTCAATATGTCTGTTTACGTGGGTTGTAAATTGTTTTTGAGAAGCTTAAAATTCGACTTAGGTAAGGCCTTTAGATTACAAGCGTTAGATAACAGGGGCGGGTTAATTATAAATTATAACCGGCTATATGAAAACGGTTTATTTAATTATAGTGACGTATAAGATAACTTCGCCCGTTTATTGGGTATTGTAATTTGTATGACATGTGGGAATAAACAACATCGGTAGTTAAGAAAGGAGTTACGAAGAACCTGCTATTAACCTTACTAAAAGTTAGTATAGACACAATGGGAAAGTTCCTTAAAATACTGTTTCAGATAACACGCAATGGACTGTTGAATCGATTTTTTACATTATAATGGCAAAAGTACTTAGGTACTTTTTTCCGCTAATTTTAATAACAATTTTTTTTTTAACGAGATAGAGAATCAAGCCATCTTTAGTGATGTCGTAGAAAAGAGACAATTATGTTATTGAACTTGTAAAATCTTTTTTATAAATTTACCTACTTACTTATATTACTTACTAGTTACTTATTGAATTATAATAATTTTCATTATATTTGATTAAAAAATATCATTTTCGTTAAAATACGATAAATTGAATCAAAGAAAGGTTAAAAAGAAAATTTACACCTAAACGGCTCTACAAAGTTACTTTGCATTACCAAAAAAGTCAACGTAAAGCAAGTAATTAGCCTCCAGGGCTAAAATTGCGCGTTTATGCCCTAGGGTTTAAAGTAATTTAAATATGGTAAGTAGATGTGTAAAGTAGAGTACCTATTCACCTAGGTTATAAAGCCACTCGCTTCGCTCAGGAGTTAAATATTAGACACTTTCGTTACGTTTGGGAGTTACTTCTAGAGGACTACATTACGCTTTGGATTCAATATGATGCCCTCTACACAAGACAGGGCTTTAGTACCTCGGTACATAAACTATTATATCAAAGTTAGACGCTTATAGCTGTGTACGTATTTATTTAGATAACCTACTTACATGTTATGTACATAGAGAGGTATTCAAACGTAGGTACTATGCATGACAATTATTGTTTCAGCAGGTCTTTTCGATCGATATGGAGTAATGACTCCTTCGCTTGTCACCTTTATCTACGAGTATGTATATGTATACCGATATGTATAACTATCAAATACAAGTGAATTGTATCACTTTTACAATTCTATTTATTAATAAAATATCAAAATAACGAGAAAAGAAACATCAGAGCTCAGTCATACTTGTGAAGTACCTACTTATAATTTTCAATCAACGCACTGTACAGGTTTGAAAATTGAACTAAGTAGTTTGGATATGGTAGGTACAAGTGTATTGAATAAGTGATGGACTTTTCGCCTTGGAAGTAGTGATGCAGCTTTGAAATAAGCCGAGTAAAATACTTAACTATACTAGCTTAGTACGTATCTCCTTCCTAGTGGTTTCACGCGCGTTGAAGTGCACGCATTATAGAGTGAAACACTGAGAATGCATTAACAGTTTGTACTAAAGAAAATAGAGTATACTTTAGTGACGGCGTCCTGCGGTTTTTCTCGCTTAATTCCCAATCCCGAAGACATATCAGGATAAAAGTAGTCTATAGTTTCATTTGAATATGTCCAGGAGTTCTCAAGTAATAATGAACCCAAATATTTTTTTTAATTAAAAATGTTTATTGCTGTTTTTTTTTGTCAAATTACAGTTCAGTCTTTAAAAATAAACCTGTATAAGTATAAAAGAATCAGATCAATATACCGACGACCGCGAAACCGACGCGACGCGACGCCATAAACAGGGTATTATAATATGTTTGATCGCTCTCTGTGTTCAGCACACATCGTAACTTCTAAATATGTTGATGAACCGATTAGTATGCGGTAGGTATGTTATTTGAAAAATTGTTTTTATGTTTTGTGGGAATTGGTTCTTTTTATGAATAAGGGTTTACACCTGTACTTGTTAGGGAGTTTCCGAAACGTTATAACTGGTTAATTATCTTTTTTATGGTAGTTTGGATGTCATTGTTTTTTACAACCGATGACCTTTATGTTAAACCACCTACACCACGAACTCAAGGAAATATAAACACCCTTATATAGCTACGTAAATTAAATGCATTGATTATTCTCAAAGAAAATGTGACAGACTTATAAACAAACAAAGAAACGAATTGTTCATCATTTAAAAAATATTTAAACATGTTTTGTTTATATGAAATATTGGATAAAAACAACTTTTAGGGGTAGTTTTTGTGTAATAAGTCGTTTGTATAAGGTGTGTGCTAGCAACATCGACCTTGAAATGTTCACAGGGTTATTTTGAAACGAAACTTTGTACAAACAACTTACATCTACTATTTTGATACAAAATTGTTATAAGTTTTTTTATGGTACTTACTGTAAAAATAACATAAATAAAAATAGCAACAACCGAGTTATGAACCTCCATTTTTTAACTTATAATTGAATATTCCCAATAGAAGAAGACGTATAGTATGATTCACACAAACTCAAACATTAAACGGCTACGATCTAAACTAAACAATCACACTGGTGCTGGTATGCAACTTTTTTATTAAAATAAAAAAATATGTAGGTACCTACTGGTAGTTTGTTAGAAGACTTCATTCAAAATGACAAAGAACAATTGCTTGCACTAAAAATGTTGTTACATACCTAAAAAATATTGTAATAGTACATTATGATATAAGTGCGGTAAGTTGAAAATTACAGCCGAGGCGATATTGCTAGCCCGAGCCGTAGGCGAGGGCTACAAGAAAGCAGAGGCTGTAATTATCAAAGCGCACGTATGTCATACGACGTTTTATAACACATTTGCGAGGAAATAAATAAAACTCGGACTTTCTTAAACGAATAAATCTTTATTCACAAATTAGCGATGCGCGGGCATCAGTGCTTTTTTTTTTAAGGCAACGGTACAAAAACAGCCAGTATTACTAATAAAGTAAATTAATATTTTTTTGTTTCTGTTACAGATGTAATTTACTGTCAAAATGAATTAAATTAAAGAATTAAATGTTTATTTTTTATATTTTATATCCCAAAGTTAATTTTATTCATAAAATATTGACCACTTTTCTGACATAAAAACTTTTTGATTTGCTTTCTTTGCTTTTTTTTTCTTAAGATTTAAAAAAGTACCGTTGGTTTTAGACGGAGCATGATAAACCGTACGTGTTACCTTATTAGAAAGAAACTCGTGCGTTTTACTTTACGATTACGCACAAGTACGTAATGACATACATTACGATATTGAAATTGGTGAAATAAGAGGCCCTTTACGAGCAAATGTGTTATAAAATGTTCATTACTAACTCCTAACTGCTAAATAGAAATTATATTAAAAAAAAAACTCGATGGTTAAAAGATATGGAGATTTTCATTTTTTTGCAGTACTTTATGAAAGTTTCTACCACCTTTTTTTTTACTTGATGTTAATACGTTATGCAGCTTAAATTGTCTCGCTGTTGTTTTGTTGTTTGAGTTTTGTAATTTGGTTTTTCTTTTTGTTTATTTTGACGACATTGTAATTTTGTGTGACTGATGTCTGATCTTTAATTTTTCTTCGTTTCATCACAACAGACGACTATTCTACGGGAGAATTTCAATGACATGACGTATTTATGTCAAAAAAAAGGTAAATGGTAGAAAAAGAACATAATTCCTGCAACAAATCTTAAAATTAAAATCCCCATATATTTTTTCCACTGAGTTTATTTTTTAAATTTTTTAGTGTAATTGTGTTTAGAAGTTCGTAAAAAACAATTTTCGATTTTTTAAATGTATTAACAACCTTACTTTTAGTCAAGTAAAATGACGTATGGGGATTAGCTATTGTTCTTTTCATAATAGGTAAAGACAGGGTGTAATTTTAGACGATTAAGTACTTATGTCTTTATTTTACTAAATGATAATAAGATTATCTACACGTCTAGGCAGGCATGTGCCTACACAAAACATCAAACATATAGGTGCTAAGTCGTTGTTGTGTTACCCAGGCTTTCACCTATCATAACATTGTCGGAAATAAAGGTGTTTGAATAACACCTCAATTACTTTTAAACATAAACAAACGTAACAATATGCAGGTATGTATTAATCGTTAAACTTTACAAATATTTTAAAGTGCCTTACAAAGAATTAGTAGGTACTTACTATACTATAAAAAGATGTAATCAGAAGGTATAATTACTAATAAAACAAGCAGTCCACTCATATCTAATTTGTTAATGATATTATTTATAAGAATATTATTAAATAGAAGATCTACTAGGTACTTAATATGTAAGTCTAAGTGTAACATAGAAATGTGAAAATGGAAATTTTCAAAGAAATGTGTTACAAAGTGGAATCTGTGTTCACATTAAACCACATACACTATAGACCGTCACACAGAGTCTAATGTTAATAGGATAAACTACTCGAAAGCGACAGTAAGAGCATATCCGCGGTCAAATTTGTCTAGGACGAAGGCTAATTGATAAACTGCCTCAAGACGTTTTTCACGTAATCTTACCGTCAGAGTTTTTCTTGGAGAGCGCTGTCTCGGCCACCGAGTCCTCGCTGTGCGAAGGGTTGACGGGCCTCGCGCGCCCGGTACGCCCGTTCGTCGCGCCTGCCGACCCACATATACGCTCACTTCAATCAACACTTACTTACTCCTTCAATCAATTTCATCTAAGTTTCAATCTATCATATATATTTGTATTAAATTTTGATTTCTGTAAATAAATCGGGGAGTTTTACTTAAGTTGATTATAAAATTTAAATATCATAATTTTCCATTCGGGAACAGTTAGCCGTTGATTATTCCGTTAAACATTTCATTAAACATTATTACGGTTTGTTAATTTGCTATTTATAATTAAATGTTATATTTTATGATTAACTTGTTTTTAATATTGTCTATAATTAAGTAGATCACTTATGTTAATAATAATATTTTCGTCATTAAAAATGCATGATATTTATAATTTGTTAGTTAAGTCTTCGCTATTTAGTTGAAATCAATTAAGTTGTTAAGTTCATACCAGTATACGCTCAGAATAGGTAGGTATTTCCATTGTAGCATTAATACAGCGCCGAGGTCCACCAACTATTAGGTAATCTGTGGTATTAGGTACCTTCTACGTTACTGTTATGTAAACCGAGAGTAGGTAAGTAGGTAGGTAATATCCGTTTCAATCTTAACCAACTTACCTATCTTTATGTAAAACGAAAATAAATAAATGAGATTTTGTCGTTGCTTATGCTAAGTGGGATTCGTCTTTCATCTTCTTTATATTACGGGATACATGGTACCTCTTAAAGCTGTATCATATTTTTCTAAACATATCACAACGAATTTATCTTCGCGCAAAATTGAAATTACCTACCTACGTATAATGACTATTGTAAAGGCCTCAAGCATTGAAACGTGTAAATGCTTGATGCTTGAACCGGACCACACACAGCCATCCGTTTAAAGGCTGGCGTAGACCGGATGCGTAGTTACGCGCGTAACTACGCACGTAGTCACGCGCGTAGTTAACTCGATGTCACACCGGGTAACCAATCAGCAACGCATATAACGCAGATACGCAACGCCCATTGCGTATCCGTACCTACTGTTTCCGATGCGTAGTTGTGCACGATGTCTGACGAAGATTGGGTATATGGGCAAAGTAGTTCATAGTAGTAAAATTGCTTCTCGAGGAAGAAGCAATTTTACCACTTTTGTGCTAGAATATATCTACGTGTGCAGAATATCCATGGTCCTCGTATTGACGCACAATTTCAATCAGTTTTTCTTTATTTGCGTTATTCATTTTAACAAAGCAAAACACCACTAAGTATGTTCCGATAGTTTGTAAAAAATACAATTGACTGCAGTTACGCGCGTAGGGCCACTCACAGCTAAGATACGTGCGTATTCAAATTTGTTCGGTGTGGAGTCCAACATGGCGCGCCATTGAATACAACGTCATTAATGCGACGTTGCCGCTCTGCTTAACATGGTGCGCCATTGAATACAACGTCATCAATGCGACGTTGCCGCTCTGCTATGCGTAAGGTACGGTTTGTGACTTGAGAGCTGCGTTGCGTAGGGCTACGCATTGCGTAAACACGCACGTCTACGTTACGCAAGCAGTGTGACCTGTCTCATACAGTTTCATACATTACAACTCAGGGTTACGTGCGTGGTTACGTATACGCATCCGGTCTGCGCCAGCCTTAATGCTCGCAAATTGCTTGCTGCTTGATGTCATGCATGTCATAAGTTCCAGCGGCTTTAACACGTTAACAGGCCAGTGACCCATCTATGGGTCACGATGAACTAGCTCCACAAATCCGTGCCCCATATACGGGTCACTAAAAACAACCAGTACCTAAGCTTTAAGGGTACCTGCCTAAGACTAAAGAAAATTTATTTTAATTTGCTGAAAGTCTTTAGTAGGTGTAAAAATTCAGTTTTTTTTCATGGTAATAGAGATATGATTTTAATTCCTATAATATTCATAGGTCATTTTAAAGATAGCATTTCGTTATAACCTATTGAGTTAAGTCCACATATATTCAAATATTCATTAGTTAGTGTATAGATTGAATAATATTATTATGCTAGCCTTACGAAGAAATCATCATAAGTCATACATTATAAATTTTGTATGGGGACTGTGAACGTGTTAAGTCAATATGTCAATCAGGCTTGACGCCAATCAACATGTTAGTCAGAGATACCTTCGTTCACACAAAATACTCAATAAGTGACTATCGATCTGTGATAGATAACTTTGACCATTTTCCAAATGATTGATGATGAAAATTATCGAATGTGTTTCCCTTTAGCCACTCATAATTAACCCGAGTTATGGCCGATTTCCCGCAAAAAACCCCAACTATCAAATTTCATCATTCGCAGACAGGTAGCCAATTGAGAACCCTTGACCATTTTTCATCACTTTCAGATCGATAGTCGGTTATAGAGAGTTTTATATGAACGTATCCCTGACTATATGATGTACTTACTACAGTGTCCCGCGGTTTCACCCGCATAATTCTCGATCCTATACTAAATAGTGTTAAACCTACACTGACTGTTCAATACAGTACTAGCTATTTTAATTATTAATCTGCTACATAGATTTTTATGACTTAAATTTACCGGTTACCCAGAGACATTTCTAGCACGTAGCCATTTTTGTTATAATTATTGACAATGGTGTAGTTATAGGATACGCTTGAAAGTAGGTACTTGTGCGACTTTTATTTGTTTAATATCAATAGTAAATAGTATCAACGCATAAGAACTATTTTTCTCGTCTTATATGACAACATGATAAACAGTAGATCCGTATAATACTTTTATAGGCTTAATGTATGGGATTCTTGTTTGCTGAGTGTTTTCGTAAAATTCTATAGTTGAAGCAAAGATTTCCTTTGGCAGGATAAGTCCTTAAGGTCCCAGGGTGCATTTAAGAAGGGGCCTACTCAGATTTTTGTTGTCTTTTTTAAAATATATCGGCTCCCACAATATCTTAAGTGACTTATCATACTGGCGTTTTGTGAGCGAAGCGATCACGCAGCGAGTTCGCCGCATCAACAACATTTTATTTAGTAGGTACTTACACTTGCGTTGAATCAACAGTCCGTTTTTTTCTGTAAACCAGTTTTTAGGGTTCCGTACCCAGAGGGTAAAAACGGGACCCTATTACTGAGACTTCGCTGTCTGTCCGTCCGTCCGTCTGTCCGTCTGTCCGTCTGTCCGTCTGTCCGTCTGTCCGTCTGTCCGTCTGTCCGTCTGTCCGTCTGTCCGTCTGTCCGTCTGTCCGTCTGTCCGTCTGTCCGTCTGTCCGTCTGTCCGTCTGTCCGTCTGTCCGTCTGTCCGTCTGTCCGTCTGTCCGTCTGTCCGTCTGTCCGTCTGTCCGTCTGTCCGTCTGTCCGTCTGTCCGTCTGTCCGTCTGTCCGTCTGTCCGTCTGTCCGTCTGTCCGTCTGTCCGTCTGTCCGTCTGTCCGTCTGTCCGTCTGTCCGTCTGTCCGTCTGTCCGTCTGTCCGTCTGTCCGTCTGTCCGTCTGTCCGTCTGTCCGTCTGTCCGTCTGTCCGTCTGTCCGTCTGTCCGTCTGTCCGTCTGTCCGTCTGTCCGTCTGTCCGTCTGTCCGTCTGTCCGTCTGTCCGTCTGTCCGTCTGTCCGTCTGTCCGTCTGTCCGTCTGTCCGTCTGTCCGTCTGTCCGTCTGTCCGTCTGACCGTCTGACCGTCTGTCCGTCTGTCCGTCTGTCCGTCTGTCCGTCTGTCACCAGGCTGTATCTCATGAACCGTAATAGCTAGAAGGTTGAAATTTTCACAAAAGATGTATTTCGGTTGCCGCTACAACAACAAATACTAAAAACAAAATAAAACATTGATTTAAAAGGGGCTCCCATACAACAAACGTGTTTCAAAAACTACAAGGGAATTCTAGTACGATGTGAGGTCGCTTCTGATTGGTCGAGTCAAATCGAGTTGGTCATGGAATTCAAAATGGCTGCCCTGCCCTATCTGTCAAATATACTAGTCTGCTTTCACTGACCAAAGAGTTTCTTATAAGTTTCAGATTTTCTTTGAATCAAAGTTGTTGTAAACCATTTAAGGGTTCCGTACACAATTGTGATAGTGGTACGGAACCCTTCGTGCGCGAGTTTCGCACTTGGCCGGGTTTTTTTAATATTTTTGTTATAAGTGTAACTCACTGACTGATGGACAACGTTCAGGCTAAACGGCTAGGTGTAGAGACTTGAAATTTGGAACATTGGTTCTTTAGGGGTTGAAAGTTTCTTTAGGGCCATCTTGTAGGTATATAATTTTACATCTGAATCGTGCGAATATGACGCCAACATTGATTTTGCATCATTTTATACACATTTAAAAAAAATACTTGACAAGCACAATCTCAACATCTTAGCCAAAATATGTGGATGGCCGTTTCGTTACCGCATGAACTATTGTTTAACAGAAAACCCATGCTAGGTAGCGAAACAGCTTGCCACATATTTTGGCCAAGATGTTGAGTTTGTGATTGTGATAAGTATAAGTTGCCTGTGGAGTTGAGGCGCGTAGAATAAAAGCTTGGCTCTACATTATATCTGATAACTTTTTGACAATGCACTTCATATATTCTCGCTCTCGTCTTAGCTACATTTTACATGAAAATATTTTTGGCCACACTTTTAATACTAAAAAACACACCATGTAAAGAAAGCGACCTAAACCTACGAAATAAGAAACAAACCAGCAAACAAACCAAAACAAAAGGTAATCAAGGTAATCCTTGTCAGATCCTTATCAAGTTTTTATAGGACTATTCTTGAAGGCTATCTCAAAGTTTCCTATAAAAAGGTGACTGTTCAAGTTGCAACCTGTAATGTTGATCATTGAGGAGATTTCTGATGAGACGTGGTTCAATATATGAAATACGAACATCGTCAAGGCTTCCATGCCCCTACCAATAAAAAATCATGTAGGTACCCTTCTTAAACATTCCGGGGCTTTTTAAATGACCAATCCTGCCAACATTGGTTTATGATTCGCCGTAGCCATCTTCTTTCCGTTGTCAAGCCGCCTCACTATGTGTACTTAGTATGAAACAAAAGACTTACGCTCTTCATGTTTCTGTTTAATTGGAATTCCGAAATGAATGGGATATATACAAAGACATTTCAGTAAATAGAAACGTGCCAACGCAATCCGAAATTAATCAAACAAAGGTTTTGTATTATGTACTACGTACCTACTTATATTCAATAATTTATAGGAACATGCAAACCTGGGCCGTACTCTACAATTAAAATGTCTCAAGTTGGTATATGTATCAATTCTGTTTTTTTAAACGGTTCAATAATTGTTGGTTCTTAATTCTGCAAAAAAATCCCGTTAACCCGTTGTTCTAGAATTTCTAGATGAACAACGGAATGCGACATGTAGCGACAACGACGCCACGAGACGCTTCGAGTTAATCTATAGCTGTCAATCAGATCAAGCGTAAACGCAGGCCACAATTCTTATACAACGACTATGAAACACTAGGTTTAGGCCTAGGTTCATAAAAGGTTTTAGAAAGTAGGGTAGCCTACCTACTTAAGTAATAAATTAAAGAGGCTTTTACAATATACAAATTTAATTAAATTAATAATTTACAAGTTTGTAAGTTAGGTATTACAATTAAACGTTTAAAAGGGAGACGGTAGTTCTCAGGGTCGTGGAGTAACAATAAAAAGACGAGTAATTCTTGCACTAAAGAGGGAGGAATAGGACTTAGCTTGGAGCCGGAGCGGAAAACGTCTGAGCCGCCAGAATGATCAGACGCCCAAGGATGCGCGGCTCGCTGCTACCGGAACGCCGAACGGTGCCGGTGCTCGCGCTGCAGGTGAAGACGCAGTGCAGGTGTAAGTAGGTAGGTGCAAGTGGTAGGTGCAAGTGGTGCAAGCGGTAGGTGCAAGTGGTAGGTGAAAATGGTAGGTGCCAGTGCTTATGTTGTCTAGACAGGAATAGGTGTTCTAAGTTAGTAAACCCGCGATACTAGCGCCGCGGCTGGGTAATAATTCTCTATATGAAGTTACCAGACTATTGGACTACCCGCTCTCGAACGAAACAAAATTAAGTTCATAGACTATGGTAGAAAACCATAGACATGAAGCAATTCTAGCAAACAGAATTATGATTAGAAATTATTAAATTAAGTATTATTTAAACATGAAGGATTTATAAAAACATTAAGTTAAGTTAACAATTGGCTAATTTGATCTGTTATGATTTATTTTACATCGGAAAACAAAAATAAATTCCTTCGGTTGGTTCATAGACTAAACAATCAAACAGAAAATTATCCATAGACAAAATAACGTTTGATTGATTTTTAAGAAAAACAAAGCTGTCAGTTGTAATTTAGTAAACAAACGGAATGAATATCCAATATAATATTAAATAAGTTCTTAATTACGTTATAATAGTAATTTAAAAGATTTTAAGTTAAGTGGAAGGACAATTGTTACATATCCCCCCCGAAAAAGGAAAGATTTTCCTGTGAAAATCGTCTGAGGTCTAAAATATACTCAGTCGGTTATGTAAACATAGCTATATCTATTCTTCATCCATCATTCTTTCAAAAACCCCTCGCTGTTAACATTCATAAAAACTTTCATAATGCGGATACAGTATGTAGACTAGTAACCGCTGCCTTTCAGACAGAGTGTCAAGTGTAGTATACAAGATCACTCGAAGATATAACTAAGTTGGTATAAATTAAACAGTTAAATATGTGTACGCTCGCATATCAACCTTGTAGGTTCCTAGTTGTTAGACAATACCTATAGAAAACCAGAAGGGATGTCCAAACAGCACAGTTAGTTTGTGTCAGTTCACGAGACTGACCAACTAGGAAGTAAATAAAAGAAGTCAACAACGTTGCATTGCTTCTTACTTATAGATTGACAATAGTTTGAGAGAAACATGTATTGTTTACTTTTATCGGTACGAACGCGACGAGATGAGTACAAACTAGTTGTATTGAAGACTAATTATTTCACATTCAATTTCAATTGTATTATTTATTTATAAAAACAAAAAATATTTATTAAATTCAACTATTATATTTTTTATTTTTATTTTTATAGTTAGTAATAAAGTTAGTAAATGGTGGTTGCTCTTTTCCACTTGATTCCATATTGGCAGTAATTATTCTTTTAAGGTATTGGTAGTTTATTTTTTCTACCTTTTAATTATGTAGATAGTTGCTCTTTTCTATATAAGCAGTATTTTTTTAAGTGTTTGATGGAATCATTTTTAAAATTTGACTTACGACCAATTAGTATGTTAACGAGCGGAGCGAGGAACAACTACGAATAAGTATTAAGTTTGAAATCCTTAATATGCCAGGAGCCTAGGTCTTTACCTTGAAAATCTACGAGTTCATAGACCAAAGGTGATTTTTTAGCTTTGATGCGACATTTTATATACTTTGGAGCTAGCTTCTTTGAGAAATATTTATCTTTATCGCTCTGATAATAAGTTTTTCGCCATACTACGTCACCCACACTAAATTCTGCATCTTTGCGACGTAGATTATAAGGACCGCAATTCCTAGCATGAGCTTTAATTAAGGAACTTTGAACGTTGTCAAAGATTTTTCTTAGTTTGCCGGTATTTTCGGCATAAATATCTCTAGGTGAGAAAATTATTTCGTCAGGGAGATCAACACCCTGATAGTGAGAACCACAGGTGACCATTTCTCGGCCAAAAACCAAAAAAGAAGGGGTATAACCCGTTACTTCGCTTACTGCTGTATTAAGTGCAAATTGAATTTTTGGTATATTGAGATCCCAAGTTCTGTGATCATTTTCTATGAAAGTAGATACAGCAATCATAATTGTCTTATTATAACGTTCGACGGTATTCACTTGTGGGGTATATTTGGGAGTAAATCGTACATTGGGAACTTGGTAGCGAGTAAACAATTGTTGTAAAGTTTGACTAACAAATTGTTTGCCATTGTCCATCAGGATAGTACTTGGTATACCATGTACGAGAAAAACATGTTCCTCCAAAATACGTGAGATAACGTCGGCCGTTGCACGACGTATAGGAAATAAAAGACAATATTTAGAAAAACAACAAGTTATTACAAATAGCATTGTATTCTGTTTTCTAGATGGTGGCATTGGGCCAACCAAATCCATGCTAATCATCTGGAAGGGTCTGGAACATTCCTTAGGACGTCCCATGACTCCTAAAGTAGTGTGATTAGGATGTTTGTGTGAATTACAAACATCACAACTATGTACAAAATCTGTAACATCTTTTTGCATATTAGGCCAAAAATAATTTAAAGATAAACGTTTATGTGTTTTAAAAATTCCTAAGTGACCTGCAGTAGGTTCTGAATGATTATTCAATATAACAGTTTCCCGAGATTCGGCTGGAACAACCTCCTTCCATTCAAATTCCCTAGTTAGAGGATTTAAACTCTTCATGTATTTGTACAGTTTGTTGTTAGTGACTCTGTAGTTAAGAAAAGAAGTAGGGGAAGATTGACAACCGTTATATAAGTTAAGATACCACGGGTCAGTCGTAGTTACCGCAGGTAATTTGCCGTCATCGATGGCAGCAACAGAAACTGCACGGGATAGAGCGTCTGGAACGACATTGTCTCTTCCACGTCTGTGCTTTATTTCGAAATTAAACGCAGATAGGCGTATACCCCATCGCGCCAAGCGACCAGTAGGGTTATTTAAATTAAAAAACCATTTAAGAGCCGAGTGATCGGTGTAAACGAGGAACTTTTGACCATTATCCAAGTAACATCGCCAGTGTTCAACTGCTACCAAGACAGCCAAAGCTTCCCGTTCTGTTGCGCTATAATTCCGCTCCTGTGGATTGAGTGATCTGCTCATATACGCGATAACCTTTTCTTTGCCATCTATTGTCTGTGTAAGGACAGCCCCTATTCCATAATCGCTAGCGTCAGTATGGACATCAAAGGATTGGGTGAAATCAGGACACGACAAAATTGGAGACGAGACCAAACAATCTTTAAGTTTATTGAAAGCGACATTAGCCTCCTCAGACCATAGAAATGGTGGAGCTTTTTTACCTTGGGTAGTAAGTTTGTTGAGAGGAGCAGCAATGTTACTGAAGTTGGGGATGAAACGGCGATACCAAGATGCCGTGCCGAGGAAACGGCGAACCTCTTTACGATTTGTAGGAGTAGGATACTTCACTACACTTTCGACCTTCTCAGGGTCTGCATGTAAACCATTGCTGTCTACGATGAAACCCAAATATTTAAGTTTTTCTCTGAAGAAATTACATTTTTCATAATTTATAGTTAGGTTTGCCATCTTAAGTTTATCATATACTCGTTGTAAGAGCGAGATATGCTGCTGAAACGTATTTGACACTATTATTACGTCATCCAAGTACACAAATACCTTATTTTCGAACTCTGGGCCATAGAACAAGAAATCCACAAGTCTTTGTTGTGTAGCAGGTGCATTACACAAACCAAATGGCATACACTTAAATTGGAAGGTTCCTCGAGTCGGAATATAGAATGCGGTCTTACATTTGTCCGCTGGATTAATTGGCACTTGCCAAAAGGATTTAGACAGGTCGATGCTGGAGAGAAATCTAGCGTCACGCAAATTATCTAGGATAGTAGAGATGTAAGGCAACTTATACGCATCTTTTCGAGTAATTGCGTTGAGTTTACGACTATCTAAACAAAAACGGAGCTCGTTGTTCTTTTTAGGTACGAGATGAACGGGAATAGACCAAGGACTCTCACATGGTTCTACGACATCCTCTTTGAGCATTTCGTCTAGCTGTTCGGACAAAATTTTAATTTTTACGGGAGACAGGCGTTCGTATCTCAACCGTACTGGAGGTGAGTCACCAGTGTCAATAGAGTGAGTGATCAACGTGGTACGTCCTAAACCACGCTCTTCATAAGATATCGACCGAAATTTTTCTATGAGTCCATTTGCGACAGATTTTTGGTCTGTATGTAATTTAGAGTAAGAACAAAGTTTAGTTGGATCATCGAGCGATAAATTGGAAATGTTGGGTTCAAGTGAGACATCCATCAACATTTTGTTAAGTTTTGATGGAAATAGATCAAAGGACCTCCAAAAATCCATTCCGAGAATCAGATTATTCTGTATTTCTGGGACAATATAAAAAGTAATAAATCGAGTTCGATTATTAAAAGTTACAGGCAAGTAGGCACGTAACGACGTATCAAGCCTCTGACCGCCTGCTGCAGTTAATTGTAACGGAGTACAATTTTGTATTTCCATATTATATATATCAGTATGCATATTTTTCCCTATAATAGAAATGGCTGAGCCAGTATCTAAGAGACCTGAGAATATTTTATTATTTATTTCGACAGACACAAACGGCCTGGAATAATTTAACTTTGACCGCGGGACTGAAGACAACGAGTAACAAGTAAAAAAGCTATTTACGAATGAGAGCCACTCAATCCAGTCTGCTTTGTCACTATTTATAATGTTTGTGTTTAGTTGACAAGGCGAACGTCTTCTCCAATCCCCATTAATTAGTTTTTTTGATTAAGAGTTTTATTACATTTAGGACAATCTGGTGTTTTGACACCCTTTTCACCACATTTGAAACAAACAATTTCTCTAGGTTGAGTACAATTTTTCAAATTGTGAGTATTAGTACGACAACGAGGACAATAAGTTGAATAAGGATAATTATTATCACTTACTATTGCCGCGACCTGATGTGATGGTCTCGGGTTGTTAAAGTTTGGCCGTGGTGGATATCTGGCACCAGTATTAGAGACGGCTTTATAAGAAAATTCCGGAGCTAAAGTGCTTGCGGAGGCCTGAGTAGGCTCCCGGAAACCCGAAAATTGACCATTAATCATGTCATGATTACGGCATGCAGACTCTAGAGAGTTTATAGACAAAATTGGGGAGACTGCTGCTAATGTGGATGCGTAACGAGGACGAACATTGTGCATCAATATTTCTAGTTTTTCAGCCTCGTTTAGTTTTTTAGAGAGGCGTGAAAACATTCCCTCCATGATGGAAAGGTAGATAGTAATGTTCTCTGAGTCACCCTGAGTGCGGGCACGAATCTCCGCAATGAATTTGTAGTCAAAATCATGTACGCTAAAACATTCAATGAGTAGTGGTTCCAGTTCGGACCAAGAAGATACCTTGTTCCTCGCAACTCGGAACCAATGCAACGCATCGTCGGTGAAAATATCAAACCCTGCTGCCAAAATTTTATCATAGGTTATCCCTTTTGATTTTGTATACTCGTCTACTCTTTGAAGAAATGAACGGACACAAGTTTTACCGTTATAACGCAACTTACTGATATCAAGAGAGTTACTGCGTTCACAAGTTACATTAATAGTAGTAGGCTCCGGAACTGACCGCTGAGTTGCCACTTCTGTGGTCAAATCTCCGGGTCTTAGTTTATTTAAAGCAGTTATCTGTGTTTTTAATTCAGACCTATACGATTTTAGTGTATTTGAATCGTCTTCGCTGTCATCCAGTCTATTAAGACGATGATATAAATGATTAACCAGCGATTCCGTTCTTTTAAAATGGTTTTTTTCAAAATTTATAGTTAAGGTTGCTAACGCGTTCCCAGTGCTCTTTAAAATTGTTTTGATCTCAGCTAAGTCTTCCTCTAAATCTAGATGAGATACTAATATTAACTCTGAAGGAACCTCAACAGCTAATTTTCTCAATTGCTTACGAAGGTCTGTAGCTTTATCTGCTGGGGTCTCCCCTCGCAGCCCTACTTCATAAGTAAGTTCAGGTTTCCTAAGGTTGTAAAAATTTATTGGCATCGACATTATGCAAGTTGCAAGATTTTACAGGTTAAAAAAAAAATATTTTCTAAGGTCTAACAGACTCTAAGTAGAAAAAACCGTTAATAAAGTGAAGTTTCTCTTAAGTTGAAAAAGAACCTGCAGCAGTACACAATATACAAAAAATATAAAAATGCTGGAAAAAAACAAAAATACTCAAACAAAAGAACAAAAAGAGTGCAAGAACTACTGGCTTTCATTAATCCCGGGGGCGCCACTGTAACACTAGGTTTAGGCCTAGGTTCATAAAAGGTTTTAGAAAGTAGGGTAGCCTACCTACTTAAGTAATAAATTAAAGAGGCTTTTACAATATACAAATTTAATTAAATTAATAATTTACAAGTTTGTAAGTTAGGTATTACAATTAAACGTTTAAAAGGGAGACGGTAGTTCTCAGGGTCGTGGAGTAACAATAAAAAGACGAGTAATTCTTGCACTAAAGAGGGAGGAATAGGACTTAGCTTGGAGCCGGAGCGGAAAACGTCTGAGCCGCCAGAATGATCAGACGCCCAAGGATGCGCGGCTCGCTGCTACCGGAACGCCGAACGGTGCCGGTGCTCGCGCTGCAGGTGAAGACGCAGTGCAGGTGTAAGTAGGTAGGTGCAAGTGGTAGGTGCAAGTGGTGCAAGCGGTAGGTGCAAGTGGTAGGTGAAAATGGTAGGTGCCAGTGCTTATGTTGTCTAGACAGGAATAGGTGTTCTAAGTTAGTAAACCCGCGATACTAGCGCCGCGGCTGGGTAATAATTCTCTATATGAAGTTACCAGACTATTGGACTACCCGCTCTCGAACGAAACAAAATTAAGTTCATAGACTATGGTAGAAAACCATAGACATGAAGCAATTCTAGCAAACAGAATTATGATTAGAAATTATTAAATTAAGTATTATTTAAACATGAAGGATTTATAAAAACATTAAGTTAAGTTAACAATTGGCTAATTTGATCTGTTATGATTTATTTTACATCGGAAAACAAAAATAAATTCCTTCGGTTGGTTCATAGACTAAACAATCAAACAGAAAATTATCCATAGACAAAATAACGTTTGATTGATTTTTAAGAAAAACAAAGCTGTCAGTTGTAATTTAGTAAACAAACGGAATGAATATCCAATATAATATTAAATAAGTTCTTAATTACGTTATAATAGTAATTTAAAAGATTTTAAGTTAAGTGGAAGGACAATTGTTACATAGCCCCACGTTGGGCGCCACTGAAACACTAGGTTTAGGCCTAGGTTCATAAAAGGTTTTAGAAAGTAGGGTAGCCTACCTACTTAAGTAATAAATTAAAGAGGCTTTTACAATATACAAATTTAATTAAATTAATAATTTACAAGTTTGTAAGTTAGGTATTACAATTAAACGTTTAAAAGGGAGACGGTAGTTCTCAGGGTCGTGGAGTAACAATAAAAAGACGAGTAATTCTTGCACTAAAGAGGGAGGAATAGGACTTAGCTTGGAGCCGGAGCGGAAAACGTCTGAGCCGCCAGAATGATCAGACGCCCAAGGATGCGCGGCTCGCTGCTACCGGAACGCCGAACGGTGCCGGTGCTCGCGCTGCAGGTGAAGACGCAGTGCAGGTGTAAGTAGGTAGGTGCAAGTGGTAGGTGCAAGTGGTGCAAGCGGTAGGTGCAAGTGGTAGGTGAAAATGGTAGGTGCCAGTGCTTATGTTGTCTAGACAGGAATAGGTGTTCTAAGTTAGTAAACCCGCGATACTAGCGCCGCGGCTGGGTAATAATTCTCTATATGAAGTTACCAGACTATTGGACTACCCGCTCTCGAACGAAACAAAATTAAGTTCATAGACTATGGTAGAAAACCATAGACATGAAGCAATTCTAGCAAACAGAATTATGATTAGAAATTATTAAATTAAGTATTATTTAAACATGAAGGATTTATAAAAACATTAAGTTAAGTTAACAATTGGCTAATTTGATCTGTTATGATTTATTTTACATCGGAAAACAAAAATAAATTCCTTCGGTTGGTTCATAGACTAAACAATCAAACAGAAAATTATCCATAGACAAAATAACGTTTGATTGATTTTTAAGAAAAACAAAGCTGTCAGTTGTAATTTAGTAAACAAACGGAATGAATATCCAATATAATATTAAATAAGTTCTTAATTACGTTATAATAGTAATTTAAAAGATTTTAAGTTAAGTGGAAGGACAATTGTTACAACTACCTACTTGATATTTTGGCGTCGCGTCGCATCCCTTAGCGAAAAATTATCAACAATTGTTAAGCTTTTTTTAAAGGAACACAATTTAGACTAAATTAAGATTTTTTGATTGTAGAATATGGGCCCTGCTTGTCCTATACTACATAGTTTATTTACTACCTTTACTAAGAAAACAGCGAAGCTTTTGTGTAAGCGTCCTTAATATGTGAATTGTGGAGTAGGTACTCGTAGATAAATAAACAAATACCCCTTGGCTCCAATAAGACCGTAATTCACTTCCATAATTCTTTTCAACATGCCGAGCCTAATTTCTCTTCTTCATAGACTACTTTTTACTAATAGAAATGTATATCGTAACTTCACAATTTAGACGTAGGTATAAGTAATCTTTGCATCTAACTGCATTAAACGAACACCTGTATAATGAGGGCAATGCAGGGGTTGCTATTTAACGTCTCAGGCAAACTATTGATCCATTTTCCGTCCCTTTCTTCCTTACGAAAATCAGTTTAACGAATCAAGTAATCATTTTTGCATAAGTCAGATTCTAGTTTTGTAAAAATGTTTGAGTTAGCAGAGTTATAAATCCATTGTTTTATAGTTTCTCAATTAAAAAAACTAGATTTTAAATTGAGTTTTGTAATAATTCAAAGTGCTTTATTGAATTGGTAGCGGAATGTCGATAAAACAATTGAGATAGTGAATGAGGGATTGCTATCTTTTCGATGACATGGCGTATAACGATGATATATTTTGACATGGAAAGCAACAACCTGGCCCTTTTGCTTAAATTGGATAAACAAATTCGTGAATCTGCAGAAACACCGCCATTGTCGAATCAATACACAAAGAAACTGACTCTGTTTTTATGACAGTAAAAGTTGTTTACTAACACCAAACTACTCAGTTTCATGTTATTGTGATCGCAAAACTGCCACAGACGAGTATAAATATTACTTTTACTACTTTTATGTTTCCATTAACTATTGAAAACAAGATAATTCCTTTTCGAGCTTTGATTGAGTTAAATAAACTCATAACTCTGAAAAAATAGCTGGATATATTAGGTAGGTATGTAAGACCTAATCTGAGTACCTGAGGTACCTACCTATAAGTACTTAGGAACTACTTTTTTTTGAAGTCTTGCACTTTTAGGTCTTTTTACTTACTTTCTTTTTTTTCTTCTAAATAATAGTAGGTATAATTTATACAACATTTTACCTTCCGTAATTCAACATCGTGCCTAAACGAAAATCGCACAAAAGATTTACGTCTTCAAGTTCGTTGATGTTTATACAAATTTAAATAAATATGTAAATTATTTTACAGTCCTATTAAACTATCTGGCATGCATAGTAAAAAAATGCAAAGCGGTGTGAAATTACCTATTTTATTGAATCCATGTAAGTACTTATTAATTGAACTCAAAAGACAAGCTTTGAATTAAGCCATTCCAGAACATGAGGAACCTACACTAATTCGCTTGTAAATAGTATTTTTAAAATTCTGTGAACCGCTCTATACATTGCTAAATGAACGCAAATTGGGCAATCCTTATAAAAGAACATCATTTCAAACGTCTCTAACTTAGCACTTACAATACGCGAAAGCGATCATTATTTAGAAGCCACTGTCTCATAGAAATACATGAAACTTCTTTGCAAGTATTTCATAAAGTATTTCGAAGCGATATTTCAATCTACGCGGGTGCATTCATATTTCAAAAAGTGAAAAAATAAGAAAAAGAAGTAGAAAGGTTGGTAGAATATTAGCATCGGTGTCTGGAGCTATGAAACGTAGCCATTATCGCCGGAAGGCTCGAGTACTGTCCGGTCTAAATGCTACGTTTAATATTTTCGCAATTTGTGTATTCACATTGTTTCGGAAAGTTTTACTAATAAGAATAATTAAGAAACTCAGCAGAAGTTTATCGACTGTAATATTGTCATGCCATAGTGCCTTCTAAGAGATTGGAATTTTTAAAACCTTTAAAGCAGCTTTTCCAACAATGGAGTAGGCAACACGCACGGTCCCCTCTGGATGTATGATTATCTACGGAACAGGGTAACAAACAGTATCACTCTCTATTCCAACATGTTAATTTTATGAAATCTCTAGTGTTGTAGGTAGTTCATGTTGTTACGTATCTTTATATACCAACTCTATGTATCTGGTGAGTACATTGTACATTATATGGGCAGTAGAGACTTTACTATGGGTGATTATATTTTGCCGTGTTTTGTTACTCGAAATAGCCATGTAAGCAGGTTTATGGTGCTTTGAAACTGCATGGAAGTGGTCAAGTGAATTGGTGTTTGTTTAACTATAGAGTTATAGTCCATCTTTAAAATGCACTATGATATGATCTGTACGACTTGCCAGTAGCTTAAACACATCGATGACTTTGTATTCTTTAGTTACTCAATTTAATATGTTATTTTTTGTCATATTCTAATTATGCATGCCAATGTAGTTTAAACAGGATTTTTTAGTACAATAAAATCATATTTTAGAACAAAATTAATAAATCAACAGTTAAATTTAAGTAAACATATTGTAAGTAGATAATACTTATTTGGAATATTATTTCTTGGTTTAGCGAAAGTAGGACATGATGTATGTGTACCTACCTATTATCATACGAAATGAAAGATGGATTTTGGCAAACTTAAGTACGAAGTATAGATATACTTAGATAAGAACGAACACTGACGAGGAAAAGTTTGCTTTAGCTGAAAACTCTCCCCATAAACCGCAGTTGTAAACAGCTAGTTGAATAGACGACATAAATATGTATAACAAGAGTTTATACTCTCATATGTAAATGTTAGACGATGCTGAATAAATTTATTGTTTAGTTTTGTAGTAAGTATCAAGTATAATGAACATCTTGCTGTTTGTATTTAATATAAGATGCCAATATATTAAAGAAATCTAAATAGATACATACATTTAGTTAGTTTATCTAATATAGGCACATATTAAATCATGAATCAATTCGATATTACGTAATTCGATCAAAAGCAAATAATTAATCTATTGGCACCTTATTTGTGAAATGATAGATAACATAAGTGTTTTCAATACGGTAGTTTAATGGATGGATAGATAGTTATAATAGATAACGTATTTATCATGAAAGTTTTATCTGTGTTTGAATAAATCGGTAAAGCGTTAGTGCCGGTACAGTGATCAGGGTAGGGTGAAGTTTTTTAATATCGTAGAGTAGGTAAAGATACAGTAGATACGAAGCAGCTTACCAAGATTCTCGGCGCTGGCGTTGACGTCGTATCTGTGTGCGGGCTTCGAGTGCGGCGCCGGCGAATGCAGCGAGGTGCTCTTGTGTCGCCGGATTGTCGGCAGCCGCGACACAAAAGATGCATTGTTCTTGAATGATGCACTCATCACACGGCTGTCAAATATACACATACTTGCAATTCATACCAGCTTACTCCTCCCCCACCATTTGAGCATTGTTTGATGTTCGTTCTGTTCGCTTATAAGCTCTTGCATCTGTTTCGTGAGTTCGGATCAATAAAGACATTTCGAAGCAATATAAAACTTGACCGTTGAAATAGCAAAACTAATTTCAAAGATAAATGAAAATTCGTTTAAGAAATAACGTTTGAAGTTCAGTCATGACTTTAATTGGGTTAGTTAGACGGTAATCTGTTTTTATTACATCTGATTTTTCAAATGACAAGACAATAGAACTATGCAATAAGAGAATAACTAAAGCCACATACCTAATCACGGAAACGTTGTTATTTGGCCGAATACGAGGAAAAACATTTGCTTTGATACGGCATCGACGTTTTTCCTCCTAAGAGTCGCCTAAATAGCTTTCTTTTCTTAATTTATGAACTCCAATAAGGCGCAACATGCGACATTTTTGCCCTGTTTCAAATAAAATAACACACCGTACTGGGTTCTGATAACATTCAATGAATAAGTAATGTCGCGTACATGAGGTTATGTTATCGCCGGTTGAAATAATTAGAGTAAAAGAAAATGTGATGTTTTATGACAGATATCATAAGTTTACGATCATACAGAAAAGCTATATAGGGGTTCGTAGCGCATAACTGAGTAAGTTGCTGGGGTGATGGCTGAGTGTTAGTGGAGTAATGACGTTCGAATAACGTCTGAGGGAAGTCTTACGCCTTTTCAAGGACTTTTCCCACACCCCGCCCCCACTCTGTTACGCGTCATCTCGTCTATTTAAACAGAAATAGTGGTTATTGCAGAGTTCGTAGTAAACAAACCTAGTTTGGGGGCTGGGAAGTGGCACTTGGTGAATTTTCCACGTGGCAGTGCTAATGGAATGTTCGTCGGCCGCGTAGCACCGCCATAGCGCCTGGATGAGCGTCGCCGCCGGCTGCCGACGCCGGATCATGTGCTTCTGACGCTGCTGCTGCTGAACTTTCAGTGCGAATCCCGAACCTAGGATACCCTAGCGACATATCAAATAGCATTTAGCTATATAATTTAGCATGCCCGCACATCACGCTGTTATTAATCTTAACTTTTATTAAATTACGGTTCCTTCATTATACCTAAGTGTATCTAAATATCTATATAGTTATAATCGCCAACAGACTATGACTCAGTCACAGACACAGATAAGAATACCTCGGATAACATCGGACCCCGACTGTTGACAGAATATCGATGAGTTTTTAGTGGGTATATCTTTTGCTGTCCCCAGCCCTAAGCCGAAGTGAGCCCCACATACTATACACTTCGAAGGGTGGCGGGATGATGTAGTAATTTATTTTCCCATTGATAAAAAAGGCTCTTACAAACCTTCTCTACCTTAGAAGGTTAATAGGTAAATAAGGTAAATATACCTAGTTTAGAGTGACTTAATGTTATTCTTGAAGAAGTATCTAGGTAGTCTATCCTCATTAACTCTATCCGTATATGGAATTCCAGAGTCAATTTTATTCTTTATTGTAACGGGTACCATTAATAATATATTTTAACCAAGCAGAGGCGCAGCGGTTAGCCGCTTGTGAAGTCTCCGAATTCCGAACCCTTTATGAATTTTACTTGTATAGCCTACGGCGTTGTGTGGTGTGACCTTAATTTATTTATCATAGTAAACATTTTCAAGAGATTTTTTATTTTAATTGAATACGATTTAAATGTTCCGTTCGCAGCGTCTATGCTTTAAGAAAACTACATACAATCTAACAAGTTACCAATCTAGAGAATAAATCTCAGAAAAATCGACACGTCTCGGTCGTACCTATTTGTTTTTTTTCGTGAATAGTAAATGCTATAAGTAATCTCACCGCAGGGAGTGCGAAGAAAGATATGCCGAGTAGCGCGCAGAAGGAGGCGATGAATTTACCCTGCCAGGTCTGAGGCACCATGTCGCCGTAACCCACCGTGCACAGCGTGATCTACAAGAATACGTGAATTATACATTATCTATCCAGTAAGTAGGCATAAGACCTACACTGATCTACGCAACATGACTACACGTTCCACGAATATGACAGCACTTTACTCAACTCATAAAAAATCTTATAGTCTGATTATAGGCATGTATGCTTGTAGGTACGTATGTTGTTACTTACAACTCCCCACCACAGAGCTTCTGCGAAATTTTTAAACTTTGTATCAGCTACGTCTTTTTCAGCTAAGTAAACCAAGAATGAAGCGAATATCAGTCCCAAAAATCCAATGTACAATGTTGTTATTAATTCCTGCAAAAGAGATATAACGTTAATATGTAGGTCAACCTTTAATTTAAATAAAGTATAATACGGTATTTCAATCGTTCGCATAGCTAACAATAATACTTAAACTAATAATAAGTCGCTATTGAATTGTTTTATTCCAGTGGTAGGTGTAAGTATATATCGTGCCTACACCTACCATTGGTTGGTATTGGTACCACCTACACAATGTGTAAAAAAATCATGTCATGTTTTTTTTTGTTTAACACTATCCCGCAGTACTTAAAATGATAACAAACTACCACTGAAAATTTAAAAGCCGCATTTTTTATACGTTCTTTTTAAGAACACTTGGACTAAGAAGACGAATCTAACTATTTCCCTAATAAGGAAATTCGTTCAGGAGTTTCGAACATAATATGAGTTATCCTAAGAATATGACAAATATACACGCGAAAAACGTAACCCTCCTCACAGTCGGGTAAAAAAAGGCATGATTCATAATGGATTCATATTGATCCGCGCTCTCAATGACTAATCTAATAATAATTGATACTCGTAAGTTTTACTACTGCGCTAGAATCATCTGTTCGTCAATAATTACTTTTTATATTTATTGTGCGCTATTTCGCTGCAAATAAAACAACATTCCAGTTGATTTAAACTATTCTATTTTATTCATAGCACCGTTTTCTAAACTAGGCACATAGAATATTCGGAAAATGCGGCAGCGGGCTTCGTTTTATTTGCTCTGCATTGTGATCATGCAACTTTAACCTGAACCGATTGTAAGTAGATATTGAGTTTGGCTTGTGTTATGTTTGCACGTGCCTACTACGGACCGACGCGGTAAAGGAAATTGCGGCCAGACCCGCAAAGCTGCTTGCTTACTCAGCATGGTTATGCAAAAGTCAGCGGCCCGCTAAAGGTGTTCTGCGGTGTAGGTGTAGTGAATAAATTGAACGTGTCATGGCCTCATAAAAGTATAAGTGCTTAAATAGCCTTTTTTCATGTTTCCGAAAACCAAACGAGTGTGCATTTCAGCGCTTTTATTTTTAAGGAGAAACTTTTAAGATTTCATTTTATACTTAGTGAACTACACTTCAGGAAATTTTCTATTCAATTATAATTTGTAAGTAGGTATTTTAGAAATGACCTCTACTCCCCTCCTCCCTCTGTTCAAGTCCGGGGGGAGCATTGATTTTTGGAACAAAAAGCATTATTCCTATCATACCTGACTGACGACTGAACTATAGGTAGGTACTTATATTAACGCACAGTCTCAACCGCTGGTTCCAGAGACATGAAATTTAGAGGTTGTATTCTTTGTGATGTATAGTTATCCACTAAGAAAGGGTTTTTGGAAAATGCTGCGTGATCGGGATTTCCGTAGGTGAAACCTGGGCTTCACGGGACGCTGCTAGTAAATTTTTAAACTAATAAATTCATGTGCCTATGGTCATAAGTAATTTGGGCTCATTTATTTTTCAATTAGCGTCCAAGTATATGCTTTTCGTCCTTTCTTCCTTCATTATAAATGTGTCATCTACTTTGATAGAGTTAAATAAAGTCGTGAAACAAATTAAAAAAATACACAACAAAATAAGAAATCATTGAAATAGGAAAGTGTGTAGATACGAATATAAGACGGAACTGTTAAAAATAGACTAATATATATTGTATTTTAATGGAATCGACATTCCTAGACAGCTCTACTAAAATAAATAACACCAATAGGCGACGGATTTAGTTCGTAAAAATTCAAGTGAAATAATTGTTGTACTTTTGAAATTTTATTTTGCTAGGAGTAGGTACCTAAGCTTTGGCTGATCAGGACACGTAGTCTATAACTAAATTTATTCTCAAAAACGGTTCAGCAATTGTTGGTAATTTTGCAAGAAATTACTAACTGTCCAAAAGCAAAACTTTGCATAATTTCCGAAAACAAAAAAAAAAACAAAAATAAAACAAAATTTCCAAAACCATGCTTAAGCCTTGTTCAGACATTTTAGTCATAGAATCAATGCCCAGTTGCTGGCGCGTGGCGTCGCATTTGTCACTAAACTACTATATTGGTCAGTTCTAAGTTATTTATGACACAAAATGACTTGGTCAAACTGTAATATCATTGGGATACGTTTCTGCCAAGTTCTTACGACAGGTTTATATGGTTGGTTATTGAAATAAAACAGTGAAAAGTTTTACACTGCAATTAAGACATATATATATGTCAGATGTAAAATAGTGAATTAATCAAGCTAGGATATAATTTACCTAATCTTCGGGCACATTAAAGAAAATTAGGTAAACTAGAGAATAAATCAGTCAGCACGAGGCATCTGCTGTAATTAATTGTTAGTATACGTTTCGTAGTAGAAGTAGTTAACGTGGGCGTTTACCTTCTGTTACGTTACATATCTCTGGTGGCCACTCAGTTTTATGGAGTGAATTACTCTAACCCATACGTGTAAGTAACGATTGCATGACCTGATTTACAGTCACCATTAAGTTTTTAATGTAACATAATATAAATAAGTAGGTAAGTAACACGCCTAGTTGTGGTTGAAGGTGAATAATTTATGATGCTCGCTATTTCATACATCAATGATTACTCTTATTATATTACTCTCAATAAATCATTTTCTGTGATGGTTATTTTTATGGTGTTGCCAATGATTTTTATTGCTCACTTAATCTGTAGGTATTAACTCTGGAAGTTATTAATAGTGTTAATAAGCATTAATCACCTCAATTAGTATATGGATAGCGGTTAATAATTCAAATATAACTATATACAGGACGAACAATATATAAACCGGCCGTCAGGGGAATATCCTTAACTATAAAAATAAGAAAAGGCGAAAAATGAAGTTGCGTCCCTCTTTTTGACAAAAACTAAAATGCCTACATATTTAGATTTTTGGAAAATTCGGTACTGTTTCACGCAAATTAACGGTAACATATACATATGTAAATAGGCCCTATATTTCAGTGCCTATTACCTAGCTTAATCCATAGTGTTACCGCAAGGTGCTTCGGTTAGATTACTACTCCGCTCGTTTAACCCCAGCTTGTGCCTTAAAGATGCAAATTTCCTGAAAAACGTTCCTGCACTTCCGTAAGTTCTAGTTTTACAGTGTTGTCTAGTTCAGTTAATGGGGATTTTATGCAACAGCTTTAACCATTAGGTACATGTTCCTAATTACTTAGAAATCTCAAAGGACGTAGGTACTATCCCCTTTAAATACACGGAAGTAAATTGTTTACGTACCTACATTTCTTTAAATTTTAAATTAATTATATGAAGTAGGTACCTACTTAAATAGTTAAAATAAAATAGACCAAGATTAAACCTGTCGATGGGCATAAACAACTGAGCCGAGCAGTTTCCAGGTGCCACCGCGTCGGTCCATGCGCACCATGCGCAGTATTTGGAAGAAGCGTAGGCCGCGCAGCGCAGACGCGGCGAATACCTGCCCCGACGAGCCCATACCCAGCACCACCAGCGACGCCAGGATCGTCGTCACATCTAGCATAGACAATACGACATAAATTATTTCATAATCCGGTTTGTTGAATATACACTCAGCTCATTTCCAGAAGTCAACTCAAAATCAACGAGGGGTCGGAAGAGACCGAAAGTGCTCCTCGAGAGGTCAATAAATCGGCCACAATCGTTGTCCTTAAGTCCACGAAACCCTTTTGAGATGCTTTATATAAAATCTTAAGCCTTTGATAGGAAATTTTCATTATAAGTGGAAACGAAGGATAAAGAAAACAATAAGTATTATAAAGTAGGTTAATGAAAGTAATTAAGAAACCCATTTTACGTTATATTATTAAAATTGTCTATTAGGCTTTCGATGAATCACCAAAGCCAATGCTATTCACCCTAATTGCTTTTGCATCGGTAATATAGCTTTAAATTTTATACGGCTAACAAACATGGTACGGTTTGCACTTTGCCGGGCAAGTGTAAAGAAACGAAGCATTAATAATACAGAAACGAGTGAATAATTGCGGAAGGTTTGTTTTATGATCGTCTGCGGCATCGTGTGGGTATATTTGTTGGGGCTGGTCTCAGGCGGCCGCCCGTCAGTTCCCCAGAGATTGTAGTACCTAACGGCTACACGACCGACACCTGGGGAACACGAGGGCCAAACCTAAAATGCGAAGGTCATCGCAGATTGCTGCCACCTGAAATAGGGTCACTCGTCACGGTTTATAGACTGTACGTGACTTTTACTTGGAAATGTGGGGAATGACACTAGTTTTAAGTTTGCACGAAACAACCTAGTGGTGTGTATTTCCGTGGTAGGTAGGTAGGTTGGTTGGTTCTTTGTTTTCGGTCGAAGTTTTAACGTTGAAAGTTTGTCAGCATAAAGCTATTACCCTACAGTTTTTATTCGGTATGCAAATTTGCTGGCGAATATAAAAGGTTAAGAATTGGCATTATCTTTGTAGGCCAAGGTTTTTAACCGCGATGTTTATTTGAATGTACCAACAACCTCTATTAATTTTAAAAAAGATGGAATGAAAACAATTTTCTACTTTTGTCAGCTGTCGTAGTAATTTACTAGCAACAGCAAAGAGTCACGAAATGTTCTGTGCGATCCAAAACATGCAAGCGAGCCGTACAGCCTGTTGCAGATATTTGTTCGTTATTAAAAAGAAATGTAGGTACTAATATATGTAATATTAATAAAAAATATGATATGTAGGTTAGGTATAATTTTGATTAAATAAATCCACTTGTTATTGTCCCTTAATTACTTCAACAAATCCTGGAATAAACATCAACATTTTAATTTCCAAGTTAGTAACTGAACACAAAGTGACAACAAAAGGGAGCACAGAGATTTACAGTTGGAAACAAATTAGAGCTAAGTTCATAATCTCTGTTTTTTATTACTTATTTGGTATCTAGACTATACTTTTTACTACATTTTTTTCTTTAATCCTCGAAATTTAATTAACTAGGAGTTTCCGCGTGCTCAAAGGATTAGTAAAAAATCTGTAGAAAAGTAAATTAAATTGCAAAATTTTGCCGTTTCTACTTAGCATAAATGGAATATTATTTTAGGTGACAACGAGAGCGTAAATATAGTACTTACCGATAATACAAAAGGGCCGCCGTAAAAACTTGAGGCGGCCCATCGAGCCTTGATATCGGGATCGACATCCTGAAGACCATAACCTACGAAAACAATATGACAAATTAATTTTCCCTTCATTCTCTATTATATTGGGTGAAAATAGAAATAACATTGGTTACGTATCATATGATGTATGTTGTTGATGTATGTTATAATCCGGTGTGATTCAGATACAAGATTATAATCGAACCAATTAGATTGGGAGGGGGCAGTCGGTCATCTTACCTCATTAGTACCAACTGGAGACTAATATGGTGGAAAGAGTAGTAAAAGTTATCCTAAAAAAACTCGGTCGGCCTCGAGTCGGCCTGGGCCCGTCCGAGCTCAGCCCGTTTTTAGGGGAGCAATCGGGCCTGGGAACTTACCTCATTAGTACCAAGTTGGGACTAATATGGTGGAAAGAGTAGTAAAAGTTATGCCAAAAAAACTCGGTCGGCCTCAAGTCGGCCTGGGCCCGTCCGAGCTCAGCCCGTTTTTAGGGGAGCAATCGGGCCTGGGAACTTACCTCATTAGTACCAAGTTGGGACTAATATGGTAGAAAGTATACTAAAAGTTATGCTTAAAAAACTCGGTCGGCCTCAAGTCGGCCTGGGCCCGTCCCTACTCAGCCCAGTTTTATGTTGGTATACTAAAACTTAGACGCTTAGTTCTGAGAAACTGTAACTTCGCATACATATACGTTATAACTACGCAATCAAAGTTTAGAATTAAAATTAAAAAAAAAAAGATTCTGTAGGGTAGCTCCCGTACATGTAAGATGGAGATTTTTTTTTAAAGTCGCGTCTATCTCATCGTGTGGGATATCGTTAGAAAGCTTTTTAAAAAATATTGTGGGTCTTCTATAACCATTTTTCATGTAAGGGTTCTGTTTGCAGACTATTGATCTTTAAAACGTAACTATTTTCAGAGCCATGTTTCGTTATTGTGTATTTGAGTAATAGGAAGCCGTAGCTTCGCATATGTATACGTATTAACTACGCGAACAAAGTTGAGAAATAAAATTTAAAAAAAATAGTTTCTGTAGGGTAGCTCCCGTACATGTAAGATGGGGTTTTTATTGAATTTTGCATATACACCTTCGTGTGTGGTACCGCTAGAAAGCTTTTTAAAAAAGAATGTGGGTGTTGTAACACTATTTTTCATTAAAGAGTTCCGTTTACGAATTAATGAAGAATAGAAGTTACCAATAAATAGATCAATATTTCGCAAATGGTACCCTTAAATGAAAAATGGTTTTAGAAAACCCACAATATTTTTAAGCAAGCTTTCTAATGATACCCCACACAATGGGATATACGAGAACTAGTACTTAGTACCTAAATATGTATGTAAACATAAATCTGGGCTGAGTTAAGAAACGGACAGGCTGACTCGCGGCTGACCGTGTTTTTTTGGCATAACTTTAAGTTTACTTACTCACCATAATAGTTTCATCCTATGATTCGATATCATAATAGCGAAATATGACTCTGAAAATAGTAACATTTTAAAGATCAGTATTTAACAAACGGAACCCTTAAATGAAAAATGGTTATAGAAGACCCACAATATTTTTTAAAAAGCTTTCTAACGATATCCCACACGATGAGATAGACGCGACTTTAAAAAAAATCTCCATCTTACATGTACGGGAGCTACCCTACAGAATCTTTTTTTTCTTAATTTTAATTCTAAACTTTGATTGCGTAGTTATAACGTATATGTATGCGAAGTTACAGTTTCTCAGAACTAAGCGTCTAAGTTTTAGTATACCAACATAAAACTGGGCTGAGTAGGGACGGCCCAGGCCGACTTGAGGCCGACCGAGTTGTTTAAGCATAACTTTTAGTCTACTTTCTACCATATTAGTCCCAACTTGGTACTAATGAGGTAAGTTCCCAGGCCCGATTGCTCCCCTAAAAACGGGCTGAGCTCGGACGGGCCCAGGCCGACTTGAGGCCGACCGAGTTTTTTTAGCATAACTTTTACTACTCTTTCCACCATATTAGTCCCAACTTGGTACTAATGAGGTAAGTTCCCAGGCCCGATTGCTCCCCTAAAAACGGGCTCGGCTCGGACGGGCCCAGGCCGACTCGAGGCCGACCGAGTTTTTTTAGCATAACTTTTACTACTCTTTCCACCATATTAGTCTCCAGTTGGTACTAATGAGGTTAGATGATCGACTGCCCCCTCCCAATCTAAATAGCGAATATTGAATAAGATCTACCTATAATTCAATTTCGGAAGATCACGAGTGGGGATCGAATCAAATTATTGCTTGTTTGTCACGATATTTATTGTATTAATTTTAAGTAGGATTTACGATGTATCCTAAGTATAGTTACCGTTGGATAAAGGTTAGGTACATATAAAATTGTTATTTGTTTACTCAATTGAATTTAGCCGACCGACACCTTGGCTCTGCTTGGGTTAGGGTTAATATCCTTAATATTAACCTTAACCCAAGCAGAAACAGTTTTTGTTTCTATTTTGTGAGTATCTGGTGGTGATATGATTAAACCATCGAATTATGTTATTTTTAATTATATACCTACCTCTTCTAATTATTGTTCAGTCTGTTTTGAAATATTTTAAAACCAATCATGTTTTACTAAATTTAAATAAGTACTCTCCACTCGTTTCTGTCCGGCATCTACCTAATGGGCTTAACGTTTGAATAGTGAACGGTTCCTGTTCAAGTTGTGCCGTAAACGCGAAGGTAATTCAATTGTAATTCAAATCGAATCACGAAATACAGTATCGTACATCGGAAGATTACTATTGACAGTTGGATGTGTGTGGCTAGTGTTTGATCAATCGAACTGAACAAATACATGCGAAATAAATAGAGGAGTGCCTGCCGTGATCTATCTTCGATGATTGACGGATTACCATTACCCAGCGAGCTCTATCCAACGTTGTTGGGCGAATAAAAAAAATGAAACTATACATCAGACTTCCGAAGTATGGAAAATTGTAAGTAAATAAGCACTTTAGGATTTAATTAATGACCGTTGCTAGCGGTCGTGGCGGTCTAAAAGCTGATTTACATTTAGTCGTAATGGCAGTGATAATGGCAGTGACCTTATATAAATCAGCTCTATTAGACAATATCAAATACCTAACACTAAGTACCAAAGATATTGAACTTCTTGGTGGTTCTCTCTAAAGAATACTCACTAATCCAACTTTTATATAAAAAGTTAGATCACCATTTTATTTTGCCCTAAGGTCTGATACAAACGATATCAAGCTGCGAGCGAACATGGTAGAGCACAAGATGTTTTCTACCAACATTTTAGTCTTTGATAACAGTATTAGTTAAGTAAGTCAACATCTTTAAATAACCTTGGAATCTAAAAGGTCATATTTGAAAGACAATGAGGTGGATAGTTAATTGACAGTTCATCGTCCTTTGATCCAAGCATAGTTTATGAAGATGCTAATGTAAGTATTTTGCACAAGTATACACTATAGTTTTATGCTCGTTTTATGTGTCTAATCAACAACTATTTGCTATTCAAATGTAAGTCGTTACGAGTCTGTGATATTTCTACCAAAATATTGAACTGTCGAACATATTACGTGCCTTTGCTATAGTAATAAACAGCATTTAGCTACATTTTACTACTATTTGTAAAGTATACATATATTTAGACGTAAAAGTGAAAAGATAAACAATCTAAGGTCCAAAATATAGCATTTTTTAGCCGTGTTCGTGGCATCGTACGTAGCATCAGGTGCTGCAGATATTGCCATGAATGTTGAAGTTAGAAGTTGCAATATGGAAAGTTTAATTTAGGAGGTTAAAAGTTTTAAACTTGTTACGGTTAGGAAGGACTTCACAGGGATCGTACCTACCTGTGAATTCATACCTAACCTTCGCGATTGTGATTGAAATATATGTTGTATGAACTTTTCACTTTTTAATAAAGGTCATATTCATCACACACCACGAAATTTAAATAAAATCATTGAAAAAAATTTACTAAAGTATTTTTTGTAATTTCATAAAGTTCCACTTTGAAATTCCGTAACTATAATTACTTTTTAACTTTTTTATAATAATGAAGTGCGCGCTAGTTCAATATTTTAACTTGATATTCATATTTTGAGCTCAAAAGTTGAGCTCAACGTCGTATAAAATAATGTAGTATGTATGTAAAACAGTATGTTATGTGTACCTATTGTTCTTAGTACCGAGCGCTTTATTAAAATAAGAAAAGAAACCCGAACGTTAAACACTACGACACGGGCTAGCGTACGGTCTCCGTTGAATATGACGTTGATATTCTACAAGCTAACAACATTATTCGGTCGTTCACCTTGGGAATTCTAGATTTTTTATTCATTCCCGATTTATATTAGGGGCTCATATTGCTCTCGTCCGTGGGATTTAGCCCTTAGGGTCTACTAAGGGCTAAATCCCACGGACGTGAGGACACGTGACTGTGAGATGCTAAAGGTGCAATTACTTGGTGAGAGCCTCTGGCTGTGCCATGTATCACCTTCCGGCCCCCGTTGGAACAACTCCACTACCGTCTTCCTATTAGTCACAACTCAGGGATTGGCCCAAAAATAATAACTAAGTATAGTAGTTCTGCGAGCAGGGAACTTTTTTAGAACGACCTACTTGGATATTTAACCACCTTAAAAAACAGGAGATTTTCAAGTAAGAATTTTGTGATGAAAAGGTGAGAAGGAGGAGGAGCGCCATCAATGTAGTACCTTGTAGATAAAGGACCTGTTCTTTTTTTAAAAGGGCTATTCTACTCATCACTTTGAAGATCGTCATCAAATCTTCACCAAATTTTTATGATACTATTTTGAAGTGACTTCCTTTTTAGGGTTTTTACCCTGTGGTAAAAACGGGACCCTATTACTGAGACTTCGCTATCTGTCCGTCTGTCCGTCTGTCACCAGGCTGTATCTCATGAACCGTAATAGCTAGAAGGTTGAAATTTTCACAGAAGATGTATTTCGGTTGCCGCTACAACAACAAATCCTAAAAACAAAATAAAACAATTATTTAAAAGGGGCTCCCATACAACAAACGTGTTTAAAAAACTACAAAGGAATTCTAGTACGATGTGAGGTCGCTTCTGATTGGTCGAGTCAAATCGAGTTGGTCATGGAATTCCAAAATGGCTGCCCTATCTGTCAAATATACTAGTCTGCCTTCACTGACCAAAGAGTTTCTTATAAGTTTCAGATTTTCTTTGAATCAAAGTTGTTGTAAACCATTTTAGGGTTCCGTACCCAATTGTGATAGTGGTACGGAACCCTTCGTGCGCGAGTTTCGCACTTGGCCGGGTTTTTAAGAATAGGGATACACAGTGCCGAGATATCAAGTAGCCCCTTTTGTGGGAGAAATATCCCACCAACCAAAAATCTTCCACGACAAATAATTGTATATACTCATAGAAACTGTATAGAAAGTGTCATCAGGATTAGTTAAGAAATACGGCCTGTGAGGAGTACCAAGTGCCAGCATACATAATATACTCGTAAGTATACCTAACATCTATATGTAGGTCTGCTTCAAGTCTTGCAAGCTTCGTTTGCTTGTCAATTATTTCAGAAGAAAAATATTCCGTTTGTACCATGTTAAACGTCGCTAATTTCATTTAGCGATGTATTCCTTCAGTTTGTGCCATGAATAAGTTAGGGTAATAAGACTATTGATCCGATATTTGCCGTCTGAGCTGTCGAGTCGCAACTTGGTATCTTTGCTAAACTTATTCTAATAGTTAATCATGTTGCCAGAGTGTCTTGCACATTCGCCTGTTTTAGCGAAAAGGCTAAACGTTGTATAACCGATATTCTAATTTTAAACTCGCAATATTGATACTTAAATGGTAATAATCAATAATAGTCAACCAACAAAAATGCAGGCTCAATGAAGAGGTCAGAATGGGGTGCCACACGCAAAGCTGTAAGTAGATGGCGCTGGCATCAGATGATCTTTTTTTTTTTCGATGATGGTCCTCCACCAATGGAAACGCCGAGTTTTTTTTTATTCTTTCGGTCTCAGACCGATATGGCCAATTTGGCGCCGAGAGTTGTAAAAAACAGCTGTTTGACAGTTCTTAATTCAAACCAAAGATCATCCGACTAACGCCCTCTGCCGGGATAAAAAGTTAGTGTTCCTCCTCATTAATAAATAGTTTTCCATTGAATCAAGACTCTATCTATACTATAGTCCTGCTTGAGTTCTAATATCAATTTCTTTCCATACTAGAACTTTAGAGTGCATTTTCTATTTTTTTGCCGACTATACTTATAGAATGTTGTAAAGATTTTTTATTTAGTAGAACAAAATCATCGATTTGTCTAAGATAATTGATGGCATTGATTTAATATAATACTAACGAAAAGTTAAGCTTTTATAAGATCACATTGTTTTCTTAATAAAAAGCGATCCAAAATTCAATATCGCCAGATTACATAATAGTACTCAAGTGCCGTGTGTAGGTAGAGCGGGTTACGGGTTTATTTATATTAATAGGTTCAGCCTTAGGTAAAAAATAACAACGATAAATATAAATAGTATTTTCGTGAGTGGGTTACCACCATTATAAAAATATTTATGGTGATGAGGCTGCCTAAATTATTGACGTGTTTCTATGAAACATATAGAATTATGTATTTAGGTACCCTATTCAAAATGACCAGTACCTAAGATTGATTATATTCGACGTGCATAGACACATTAAATATTAACCGATAATATTTGGTAAAAACTTCTGACGGCAACTTCTAAAGATCGATGAAACTAAAGGATAACCTTGATCATTTTTTCAAAATTTAGTGATAATAAAATAAGTTATTATTAGAAGTCGAATAGTGCGTAATCTTTTTAAATTTGTGGTAGCATCACTTGGTGGGTCTAAATTGTATGGTCAAGCGAACTCTTCCGTTTTTCGTCGCGTGGGCCGGTGCAGCCACCAAAGAAGATTGGTTGGAACTCGATCCACTAATCTAGGTGAGCGTACGATACCTTACACCGCATCGTCACCTAACATCTGAATGCAATGGTTGGTGATTACACGGTAATCTTATATACTCTATCTAAAATACTAAACGTGAAAGTTATATTTGTGAGGATACCTACCAATGTGAACATGTTTGTTATTCCTTTACGCTAAAACAACTGTATTACCGATTGCGATGGAAATATAGGCAGCTGGAGTTCGGGAATTACACATACCTATTCTATTTTTTATCAAGATATTACCGAGGAATCGGGTCTTATAAGGGCGAAACCCTAACACAGCTAGTAAAGGGAAATGAAGATATGGAAATAAAGAGAAAGGCAAATTGTAGATATGGTATTGAATGCAATATTGTTTCTTACCTTAGAAAAAATTCTATAGCGAACCAGATGACGACGACTGTCTCCATGTAGAAGAGGACGATGCCTGCTCTCGCCTCATATTCCTCGATCGTGGAGAACACCGACAGTGACAGGCACATGAACACCATGAGGAACCTACGACATAACATTCATTACCGATTACGCGATTACACGTGATCTAAAAGCATCGCCTAATACGATTTCCACGCATGAATAATTTGTATGAAATTTCAAATACGTGTCGAATATTCAGTGGGAATTTACCTTCAAGCACTTAACGTCATTTGCAATCGCGGCTCAATTCGTAAAGAGATTACGTAAGTGTTATAATTCCATATTAACTATCTATTCTTAACACCCGTGCCGAAATCAAAGTGTCTCCGACTAAAGGCAATAAGAAATCTCATTAAGTTCTTACGTTAATTAGTCGATTTATATGTGTTATACGTACTTCAGGCGCAGGCCAATAGGGTACGGTTAAGTATGTACTTATGGTTCCTAATATACAGACTGTAAAATTAATTAAATAGCCTGTAATTGTATTAGCACACTTAGGAACCACAATGACACTTGTATGTTTTCGTTTCGCAAATTGTGTTGATTATTGGATCGGATAGTGACTACAGATCTATGAATAGTTCTTGTTATTGATACGATTCCATATCACGCACCAGCGAGTGATGTTGATCTCAATTAGATTAGCTAGTCGGTCATGTCGTTAACAAACTTTACGCTACGATCTGACGAAAAATCAAACATCATTATGTATCATTTTGAGAATGTTTCGATAGTGGATAAAATAGCTTACCGAATCTTTATACGCTTTGAAGCTAATACGTTTTTAAGTAAGCATCTACGAACTAAATGAAGAGATTTATATCTTTGTGTTACGAAGCGGTATATCACTCACATTAGTTATATCTATTTGCTCGTAACGCCAGTCGTAATAGATTGGTCAATGGAGATTGTGTATAGTCCTGTAAAGCGTTGCTTTTTCAATAAGTGTAAGTCTTGTGAGGGAGAAATGCCA
Source organism: Idaea biselata (assembly GCA_958496205.1). NCBI lineage: Eukaryota > Metazoa > Arthropoda > Insecta > Lepidoptera > Geometridae > Idaea > Idaea biselata. Next base: position 24,159,933 of record OY292396.1, on the reverse strand, counting down.
TTCTTACACGATCATATGATAGAGTACTGCTTTCGCTCCCCTCGGCCGTTCGAGAAAGTTGTAGAACTTGGATTGTAACCGACGGTATCGCGCGTCGCGACGCGTGGCGCGGTAGTTGAGCGGCTTGCCCAGCAGCGACATCCGCGGCGTCGCCAGCCGGTCGCCGCCGCCACTCTTACACTCACTGCAACCAACGACACCAAAACTGCACTCAACACGCACCTCTCCACCTACCTACTCATTGTTTACCAGAGCTCATGTCATCGCAAGCGCAAGGAATGACGCTAATCCTAAATAAAAATATCGATTTGGGCTTTATTCTTTTCTTCTTATATTCTTCTTATTCATGTAGAAAGCTGCTGCTGAAAGCTATCACTTATAAGCTTATAAGCGCTGGTATAAGCGCCGCCGCGCAAATGCTTTAATAGATCCACTTTTCGGAACCAGTTTTCTACGTGAATATGTTTTAACTCTTTTGTAGGAAGGTATGGCGGGTAGCTATCCTATATCTACAAAAAATATTTCAATCAGGATCAATAAAACTTCAATAGGGATCGAACCAAACTTCTAAACTTAAGTTAAATTGAATTTTCACACAGAATCCGTTCGTAACTATTTTGAACTGGGTTTCTTCATTTAGAGAAGAATTTGTAGCCGTGAGCTGTGACAATTGAGTTATCAACACGTCGTCCTCGTCGGAAAAGCGATGAAATCGTTGCGATAAACTTGCTTTCTTGCCAATGCAAACGATCCAATCGGCGAACACTGACTTTACCTTTAGGAAGTATCTTTGACGTTAGATAGGTACTCTACTTGTTTGTCTGTATGCATTCTGTTGCATTGAATAGTTTAGTATCTGCAATACTGTTTGTGAAACGACGGATACGTTCGTTTGTGCTCTGACTTTATTCAATAAAGAAACGTGTACACAGAGAGATACTTTGTTGTTTGATAAATAAAGTATATTTCATGAGAGAACTGGAATGTTTTTTGTTAAAACTCGTTTTATGGAAATGAATTTCGTGCCGAAAACACAATGGCTTTTCAGCGTATTGTAAAAATCGCGAGTTTCGTAATTTAAACGTAATTTTACTGAGGACGGTACCTACTTACGGCTTTAATTGAACAAATGCCTACTTGATAAAAGGACTCTACCCTAATTCAGTACAACAGCTATAACGACCTCACCTTGATATTAAATATGCTGCAGTTTTATTTCCTTATATGAATAAGGGTTACAATGGTCGTTAGCTATTGTAGCAACGTCCGTGGCCTTTTACTTTTTAATCTACACTAATATTATATTATAAAGAGAAACGATTTGTTTATGTTACAAATAATTGGCTCTGTAATTCTTAGAGTGATTTATAATGAAAACACCTACAAGGGTGAAACCGTTAGGCCTAGCTAGTGCATAATGTAGGTACGTACACAGAAGTAAACTATAACTATATAGGAAAGTATAAGTAGGTTACTATACCTAAGGTTAGGAAGACTTGAAGAATTTGAAAGATTGAATGTATGAAGTTGATTTCTCACCACTAATTATTTAAAAATCTAGTTTATAAATGAGCTTTGAAAATTACAAATCAATTCTATTAGTTTGAAATATTTAATGCGTAGGTTACTTCAAAGCTTATTGAATGTAATACTTTAATAATAAATGCAATTGTTAAAATTACATTTAATAATATTCTGATTATTTATATCTTCGCCTCATTTTATTCTATATGTGTATTATGTATACATATATTAGATTTTTTTTCTGTATTCGCGATGTTGTATTGAAATAAAAGACATTTTTCGGTTTTAATCGCGTGGTGTTTATTACTATTAGTTGCTATTAGCATTGTTTCAACGCTCAACGTTTCGAGACCTTTACAGGTCCCTTCTTCAGGATTGTCAATCCTGAGGAAGTCCTGTCTTTATTTTAATACTTACTATATTTACAAAAATGTATCATAACAATGTAGCACTCATAGTACAAGCCTAGTTGCTTACTTTGGGCTGGTTTGGGCGATATGCAACGTTCTGTATTATTAATTTATTTAAACTACTTTGAAGTACGTATACAAAATTCTAAAAGTGTCCAATTACCCATAGCACCTTTTACAAGCATCCTATACACCTCCCGAAATTACTATGAGATTAAACTTCCGGATAGGGGTGCAATCTCGGACTGTTTTTAATCTTTGATAAGGGGTACATTATTAATTTTGGATGTCAGCAGTGTTGTAGGAAAACTCGACCTAAACCCACTTACTTAATCTTATAAGTTACGCAACTATCACATCAAGTAGAGTGGCAAGTATGTTACAGCAACAAATTTATACCTACATCTGTACCTGACAGCTGTACTCAGTTACGTTCCTAAGGGAGACTTTAGTCACAGAATGCTTCGTGTCGGTCTCGAATTGTGACAATAGTTAGCAAAGCAAGGCTCAGTTAAGGCCTCATTTCGGATGATCTTTTAAGAACTACATTTTTTATTTTTTTCCTTTACGTTTTTACTACCTGCTTCCCGAATTTACCCGCGTATTTTCCGTTCTCGTGGAAATACGGGGATAAAATTATCCCATGTGTTAATCCAGTTTATAAAAAAAACATCCGTTGTTCAGTCTCTGCGTGATTGACACTCAAACTTCCAAACAAACTAACATCTAACTAAACTTTCGCATTTATAGGTAACTAGCTGTTGCTCGAAACCCGTCGGGTTTCGGCTAGTTCCAATTCCACCCAGTTGCGTGGTAAATTAAATTCAATTGTCATATTGTTATTCAATATCGCTATGAGTTATTCAGCTACCTAAATACATCAGATAGCTGAAATAGCTCTAATAGAGAGGTATAGGCCTTCGACCTGGTAGTCAAATATTGCGAAAGTCCTCAAGCAAGCCAAATTGGCAATAACGATAATCCGAGACAGATCAACTTGCAGCTGTTAAGTTAGGAGACCCGCCCTTAAATAACGGCGGAATAAAGGGAAGGAAAAATAATTAGATTCAGCTATCGATAAATACATAATCGTAATCGGTCCAGCTGTTCTGAAATTTAAATTATAATATACCTATCTACAACATACTCAACTTAATTTTGTGGATATCTGTATATCGCCAACTTTCCGACGACGACGGTCCATATCCAAACTTTTGGCCTCTCTCTTCCAACACGTTACCTCCCACTGTGCAAAATTCCACACTTAAACGGTCGCCCAGGGAAGTACTGACCGTGGAAGGCGCGGCAGCGCCTTGCGCGGTCAGTACTTCAATGGGCCACTTTTTTGCACAGTGGTAGGTAACGTGTGGAGGTAACCCGCGCTGCTCATCTACTGGTAACTACTAATATTATAAAAAGGTAAAGTTTGGATATATGGAAGGACGTTGGTATGACGGAAACGTATGGTGATCTTCGTAAATAATAAACCGATTTTGATGATTCTTGCACAAATATACCTATATTGCATTATCCAAAAGCATATTATGCGCCTAATCCGGAGTAATGTCATTTTAAATAACAAAAAGTAATTAAGCAAAAGCAGTAAAAATCATTAAAACTGTAACATTAACTTTAATCATTTAAGGAGTCTTGTAATGAGAAGGTGGTTTCGGGTTGTCTATCTATTTCTACCTAGTTCTTTATAAGCCGATTCTATCGATAAAAGTCCAAAAAATTGTGATTTACTGCATTGTGGTGGGATGCTATTCTGCTCATCATTCCGAAGGTTCTCATTAGATTTTCACCAAGATTTTATGGAACTCCAATCTGGCACTCCTCTCACCATCTCTCACAAAAACAGCCATTATAAAGAATTTTCGTACGTTCAGACAGATCTGGACAGATGGAGTTTAGACACATAGGTTTACGGTTTTTTAAGAATTTCCTGCTATCCGGTTTCGTTTTCCAAATGACCGGATATCCGGATAGCATGTGTTAATTCCACACAACACATTTCTTCAATACAACAATCAAACTAATTAAGTAAAATTTCCGGAAACCGGTTTTTTTTAATTGCCGGATATCCGGCTTTTTTTTCATTGCCGGATATCCGGACATACCGTGTTAATTCCACACAACACACTTCTTTAATAAAACATTCAAACTAATTAAGTCAAAGCAGAAATAACACTATTGTTGGATAACCTGACCGGATATCCGGACAAAAAGTAGCCTATATGTTAATCCGGGTCTATAGCTATCTGCATACCAAATTTGGTTAAAATCGGATTAGCCGTTTCTGAGATTAGCGGGAACAAACAAACAAACAAACAGACAAAGTCTCTAAAAACATTTAATTCGGTAGCCATGTTTAGCTACCGATTTTGGGGCGATCTGCATATTTTTTTTTCTGGATATAATTCAATTACAGTTTTTTTATGTCTACAGATTTATAATATGTATAGATGTATAGATAATATGATACCCCAAGAGAAAAACGTTGAAGGAGGCTTGGTCCCACAAAGGGCTGTACAACAGCCAGTGAAGGTGATGAAAACAAAAACGTGATCGTGTAACACAGTTTACCTAGTAGTTGACACCTCGGGGCTAGCTACGTGCAACTACTACGGTTATAATAACATCACATTTGTTCGTCTGTTTGTACGTGTCTTTTTACTAACATTATTACTACTTCTTAGTTATATGTACATTTCAAGATAAATGTTTTGTTTTTTAAACATAAATCACGAACCCGCGACAGAATAATTTGACGAATTTTCTTTTACATGATTAGTGATTCGTAAACAAAATATTTGTAGTTCTTTTGTTTTGTTTACGTAGCTCTAAACATGTTGCTTTGATATTTAATTAAAGAAATATTGAGAGCTTCTGCATTACGAAGGTTTTAACGTAAGCAATTCATAAAATTCTCAAGAAAATGGCGGTATTACTCCAATTCTGTGTGAAACGTGTCGAGAATAGAGAAGGAACCTCTTAACTTGTGTAGGCCGGTTGCAAGATGGAGGTGTAAGCCGTTATCAAGTTTGTGTTAAAGTTCCGCCCTTAATTATTCTCATACGATGAATATAATATCAAGTAAGTATACCGCAGCAGGGTAATTACCTTTGCTGAGAAAATTACTCTACTGTTAAATGAGTATATTGCGCACCTACTTACATTATATTAAAATAGGCATACGTAAGCGATATTCCATGTAAACTTCGCTGTTTCAGCTTGATTCGTAACTTGATTGATTTTCAGCTAATTCAGCGATCGTGTTTTATTTTATGTAGGTATTTACGTTATACTGTCATAAATGTATGGCTACAAAAACGTTACGAACTATTGTTGGCGGTTTCTTTTGCTGGTGTCCCTAATATTAAACACTTAATTGTCATATACGTGACTTTAAAGAATTGCCACCATTCATAGGCCTATATTTTGGTATTGAGAAATACATTAGACTACATTCATCTCGTTACTCTGGGGGAGGCGACGCGCGACGTGGGTTTGTGAGGCTCTTCCCGGTTTATAGATGGTAGGCAGCCGGACCCACTAAAAACGTTTGAAAAACCACATGAAAGAGTTTAATCAATTTTGAGGTCCGATGGGGGTACATATATGGTCATGCAGGCCATCTGTGACAACCACTCAAAGGCATAAAGTTATATCGCTAAATTATTGGACTCTTTCCTGTTTCGACAGGCAAGACGGTGTAGCCGAATTATTTATTACACTGCCGTTTACCAATTATCTTCTAGGTATACGTACTACAACTAAGTTCCTATCGATACCTACTATCTCTGGTGTAAGTAATAGTGGCCAAAACCCAAAACGCTTACCTATGCAATTATGAAAAGATAAAATGTTGTAAAGCTCAAAGCTAAAGCTTCTATTGCAATGTACCTATTGTAAAAATGTGTTTCTTACAAATTATCTACACTCGGTAAATGGGTAATATAAAATGGCGTTGGTCACGTTTCCCAATAGTTAAGGCTAACTGGATACAGCTATAGTCTGTGTAATAAAATAACATACGAGTCAATGGATGTAACGACCTCGGGTTGATGTTCCCTCTAGGGGACACATTTTGGCAAAATCTTAAGTTTATTAGCCCATAAATAACATTATAGGTTCTACTAGATACTACTACTTACGTTGTATCTACGATTCCTAATACGAAATTCGTAGCAAATATAACACTACGACTTTTGAAAGCTTTGTAAGTAGAGCACCTAGTATACTTCCATTATTGTTAAAAAATAGGAGTAAAGTAGACTGTAGATAAGTAAAGTTGATTCAAGTCTGAGAGCGAAATAAGAAGAATGTAGGGCATCGTGTAAAACCTCAGAAAAGAATGTGTGTGATATTTATAAAAAAAGACATGAAGTACGTAAGACATATTGGTGACAACTATCAATGAACAAGACTGTGTTCTTGTTTATTATGAAATTGGAGTTAATTTTGCAGAGAAAGGATAGACATAGACACCTATCTAATACACATTAGTCAGGTAGGCACTTATAAATGAAAGTGACACAGTGTTTCAAAGGTCAGGGCAACTAGTAGACCAACTGTGCTATTTACATAATGTTTGTACATAATTTGCAACAGTCACGCAGTCAATTTATTGATATAATTTTACTAGGTAATAAAAATGTTAATGATAAAGCAGATACCAACATTATTTTTTTGTTTTGTACGTTTTCAACAAGATAAATCTGTTGAAAAATATAATTAGTAAGTAACGCAATAAGAGATGAAATTAGAGTGGAGAGAGGGACATTAATTATGGCGAATGTCTTGTTTGACTCATTCATTAAAATATTATAAGAAAAAATGTTTCACAAAATTACTCCTTTCAATTAAAAGCAAAAAATTAGACTCCTACTTTAGCGATTACATGATAGTAGGATTAGGTACAAGTTTTATTTTCAAGTCAATAAGGCCAAAAGTACTCGGTTAAGATGTTTACTCTAGCTACGAACTGCAAACAAACATTATATAACGTACGTAGGTTCTAGTTAAGTAAATCATATATTAGTCTAAAACCTGTACAGATTCGACTAAGTATAGGGCTAAAATAAAAAAGTCTATGTTCTACAAAATGTGTTAAATGAATGTAAAAACATACTCAATAAATATGCATTACCTATGACGAATAGCATCTTCATGTACCCGAACACGCCTGGTCGTTTTCATTTTCACCTAAACATTTCATGCCAATGAATAAAATTATATTCATAACGCCAATATTTTACAACTTATTGTGTTTTATAGTTTCGTAGTTTACTGATTGCAAAAACGAGTGTTTGGTATTAATTTGAAAAAACTGGAGGCACTTGATCAATGGAAAATGTAGGTAACGATATTCTTGTGAGTACCTACCACAGGTATTTTGTACACATTGGTATTTACTGAACCATATTAAAATTTGAAGACGTGAATAAATTAAGATATTATTTGTATGGGCAGTGGATACGTATCGAAATCTATCGTGGTAATGTAATGCATCAGGTTTTAATAAATAAAATATATAGACAAAGATGTCCCTTAAACTCGTAAGAGGCTAAACAAATATAATTTTAGATATCCTAATTAACAGTATCAGATTTTATATTATAAAAATTAGTGTGCGTTAATCAAGTCTCTCCAATCCTTCCATTTCCCATTTGAAGAATATACAGAAAATTAAGATAAAAGTTGTTAACAAAAATGTTACCGGATATTTTGACACGGATTTTTTAAAAGGAAACCCAGTAACAATGATAAACATAGATTTATTATAATAAAGCTCCGAGGTTTACCGATAAAAAGACGGGAGGCAGGTAGTAGGTACTATCTCTTGAGGTCAAATTAAAAGGTCAGTAGGTACAATAATTTTATTGTAGTCGTAGCTGCTACGAGACGCTACGGACTAGGTATAGTAGAGTATTAAACGGCCCTCTACGAAAAACATGTAATATACCAAATATGATTTGTATGTATATTTTGTCACTTGTGATATCTTTCTATGTAAACGATGTTTGTCATTGTGTGGAATGGTTTAAAAAAGCTTTAATTTGTAAGTTTCGCGACGGTGCCGAGCTTTTTTGATACCGACAGTCAGTCGATGACGACGCGTTCAATTCGCCATCGTCATTATTTTAATCGAATAATGTAACGCAAAATATTTTCAACCAACAACACTACATATGAACTTTATATTAATTGGAAAACTATCGATCCAAACATAGAAGGGTAATTTTAACGTCATTTTATTAAAGGCATCGTTAGCAATCATTAACTACAAACGTATAGAACGGGCATGCTGTTTAATTAGATATATTTTTTAACTTAGTAAAGTATTTAGACTAAGTAAACACAATTGTCAAAACGCGTACGAGGTACGAACATACGAAATAAATATTTTATGACTACCTAAGTATAAATTAGCTAATAACACTTAGAACTACGATAATAAGTGCATTATTTAAACGTTAGTAACTTACTTACGTACCTTAAAATTCACAGCCAATC